>ML120409.1:279957-615706 GCA_003788595.2 Choiromyces venosus 120613-1
ATGCACCTTCCGTGAGTCCTATTAATGACACGGAAACAGATCTATTCCTGGACCCGGAGGTAAATAACGAGAACGAATGGCCAGATTCAGACTATGAATCTAATCCGGACCCCACTGGATGCGACACTGACGCATTGAATGAGGACATTGCACACGAGTCTGATGCTGAAGTACTCAACTACAACACCTCAGCGACGGCCAGCAGACAAGCGCATTACCCAGGCGCCGGGGAAGCGATTGGAGACGTGAGCGGGTTTGAGGATGAACACCGTACTCTGTGCCAGGATCCATGGGCCCCGTTTGCCAATGCTCACGATTTCAAACTTACATCTTGGTTCATTCAGAGCAAGGTCTCGAAGTCTCGAATCAATGAATTCTTTTCCAGCGGTCTGGGTAGTTCTGCATCAGTCGCCTATAGTTCAATGCACACACTGGAGAATCATCTCTGATCATTGGACCCCTACAGTCCTTATCTACAATGGTTCGAAGGTGAAGTTGACGATGGCAAGAGAACGCAGCATTTCTTCTATCGGAACATCCTTGACTGTGTCAGATACCTTCTTTGGCAGATAGCATACAGGGATGACTTGGTCTATGCACCGCGCCATGAATATGACCAGAATGGACATAGGATATATGCCGAAATGCATACAGCGGACTGGTGGTGGGACGTACAAGTACTGTGCACCGTGCTTTGCAACCTCCTTCAACAGCGCACTGGCTAACCGTTTATAGGATACACTTCCACGTGGTGCAACTCTTGTTCCAATAATTGGAATGTCCGATCAGACGCATCTTACCAACTTCTCGGGTGACAAGAAAGTGTGGCCTGTCTATATTACGACTGGAAATATCCTATCAACTAGGCATAACAGACCTGGATCAATGGCAGTTCTCCTTCTTGCACTATTGCCTGTCCCGCCCAAGTTCCCACAGTCCTCTTCAGTAGACAACCTGCAGAGACAAATCAATGCCGACACACTACAAGGCGTATTTGTACTCATACTGTCGCCCTTGCAAGATGCGGTGCTTGATGGTGTCTCAATTGACTGTGCGGACGTAAAGGTCCGGCGGTGCTTCCCTATCTTGTCCGCATGGGTTGCAGACCATATGGAAAACATTGCACTACATGGAGTAAAATCTAACGCCTGTCCAAAATGTGAGGTGCCTCCTGATGCATTAGGAACCGATACACAGGAGACATATCGGACGCGAGATTATGCCACATATGAATGTCTCAAACAAGAAAATGAGCATCAGTCGACAGACTCTGGGTCGGGAGACATGAATACCACATTTGACGCACTTGGTATCAAGATGGGATGGAATGTTTTTCATGGGCTTCAACGGGTTTCAGCACCCAATCTGCACAAGCCAGATTTGCTCCATACAGTTTATTTGGGACTATTCAAGCATATGATGGACTGGGTTCAGGGATTCCTCAAGAAACACGCACGACTGCAGGCTTTTGACGATGCCTGGAAGGCTTTACCACCATACCCAGGATTCTTTGCACCCAAAAAAGCATACCGCGAGGTTACGCAGTGGCAAGGAAAGGAGATGAGGAACCTGGGGCATTATCTTTTCGGAGTTCTCGCTGTGGCATTGAGGCTGCCTGAGAGTACGCAAGTATTACCATTCAAACGTGCGCTTGCCTGCATCAGGTCATTGCTCGATTTCACTTTGATGGCCCAATATCAAAGCCATGCACCTGAGACCTTGGATTATATGGAACAATATCTCAGTCGGTTTCATGATATGAAAGATATCTTCTTGGAGTTTCAAATATCGAAGAGGACATGGGCAAAGGTTGATGAGCAGCAAAGGGAGCTACGACATCAGAGAACACTGGTAAACCAATGTGTTGCGAAATCCAACCGGCGTTGGGTACGGGAGCAGGATCATGAAGAAGAGATCGACCAACATATGGAACTAATCCATACGGAATCTCATTTCAACTTCATTAAGATGCATCTACTAAGTCATTTTCAGGGTCACATATACCAGTTTGGCAACATTCAGATGTATTCCACGGAGTTTGGCGAGCTCGCGCATAAGGAACGAATCAAGGAGGGGTGGCCCTGTTCCAATAAAAACAATGCCGCAAGACAGATCCTGCACAGCTATGGTCGCCAGCATGCCATCCGAATGACACTTTTGAACCTGGATTCCCTGCGACGTCATGGGACTGATCTCCCTGCCGATGTCGTGGGACATTTAGATAAAACGAATTCCATGTCTGCGCCAGTCACCAATTGTAGGATCCTGAAGGGTCGTCGTGATGATGTTTCCGATGTGATAGATTTTTGCAAGGTCTTGGGTATTTCACCAGAGAGCATCTGTCGGGAATTGATCCGATATAGCCAGAATAGCCTGCCCACCGAGCACTGCCTGCCTGAAGATCCTGCCATACTTCGATTCCTTCCAGTTGAACTACTAACCCAACTTGAAATCCCCGTTCTAGCTTTCCAGGAAACGGACATTTACGATATCCATAGGGCACGCTCCACTGGTACCCAACTCTTCAGGAACCAGGTGAGTCGCAATGATTGGGTTTGGGTACAGATGGGTGGCAAGCATATGTATGGTGTCCTCCGGGGCTGTCTCCCCAGAAAGCTCCTGGCGCTCTTCAAAATCAGACACTACACACACGAGGACATGGTTCGCAGGCTTGGATGTGTCCAAATATTGAACGTGGTTAACTCGGGATGCATATCCAACGTCCACGGCCTTGGCACGGTACAGCTAAGGGAAAATGCACAAGAGTTTACTATAGTCGACATAGGGACAATCCGAGGCCTGGCACACCTCATCCCAGAGACAGACCAGTGATGGCTTATTAATAGCCATATTGATTTAAGGACATTTAACGAGATTAATTGAGGAATCATGAGATCAGATAGTCGGGCGACAACTGTTGGCTTGGGCAAGTATTCCGCATTGAGGATGGTTGAATGGCATGGAGAATATTATAGCATCTTTCATTGCAACCTGTATATAGAAACCTCTATGTAGAAACTAATTAATAGAAACTAAATAATAGATACAACTAAAAGTACAAGATGTAGAAAATTACGGTACGGGATTGGTCAGTCCTTGAGATTGGTACCCTGATGACACCACGCAGTGAAACGTCATGGGTCCCGACGTCACGATGATGCCGCGGGACATGGTGGATCCCGAGGTCGCTAGGACGCAGTGAAGAAACTAGAGAGATTGCGACGAATTGCCGCAACGCCCTGTGGCCTCACAGTGAGGAACCGACAATGGCGACGCGTCAGGATGCTGGGAAGGTTCAGGGCCAGGATGGGGACATCGGGGGATGGAACGCATCTGTGGTCGATGTTAGCATGGGGTTATAGCGTCGCGATGAGAGATAGAAGGAACATGACGAAGGGCGGCGCTGTGTGGCCATGCCCAGTGGCACTCCCGTGAGGCAGTGGCCGTAGCCAGATGTCAGGATATGGGGAAGAAGCTGTGACAGAGATGCAGATGTCCAGGGGTCGTGAGGATGTCGACCCGATGTCAGGTAGTGTCCTGACGCCGCCAAGCGTTGCTATGCGACACAGGATGCAACAGGCGCAATGTTCTGTTGCAACACACATCATGACACATAGGGCACAACAGGGGATTGCTATGGAACTCAGGACATACCAGGTGTACCGGGCGCATGAGAAATGCGGCGTGCATCAGGACGCGACGCCCATACATCAGACGCGGGTTTTTTTTTTGCTGATGTAGGCAACTCCACACATACAATATGATAATAGAGTATAGATCAGGGTTGAGAAACTATTTACCTGATTCTCTTTTCTGTCTATAGACAGAAGATCTAAAAGAGAACACAAATTACCTACAAGACTCTATGATACAAGACAATTACATACTCAATAATTTGAGTTTTTTATCTGACAGTTATTACTCTAACCTTCTTTATAATAATGACAAAGTTTTCCTACATGATTGTCATCATAATTAGACACCTGACCCAGTTGAAGTGAGAGAAGATTTTGAAGAACCTATTGAGGATACCCTTACTCCAGATAAACAAATGCCAATAATAGCTAACATGCAACTTGACTCCACAATGGAATGGATAGAGAAGGAAGCTAGATAAAACATCTAGGAGGAGTTCTCCACATCAATCAATGAGGTACTTGAATGTGCCTTAAACTTATCTGACTCTGGTATTTTTAACTGCCCGATTGACAACAGTAAGGGTTAGAGTGACCATGTCATCCTTCCTCTACAACCTGAATAAAATATACTGAGCTGGATAGTATATTACAATAATGGATATATGACTTGTTTTTGCAAGAAGGAAGGTGCACAATAGTTCCCAAAGGAGCCTAAGAAACCTAAGTGAGTATATAATAAGGGTCACAAGAACATATCAGATGACCCTTCCAAATCACCACCTCATATAGAGACTTCCTATACCACATTCAGAAATGTCATGCCCTAAGTCATACCACCTCCTATGCCCCATAAGGATCATACCTTATCTGAGATAATGCAAGAAGATAAAGAGAAAGACTTAGATCAACCTGAGAAGGATACTTTAGAACCTGAGTTGGAGTGAATGATCGAGATGGCTTTTAAATAGGACATGACTGCAATAATAGAGGAATTACTAAAGATAACATTTAGAGAATAAATAATTTGTAGCTACTAGAATGACATAGTGTATATGAAGGCCATAGACTCTGGTAATTGGGACCATGATGAATTCCAATATTATTTGATATCTGATGGGATGTTATGCTGCAGAATATAAAATGGAGACTGATACCTATATATATTAAAGGGATATGCATAGGTTGGTATAATACTGTGAGATTATATTATTGATGAAATCCATGATAAAGAATACTTTAGTGAAGAACAAAACCTTTACTATACTACCCAATACATATTCTGACCACAGATGGAAATAGACCTCTGTGAATACATCCAACAATATTAATTGTGCCAAGTGAATAAGTAGTAAAACCAGTTACCTGAAGGGGTAGCATAGACCTTGCTGATATTCTCTGATATCTTCAAGTCCTATGCAATTAACTTTGGAGGACTTTTTAATAAATTTGGAGATTTTAACTTCATCCTTGTTGTAGTAGATTGGCTCTCAGGTTACACTTGGTTACTTCCTACTATCACCAATATAACTACTGAACAAACATTTATCTTACTTCATGAGCATATCTTTGACTACTATGACTATCCCTTTAGTATCATCTTGGATGCAGATCCATGATTTACAAGCTATTTCTAGAGACAAATAATACAGGCTTTAGGTACATATCTTGTGATGGCAATGCTGGGACACTGTAAGATGAACAGGCAAGTGGAATAGAAATTTAGAGACTTCAAGATAGCATTAAGGGATATGGTGGATGCAAGACAATAGATATAGGCTCATACCCTACATGCATTGATGAGCTATATAAATGCTAGATATTCTGATACATTGAGAATGTTAACTTACAAAGTGGCTTTTAGAACAGAATACCCTTTGCTCCTGATACTAAAATTCTCAGACACCTTGGTCCCTACCTTGCATGAATTCATCCACCATCATGAATCCCTTAAAAATATTACTTCCTAAGCCCTCAAGCTTACTACTCACTTCTAAAGTACCAGAAAAGAAGGAGAGCACTAGAAGCACCAAACTCCTATTATAGTAGGCCTGCACCTTATAGTCTATAGTATATAATTTGTATTAGAAGCTTGTTGCAGCAGGAAACTACCACCATGCTGGTGCAGACCTTTCAAAATGCTCAAATACAATGAAAATACTCAAAATTATGTGGTGGAATTAAATAGCAAGATATACTGAAAAAGAGCAGGAACCTTCTATTGTTTGATTACCAATTGGTACATCAGCAATAAAAACCCACATCTGATATATGGGTATTGTGTCCTGATGCACAGTACATTTATCATGCACCTGGTATGCCTGGTGTATCTTGAGTTCCATTGCAACCCCCTGTTGCACCCTATACATTACAATATGTGTTACAATATGATATTGTGCCTCATGCATCTTGTGTCGCATAGCAACACTTTGCAGTGTCAAGACACAGCCTGACATTTGATCAACCTCCTCATGACCCCTGGACATCTGCATCTCTGTCGCAGCTTCCTCCCTATATCTTGATGTCTGGCTATAGCTGCTGCCTCATGGGAGTACCACTGGGCATGGCTACACAGGGCCGACCTTTGTCATCTTCCTTCCATCTCTCATCATGATGCCATAACTCTATCCTAACATTGACCACAGATGTCTTCCATCCCCCAATATCCACATCCCTGCCCTGAACCTTCCCAGCATTCTGACATATCACTGTTGTTGGTTCCTCACTGTGAGGCCACAGGGTATTGCAGTGATTTGTCGCAATCTGTCTAATTTCTTCATTGTGTTCTAGTGACATTGGGACCCATGATGTCCCATGGCATCATCGCAACTTCAGGACCCACAATGTTTCACTGCATGGTATTATCAGGGTCCTAATCTCAAGGACTGATCAATCCCCCACTGTAATATTCTACATTATGTACTTTTAGTTGTATCTATTATTTAGTTTCTATTAATTAGGTTCTACATAGAGGTTTCTATATACAGGTTGCAATGAAAGATGCTATAATATTCTCCATGCCATTCAACCATCCTCAATGCAGAATACTTGCCCAAGCCAACAGTTGTCGCCCAACTGTCTGATCCCATGACCCCCTAAATAAATCTCATTAAATGTGCTAAAATCAATATAGCTGTTAATAAGCCATTGCTGGTCTGTCTCTGGGATGAGGTGCGCCAGGCCTAGGATTGTCCCTATGTCTACTATAGTAAACTCTTGTGCATTTTCCCTTAGCTGTACTGTGACAACGCCATGGACAGCAGATATGCATCACAAGTTAACTGATTTCAATATTGGAATATATGCAAGCCTGCAAACCATGTCTTCGTACATGTAGTCTCTGATTTTGACGAGTGCCAGGAGCTTTCTGTGGAGACGGCCCGAGAGCACACCATACATATACTTGCCACTCATCTGTAACCAAACCTAATCATTGCGACTAACCTGATTCCTGAAGAGTGAGGCACCAGTAGAGCATACCCTGTGGATGTCATAAATGTCAGTTTCCTGGAACGCTAGAATGGGGATTTCAAGTAGTGTTAGTAGTTCCACCAGAAGGAATTAAATTATGACTGGATCATCAGGAAGGCAGTGCTCTATGTGTAGGATATTCTGTCTATATCAAATCAATTTGCAATAGATACTCTCCAGTGAGATACCCAAGACCTTGCAAAAATCTATCACATCAGAAACATCATCACAAAACCCATTCAGGATACTATGATTGTCAACTGGTGTGGATATGAAATTCGTTTCATCTAAATTTTCCATGTCATCAGCAGGGAGATCAGCCCCATGACATCCAAGGGAATCCAGGTTCAAAAGTCTCATTGGGATCCCATGCTGGTGACCATAGCTGTGCAGGATCTGTCTTCATCAGCAAAAGAAAAACACACATCTGATGTATGGGCATCGTGTCCTGATGCACACTGCATTTGTTGTGTGCCCGGTGCGTCCGGTGTGTCCTGAGTTCCATTGCAACCTCCTGTTGCACCCTATGCATCATGATGTGTGTTGCAATACAACTTTGCACCTGGTGCATCCTGTGTCACATAGCAATATTTTGCAGTGTCAGAACACTACCTGAGATTAGGTCAACATCCACATGACCCCTGGACATCTGCATCTCTATGGCACCTTCTTCCCCATATCCTGATATCTGGCTATGGCAGCTGCCTCATAGCAGTACCACTAGGCATGGCCACACAGGGCTGGCCTTTGTCACATTGCTTCCATCTCTCATCGCAACACCATAACTCTATCCTAACATCGACCACACATGCCTTCCATCTCCTGATGTCCCCATCCATGCCCCGAACCTTCCCAGCATCCTGACATGTCACCATTATCAGTTCCTCACTGTGAGGCCACAGGGCATTGTGTCTTTTTGCCACAATCTGTCTGGTTTCTTCACTGTGTCCTAGCGACCTTGGGACCCACAATGTCTCACAGTGTCATCCCGACGTCAGGACCTATGATGTTTCACTGTGTGGTGTTATCAGGATCCTAATCTCAAGGACTGACCAATCCCCCACTGTAATTTTCTACATCATGTACTTTTAGTTGTATCTATTATTTAGTTTCTATTAATTAGGTTCTACATAGAGGTTTCTATATACAGGTTGCAATGAAAGATGCTATAATATTCTCTGTGCCATTCAACCATCCTCGATGCAGAATAAATTTACTTGCCCAAGCCAACAGTTGTCACCCAACTGTCTGATCTCATGACCCCTCAATAAATCTCATTAAATGTCCTTAAATCAATATGGTTGTTGACAAGCCATTGCTGGTCTGTCTCCAGGATGAGGTGCACCAGGCCTAGGATTGTCCCGATGTCTACTATAGTAAACACTCATGCATTTTCCCTCAGCAGTTCTGTGAAAAGGCTGTAGACATCAGATATGCATCGTGGATTAACCACATTCAATATTTGGATACATGCAAGCCTGCGAACCGTGTCCTTGTGCATGTAGCCTCTGATTTTGAAGAGTGCCAGGAGCTTTCTGAGGAGACAGCCATGGAGCACACCATACATATGCTCACCACACATCTGTACCCAAACCCAATCAGTGCGACTCACCTTGTTCCTGAAGAGTCGGGTACCAGTGGAGCATGCCCTGGTGATGTCATGAATATCAGTTTCCAGAAACACTAGAATGGGGATTTCAAGTTGCGTTAGTAGTTCAAATAGAAGGAATCGAAGTATGGCAGGATCTTCACAAAGGCAGTATTTGGTGGGCAGGCCATTCCGGCTATATTAAATCAATTCCTGACAGATGCTCACCGGTGAGATACCCAAGAAATTGCAAAAATCCATCACGTCAGAAACATCATCATGAAGCCTCTGCTGGATCCTACCATTGGTGACAGGTACAGATATGGAATTTGTTTTATCCAAATGTTCCATGACGTCAGCTAAGAGATCAGCCCTGTGACATTCAAGAGAATCCAGGTTCAAAAGTCTCATTCAGATCTCATCCTGGCGACCATAACTGTGCAGGATCTGTCTTGTGGCATGGGTTTTATTTGAATGGCACCACTCCTCCTTGATTTGTTCCTTATGCATGAGCTCCCCAAACTCCATGGAATACATATGAATGTTGCCAAACTGGCATATGTGATCCTGAAAATGACTTAGTAGATGAATCTTAGTGAAGTTGAAATGAGATTCTGTATGTATTAGTTCTATACATTGGTCAATCTCTTGGTCACGATCCTGCTCCTTTACCCAACGCCTGTTGGATTTTGCAACATATTGGTTTACCTGTGTTCTCTGATGTCATAGCTCCATTCACTGCTCATCAACCTTTGCCTATGTCCTCTTCGATATTCGAAAATCTAAGAAGATACCTTTCATATCATGAAACCGATTCAGATATTGTTCCATATAATCTAAGGTCTCAGGTGTATGACTTCTATATTGGGCCATCAAAGTAAAATACAGTAATGACCTGAAGCAGGTGAGCACATGTTTGAATGGTAATACTTGCATACTCTCAGGCTGCCTCAATGCTATGGTGAGAACTCCCAAAAAACAACACCCCAGGTTCCTCATCTCCTTTCCTTGCTACTGCTTAACCTCACGGTATGCTTTTTTGGGTACAAAGAACTCCGGGTATGGCAGTAAAGCCTTCCAGGCATTGTCAAAAGCCTGCAGTCATGCATGTTTCTTGAGGAATCCCTGAACCCAGTCCATCATATGCTTGAATAGTCCCAAATAAACAGTATAGAGCAAATCTGGTTTGTGCAGATTAGGTGCTGAAACCCATTGAAGCCCATGAAAAACATTCCATCCTATCTTGGTACCAAGTGCATCAAACGTGGCATTCATGTCTCTCAACCCAGAGTCTGTCGACCGATGCTCATTTTCTTATTCGAGATGTTCATATGTAGCATAATCTTGCATCTGATATGTCTCCTGTGCATCGGTTCCTAATGCATCTGCAGGCACCTCACATTTAGAACAGGTGTTAGATTTTACTCCATGTTGTGTAATGTTTTCCATATGGTCCGCAACCCACGTGGACAAGATAGAGAAGCACCGCCGAACCTTCCTGTCTGCACAGTCAATTGGGATACCATCAAGCGCCACATCTTGCAAGGGTGACAGTATGAGTTCAAATATGCCTTGTAGTGCATTGACATTGATTTGTCTCTGCAGGTTGTCTGCTGAAGAGAACTTTGGGAACTTGGATGGGATGGGCAATAGTGCAAGAAGGAGAACTGCCATTGATCCAGGTCTATTATACCTCTTTCATAGGAGATTTCCAGTCATAATATACACAGGCCACACTTTCTTGTTACCCGAGAAGTTGATAAGATGCATCAGGTTAGACATTCCAATTATTGGATCCAGAGTTGCACCATGTGGAAGTGTACCCTATAAACGGTTAGCCAGTACCCTGATGAAGGAGGCCGCGAAGCAGGGTGTACAGTACTTTGACATCCCACCAACAGTCCACAGTATGCATTTCGGCATATCGCCTATGTCCATTCTGGTCATATTCATGCCGCGACGTGTAGACAAAGTCATCCCTGTATGCTATCTACTGAAGAAGGTATCTGACACAGTCAACGATGTTCCAATAGAAGAAATGCTGCGTTCTCTTGCCATTGTCAACTTCAGCTTTGAACCATTATAGATAAGCACTGTAGGGGTCCAATGATCGGAGATGATTCTCCAGCATGTACATTGAACTATAGCTGACTGAAGCAAAACTACCCAGATCACTGGAAAAGAATTCATTGATTCGAGACTTCAAGACCTTCCTATGAATGAACCAAGATGCAAGTTTGAAATCGTGAGCATTGGCAAATGGTGCCCATGGATCCTGGCACAGAGTACAGTGTTCATCCTCAAACCTGCTCACATCTCCAATCACTTCCCTGGTGCCTGGGTAATGAGCTTGTCTGCCAGCCATTGCTGAGGTATTTTGGTTAAGTACTTCAGCATCAGACTCATGTGAGATGTCATCATTCAATGTGTCAGCATCACATCCAGCAGGGTCCAGATTAAATTTATAGTCTGAATCGGCCTGTTTGTTCTGGTAATTTACCTCTGGGTCTAGGAATAGGTCTGTTTCCGTGTCATTAATAGGACTCACAGAAGGTATATGTCATATAGTAGAGGCAAGTATGATGTCCAGATTTGCATGTGCAGTTCATAGGTGTTTCTTGTATGCGCTTGCCCACACATATCTTCTGTGACAAAATGTACATTTGACAGCTATGGTGAAAGTTTACCTAGTCAATCTCATGGGTCCTCAATATATTATGAGATAGATGAGTATGATATAGTGTTGATCTTGACACGTGTCAGTGGAATACTGAGTCAAGGGGTTTGCAAACAGTGAACTGTAACTAGTATCCAAACAGGCTTAACACTTGTAGCTTGATGTCTTGTATCACCCCATCTTATCAGATCATCTCATCATCTCTGTTGTAACACAAGCTACTTCCCCTTCATGGGCCATCATGCAATGTCACTTCGTATCATGACACTTGTGCAAATTGGAAGCTTATTTCAAAAATATTAGTTACACATCATGGTAGGCTTAGGAATGTTGGTCCTGGCTACATTATCAATTTTTCTCATATTATCTTTTTTATTCTGATCTGCCACAAATCCACATATCCACATATCCATACAGACACATGCCCTCTGGGGTAATCCAACACAACAGAGGGGAGATACATCCCATCATACAAATAAGATAAGTTAATTTCTCAGGAACGATTCAAAATCGGAACCCTCATTCAGGAGATCAGGGAGAGCAGTGCCATTCATGCAATCATGTTTCCATTTACACATCTGCCCTTTACCAGCACCAGCCTCTGTCTGACTCACAAAAACATGCCACAGCAGGGACCTATGCATAGTCAAAACCAAGCAGAGTTGGGAACCAGTCCAGTATTACAAACCCGATATGGTTTGTAATGGTTTCACATGATATACAATTGTATGTCATAAGTATTTCATTTGTTAAAAGGTTTTTCGCACATGACTCAGTTGAGTCATATGATATTGTGTTTTGCACTACAACTCACATATGAGTTATAGGGTCTTACATGACTCACAGTTGTGAGTCATAGTTGTTTATGTTTGATTTTGATTGGTATGTTGAGTGTTGACTCATAGGTATGCCTACTCGTGCCAAGGTTGCGGCATGTGGCCGCAACCCCCGCATGTTCGCTGGCTCACAACCGGGGGCACTCTAAAGAGTGCCTGCCAGCTCAATGTAACTTTACAGCTCAACGCAACTTTGTGGCTCAACAGAACTTTGTGGCTTTAAAGACTTTTTGACTCAGCATAACTTAGTAACTGAGTATAACTTTGTAACTTAACTTGAATATTATATCAAAAGTTTACAGAATGTGGTATTCGAATTTACATTAATTTGTGCAACCTTGCATGTCGCTTAATACCCATTATAATCAGCCTTGACACCTTCTTTTTCTGTGCTTGAGCAGCACGTCTGGCTTTTCCCCTTGCCTTTATCTCATCAAGAAATGGTTGAAGCTTTTCCTTGTCCTCTCTTCTTTGATTATTTACTGCCCTACGGAGCTGTTTTGTCTGCTTTTCCACCTCTGCATCAACCCTTCTTTTAACCATTTGGCGTGCTTCAGACGCATATAACACTCCCCCCTTCTGTATCTGCCTCCTACTATGAGCCCGACTTCTTGCACTTCGAGCTTGATCGGCCGCCCGAGTATTCTCCAGATGTTCCATTGCTAAGGCACCTGACTGTGCCAATGCTAGTCCACCTTGTAGTACTAGCTTAAGACGATGCTGGAATTCTGGTGACATCTCTTGTGCTTGATCAAGTAATTCATCGCCCTGGGTCTTTAGACTTGCGATCGTAAGTGGAATGCCAGAAGGAATTCCAGAGAATTGGTTCGGAGGTATGGTAGAAGTGGGAGCTGCTTCTCGTAGTTTGGAAATGACTATACTAGGATTGTAAGGGATAAGGCCTGTGGCTTGAAAGGCAGATCGAATTCTGGATGGCTTGAAGGTCTGTTGGCGTATTGAATGAATCTTATCAAGAAATTCGCACTTGTCAAAGTCCCCACATCCCATACGTGTCGCTACCTCTACAGCTTCCGCGTGATAATGCTTGTAGGGTTGGAATACGACTACATCCAAGGGTTGAAGAAGATGGCTTGAATGAGGAGGCAGGCAGAAAACAATGATCTTATGGCAATCACAGTAGTCGATAAACTGTTTGGTGCAATGCGAGCCAAACCCATCTAGGAGAAGAAGTCGGTGAGCTCCCACTTGTCGTTTAGCAGAGAATCGTTCAAAATGGGCAAGCCATTTGATTGTCAAGTCATCATTATTGTAACCGGTGTCGGAGGTGGCGATCAAGTAATCATCTGGGATACTTGTAGCCACATACCAGGGCTCTTGATGAATCACCCCAGGAACAATAAGCATTGGCGGCAAGACAACCCCATCAACACTGATTGTTTCACAGACACTAACTAGCTCTCTGTTTGTAGAGCTGGCAAGGTAGGCTTGGCGATTTGGATCACGTGTAATAATCCACTGGTCCCGGCCAATCCCAATGCGAAAACCAGTCTCATCAAAATTATACTGATCCCCATGCTGAATATTGTACTCCTTACAAACAGAACAATATTTCTCAAACCAAGCGAGAATATCATTAGGCTGGTGAGCATTCTTGCGGTCAGCATCGATGGTCTGTTGCTTTCTAATAAAGTATTCTGGATGACGCTGGAGAAATCGTGGTGCCCAGTGGTCACCTATCAGAGGTGCTGGCTCTGGCCCAGTATGCGCAGATTGGAGAATCGCATTGGCACAGCTTGAAACCATTTGTAGTCGAGCACTTGTGCCAATTGTGTCCAGACGGTCAAGGTACTGACACACTGCCAGTTCCTGGTCATCTGAAAGCTTACGGTTGGTTGCTGGACGCTCTTGTTTCGACTGGCGGCCTTGTAGACGTCTTCGAAGTCTGGTGACTGGAACCTCGTATGTACATGCAATCTCAGCAATATTCACCTGGCCTGGGGGGTCCTCATTTTGCCTTGTTTGAATGAAGGTGACAGCAGCCTGAATCCGTATTTCAATATCCTCATAGGGCTCCACCCGCTGGCTTGGTAGGACGAAGGCTGGTACTTGTGACATTGTTTGATGGTGTATGGGTCATTCTAGATGGTGATAAGAGAAGCTTCTATTTTATGATTTGTTTTAAGCCTCAAAATTCTGCTGAGTCACAAGGTTCTGCTGAGTCATAAAGCAATGCTGAGTCACAAAGGTATGCTGAGTCACAAATTTACTATGCTAAGCCACAAAGTTGCGTTGAGCTGTAAAGTTGCATTGAGCTGGCAGGCACTCTTTAGAGTGCCCCCGGTTGTGAGCCAGCGAACATGCGGGGGTTGCGGCCACATGCCGCAACCTTGGCACGAGTATGAGTCATGAGGATTAAGAAGCATGACTTCGTTTATACGAGTCATGAGGTTTCACACATGACCCCTTTAAGGTCATGAGACTTTTGTGCATGACCAAGTATGGTCATGAGGTTATATGTTATGTGAGTGAGTAAGTCACAGTTGTGACTCATTTGATTTGTAAGCAGGTTGCTGGAAGAACTATATAAGGAGGTCAGTAGGACCTGACAGTTAGTTCTTCACGCAACCACCTAAGTTATTTCCTATCTTATAAGTTATCAATAAAACACCTTTACGCTCTTTACTACAAAGGAAAACCATCACGAAGAGGAACAGAATCAATACTAGTTAACACTATAAGGACTTGGCATTTACAGCGGTCAATATCTATGACATAGTGTAAGATAACCAGTATTGATAATTCTCGAAGGAAAGAGAATACAATAGGAGACAAGTAAGTATTATCTCTAAGAAAAAGCTAACAGAAGGTTCGTTGCCTGTTGCAAGATATAGGAAAAGGAGAGATCATATAGAACATCGTAACATCCAGAGTCTTGTAAAGTGGGTTAGCTTGCAACTGCAGATGCCTGCCATGGAACTCATGGGAAAGTGAAAGCACCATTCCAAATCGAATACTCAAAACCTGGCCCCTTTAAACTATCCTAATGGCATACTCATCATCCAGTCAAGGTCACCCTGGTCCACGTATGACTCCATTATGACATTGATGAGTCATGCATGTTGAGAAAAGCACTCATTGTCATAATTGGTCTAGAGATTCCAGAAGTGATGGGTAATAGCTCAATAGTGGACTGTATTGTATCACATTGTGGCCTGTCAATAGCCCTGAGAAGCAACCGCTTAAGCTGTGTGATATTCTGGAATGAGCCTGAGGCAAGGAACGCTAGTAGGTCTCCACATATATTTGAACTAAGGTTGTTGGTATCCTTAGTCAAAATGCGTCCAAGGTACTCATGTCCCTTTTGTGCCCAAATGCCCCAATGGAATACCACACAGCATGAGTTCAGATAAGCATAGTGTCGTAGATTTTGCAGGAGCTAATCCTTAGTATAGTTGTACCTTATGCTCCATGGAAGCCTCAGAGGCTGAATCTCACAGTACTTAGTAATGTTGTCTGTAGCCTACTTCACAATCCTTGCCCCAACCTCCTCACTGTAGATAATAGAGGCTGAATTGGCAAATAGAACAAGAAGGCAGCGATTGTTGTGATCAAGGGGCACATACAGCTCGCCTGCACCAATGTTCACTTGCTGATATGAGGTGCCGAGCACATCACATTGGTCCAGGGATAGTGCTTGCAGGCCAGCCAGGTGTGGATGAGAATTGTGTGTCTTGATATCTATATTGAGGAACACTTTGATAATGTTTCCTAAGAATGTGTTATTTGAGTGTTCCACGACATGTACTACCTGACTGCTATTGCATACCTTGCTTGCACTGAATAATGCAGAACACCTTCTCACCCCTCTTCTTTGCCTCCTCACAGGCCGCCTGGTCCTCCCAGGTCAGGGATATTCCCTTATCAAATCATCCTTCCATTTTGCTATCTGTCCTTGGCCTGAGCCTTGGTTGCTTGCCCTTGGGCTGAGAGAGCTTCATTGAGGCAGACTCCCCATCGACATGGGACTTTACTGTCAGATAAAGTGTAGTACCAATTGCTACCAGCTCTTTGCTCCCAGGCCTTTGTCTTATAACAGTGGGTGTTTGATAGTAGGGAGGATGCATGAGGTTTTCCAGTGTGCCATTATTGGTATAATACTGGGGGAGTTGAGAAAGATGTAGCATGATATGGTGTATTTAGAATTGTGGAGCAAAAGGTGATCTGTTGAGAACGCAGTCAGTTCTAGTATCATGAGTATCTGTACAAAGGAGAGGCTCCAGAAATAGATGTAAGCCAATTGGAATACCAATTCTCACAACCTGAGAAATCTCACACCACGGTCTCAAAGGTATACCAGCTGTGAAGCCCTATATGGAGAGATGTACACCGATTTGTAACTTTCTCCCTCTGCCACTCCTGAGTGTCTGGTCAGAAATAATGTTCACAGAGGTTATCCCAAGAGGCTGGTGCATGTAGAAATTGGAATGACTTGATAGAATGGTTTGGCAGTGGGAGGACATAGCTGTAGTGGGGAGACTGGTAGAAGAGAATATGGAGGTACAGAGGAGAAGGTGTGAGGATCAGGGTACAAGTACCAGTGTTGTGACTGTGATGCCATGGGACATCATGCTGTCGTGACTGTGACATGATGAGATGTCATGCTGTCGCAACTGTGATGCCATGGGATGTCATGCACTGGCAACACCACAAGGCATCGGTAATATAGAAATATGTTAATGATGCCTTTTGGTGTTACATCAACAGTTCAGTAAAGATGAGAAGTTTGTATAGTTTTCTTGTATTATATACGATGCATCAAGTCTAATACACAGGGCTCTGGGGGGGTTATAGGATCACTGACTATTGTTGAAATTTCTTATTCGTTTCATATGTATATTTCACTTGATAATATCGTATATTCTCATACTTGGTATATGTTTCAGTTAATCCTATACACTGCGGACATTACTACAGCTAGGACATTTATTATGTATATTTCATTAATATTTCATGATAACGATTGGGGATCTACTATATGTTTTCTTACTTTGGTGTTTGGATATTTCATTTACTTATGCATATTTTATGCACTCATGTTGGTCATTGGTTGCATAATAATTCTTGTTTATTTCCTCACACCATACTAGATTTACGCATATTTATTGGGTTTTCTTTGGCAAGTTTCTCAGGGTCAAACACGGTCGCACTTATGTTCTTCCTATGTTTTTCCCATTTTTCTTTTAGTTACGCGAAGGATGCGCTTCTGTTTAAATAGGGGTTACCACCCACAACATCGCTTAGAAGAATTAAGGAAAAGAACTACTACCAATCTGCCTTCACTTACCTACCTACCTCACTAAAAGCGTGCCCACAATATACTCTTAATATTGTGACCGTATTCCTGTACTGAGTTATTAAGATCGTTCCTACCGTTCACATTTCAATAACTATCACTGATTATTGGAGCAAAAGGTTTTCCTGCAAAATGGTATTTTCACAGTGTTCAACATTATGTTCATAATAATCTAAGCATTCTCAACCATGATTGGACTCAAGACTCTGGCATGAAGAAATTAGATAAAAAGAAGGCATTGTTAGAGTGGGTGGCTTAATAAAATCTAGTTACAAACGGTATTGTTTGCTGACACTTTTGGCACTATGGTATTCTCGCATTTCCTAACTAGCACTAGAAGTGTCTGAAAGCATCTCCTGGTATCAAGTCAACACAGCTTGAATTCCTGAGAGCCTGAATTCAAGCAATATAACCTGCCCATACATGAATGTTAGTGATGAGACGGACAGGAGTTGTAGCCTGACCATTTCTGACCAACTTGAAACCCCAGTCCGTCTCATCACTAACCTCAATACCCTAGTAGATAATCAATATACCATGAGCTGACTCTAGGCCAGTTAACAATAGACAATACAAGACATACCAAATCAAGAAAACACTAGATGCCAAAGTAAGGGGCATGGTGCTATCACTATTATGACATACTAGATACTCGAGATCAAAATGACTAGCAATATGAGATGCCAAAGCAAGGGCATCCTACAGTATCTGTACTATCATATAAAGACACTCAACATCACAAAAGATCCCGAATTAGTTAGCAAATATTTAAACTTTCTTTTTTACACTAAGAGATAAAGATCGCTATCTAAAAACTACCTCACGAAAAGCTACTTAGAAAAAAAAAAAAAAGCTACAAAAGAAAAAGCTACAAGAGGATTATTTCCAGGGACCCTGGTGTCTTGTTCCTCGCTGGGGTGCAGGGGGGGTCTTCAGGGCCGGAGGAATTGGGTTAGTGGTAGGGGGACAAGAGGTAGCCTGTGGGGGGTCCCAGCACCATCGTGGGCACAGCACAAAGAGGGGGCTCAGGGTATTGGGAGGGGCGTCAGAGTCCGGACAGCTAGTGGAGCCAGGGAGGAGGCAGCAGGGGGAGAGCTGCTGACAGCACTGGGAGTCATAAGGAACTCAGCTATCCAAGGCTGCTGTCAGACAAGATCAAGTGACCTTCTGTACTTGTCTTGCTTCGACAGGCCAGGAGGCTTGCCAGCAGCGACGGGGGGGAGTTTGGGCTCATGGTGAGAGGAGGGCTCAAGGGACCCAGTTCCTCATCCATTTCTTTGTCCTCATCCGATATGTTTGTGACTAGCTAACATGGTAACTAAAATATAGTTAGGGTTAGAAACTTATGTCTTCAATTACAATGGTGTGTTCACCAGGATCTTGCCCCTCCTCTTCCTCTGCCTCCTCCTCCTCCTCCTCCTCCTCCTCCTCCTCCTCCTCCTCCTCCTCTGCCACCTCCTCTACCTCCTCCACCTCCACCTCCTCCACCTCCTCCTCATCCACCTCTTCATCCACCTCCTCCACCTCCTTGTCCACCTCCTCCACCTCCACCTCCACCTCCACCTCCTCCACCTCCTCCACCTCCTTGACCTCCTCCACCTCCTCCTCATCCACATCCTCTACCTCCATCTCCTCCACCTCTATTTCCACCTCCTTCGCCTCCACCTTCTCCTCTTGCATAGCCTCCCTGATATCTCTGGCCTGCCCACAGCAATCCCAGGCCTTGTGGTTGAAGAAGGAATATCTGCCACGGGCAGGCATGAGGGTCTGGTCACGATCCTCTCCCTCACTGTGGTGTGGCTCCAGGACTATCAGGTCCAAGGGGTGTTTGCCATTGTTAGCAAGGAGCCACACCAGGATGTCCTGATCTTCCTGAAGAAAGATGAGTTCCCAGAGTGGGAGAGGATCAGAGGGCACCCAACTAAATAACCGAGCGCACTCACCAGTTGCCCTGAGGAGATATTGGGGGTATCGGATTGCCCCCTCCAGACACTGCCACTTGACTACCCTACGTACACTTTCAATACTTGGTAATGCCATGACTCCCCAGGCGATTCCCTGGCCAGAGTTATTTTCACAACAGTGGTAGCCAAGGAATGGGTGCCCAGTTTCTCAGCCACCCAACCAACCAACAACATCGATCCTTATTGCCTGTGGGCAATAAGAGCAGGCCCAATCTGATTGAGCCACTGACAATATGTGTTAGCATGAGGATAGCATATAATAGATTAGAGGGGGCGACACTTACTTGGAGGTCCCTCAACCTCACTACCAACCTTCTTTGCCTCCACCAGATGATGTCAATTCGACGTCCTTAGGTTCCTGGCCATGTCATGGACCAAGAGCCTGAGGTGGCGCTCCACTTCCAAGATGTCGTCAGCCCAGTACTTGTCTTTAACAAGCGCAAGCCAGGCTGTGACCAGGGGAAGGGAGCGAGCATACCCAACAACTGAATCCAATTCAGATTTGGTTAGGTGGCCGAGGTCCAGGGAGCGACCAGTCAAGTGAGCCTTGACATGGTTACCCCAGGCACAGTACACAACAGTGATCTGGCATGGGTGTGTGAACCCAGACCAGCTTTTGGCATACACTATGTTATTATAGCATCCCCTATGAGTATTAGTTTAAATGTTTCTGACAGATGAGGGTAGGCTGGGTTTCACTTACAAGGAATCCTGCACTGCTGGCTAGAAGGGTAGCCTCTGCGATGAAGTTTACTGGCTTGGACTGTGTGTAACCATGGGTGCCAGCACTCTCCATTTCACGCTCTGCCCATGCAGCTTGACAGGCTTGGCAGTGGGATACCTAAGAAAAAAAAGGAAAGCTTAGTAATTATCACATGATAAAACTTAGACAGGCTCTACTTATTTCCCCATCTGGACTTCACTTCCCTGAGGTTGAACTGCAGGAAGGACGGGGGCAGCAGGAACGACAGAGACTGTGGTTCATCTAAGAGGAAACGAAATGTTAATATTACTCACTCCAGACAGTCAAAGGTGTTGTGGGGTGTACTTACTTTCCCTTTGTTGCTGGTCATCTGATCAATGTCTGAGGTGCCATCATTGTTAGAGGAAGGGGAAAATGAAAAATGAAAAAAAAAAAAAATGAAAAAATGAAAAAAGAAAAAAAAGACAATTACACGTGGGGGGGGGGAAGAGCTACCTGTTAAGAGATGGAAGGAAGAAGGGAAGTAGAGAAGGAGAGAAGGAGAGAAGATGAGAACCAGAGAAAGGGTCTTCTTCTTATCTTCTCCTGTGGTGGAGAGAAGAGAAGGGCAGGAGGAATAGAGGGAAGAAGGGCTGAGTTTATATACCCTACAAGCTAGTACATAGGGTACGCACCTCACATGTGTACCTGATGTGCACAGGATATATAAGAAATGATGCATATGCAATTCCTGGTTTGTTTGTATACCCCATGGTACCTGTAAACAATGCATGCACATCTGATGATGTCTGAGCATTGTTTGGATATACAATGCAATGTACAAACAAACCAGGAAACACATACACATGGGATAAGTATCAATTCTTCTGTATATCTAATATATTTAAAAATCAATTGTAATATCTATGAAGTCTAACTTGTCACTAACTTTGGTGAAATAAGCTTTTAAGCCACAATAGTGATATGACACCAAAGGGTCACTTGTGCTGCTTAAAAGCTTATTTCATGAAACTATATATGCAGCACGACATCCACAGTGTCACCATATCCATATGGTGACAAGCCCATTTTCTTTGTTTATTGAAAAGATATTTTTATACCTATTATAGTATAGAAATATCTTTTAAACATAAAAAGAAAATCGGCTTTTGGCCATACCATTATTGTGACACCAAGAGGTGTCGATAACATATTTCTGTGTTATCAAGACCTCTTGACAGCATCAATGCATGACGTCGCCAGCATCACAACAACTGTATGGCCAAAAGCCAGCTTTATTTTTTTATTGACAAGATATTTTTAAACCTATTATGGAGTAGAAATATCTTTGGAATAAAAAAAGAAAATCAGCTTTTGGCCATACCATTGTCATAATACCAAGAGGCATTGATAACATATATTTCTGTCATATCGACTCCTCTTGGTCACATTGATGCAAGACGGACCCAGCATCATGACAACTGTATGGTGAAAGCCAACTTTATTTTTTTATTGAAAAGATATTTTTATACCTATTATGGTATACAAATATGCTTGGAATAAAAAAAGAAAATTGGCGTTTGGCCATACCGTTGTCGTGATACCAGGAGGTGTCGATAACATATTTCTGTATTATCGACACCTCTTGGCAGCATTGATGCATGATGTCCCTGGCATCACAACAACC
The DNA here is from genome assembly GCA_003788595.2 of Choiromyces venosus 120613-1. Lineage (NCBI taxonomy): Eukaryota > Fungi > Ascomycota > Pezizomycetes > Pezizales > Tuberaceae > Choiromyces > Choiromyces venosus. The sequence goes on from ML120409.1 coordinate 301,812, forward strand.
ATACAGCGAAAAGCGAACTTTACTTTTTTTATTAAAAAGATATCTTTTATACCTATTATGGTATAGAAATATCTTTTGAATAAAAAAAGAAAATTGGCTTTTGGCTGTACTGTTGTCATGCTACCAAGAGGTGTTGATAACATATATTTCTGTGTTATTGACACCTCTTAGCAGCATCGATGCATGACATCCCCAGCATCACAACAACCATATGGTAAAAACACCATTTTCTATTTATATTGAAAAGATATTTGTATACCTATTATGGAATACAAATATCCTTTGAATAAAGAAAGAAAATCAGCTTTTGGCCATGCTGTTGTGATACCAAGAGGCCTCGATAACATATATTTCTGTGTTATTGACACCTCTTGGCAGCATAGATGCATGACGTCCCTGGCATCACAACAACTATATGGCGAAAAGCTCATTTTCTTTTTTTATTGAAAAGATATTTCTATACCTATTATGGTATAGAAATATCTTTTAAACAAAACAAGCAAATAAGCTTTTGGACATGCTGTTGTCACGATACTAAGAGCCATTGATAACATATATTTCTGTATTATCAATGCCTCTTGGCAGCATCGATGCATGACATCCCCGGCATCATGACACCAGTACATCCAAAATCCAATTTTCTTTTTATATTCAAAGGATATTTGTATACCTTGATAGGTATACAAATATCTTTTCAATATAAAAAGAAAATAAACTTTTTGCCATACTGTTGTCATGATGCTGGTGACGTCATGCTGCATATATCATTTCATAAAATAAGCTTTTAAGCTGCACTAGTGACCCCTTGGTGTCATATCACTAGTGCAGCTTAAAAGCTTATTTTACCAAAGTTAGTGACAAGTTAGACTTCATAGATATTACAATTGATTTTTAAATATATTATATGTACAGAAGAATAGATACTTATCCCCTGTGTATGTATTTCTTGATTTGTTTGTATACCCCATTGTACACTCAAAAAATGCTCAGACATTGCTAGATGTGCGAGCAGTGTTTGCAGGTACAACAGGGTGTACAAACAAACCAGTAAACGTATATGTATTGTTTATTATATACCCTGTGTAAATCAGGTACGCATGTGAGGTGTGCACGTTAGGTGCACATGTGTGGTGCGCTTGTGAGGTATGCATGTGCATACACTATGTATGTAGGGTATATAAACCCAAACCTTCTTCCCTCCTTTCCTCCTTTCCTTCTCTTCTCTCCACCTCAGGGGAAGATAAGAAGAATACCCTTTCTCTCCTCCTCTCCTTCTCTCCTTCTCTACTTCCCTTCTTCCTTCTGTCTCTTAACAGGAGGCTCTTCCCCCCCCCACCTGCAATTGTCTTTTTTTTTTCTTTTTTTTTCTTTTTTTTTTCTTTTTTGTTTTTTCCCTTCCTCTAACCCAGATGGTGCCTCAGACATTGATCAGACAACTGGCAAACAAGGGAAAGTAAGTACACCCCACAACACCTGTGACTATCTGGAGTGAGCAATATTAATGTTTCTTTTCCTCTTAGATGACCTGCTGTCTCTGTCATTCCTGCTGCCCCTGTTCTTCCTGCAGTTCGACCTTGTGGAAGTGATGTGTAGATGGGGAAGTATGTACAGCCCATCTAAGTTTTACAATGTGATAATTACTAACCTTTCCTTGTTTTTCATGATATTCCACTGCCGAGCCTGTTGAGCCACATGAGCAGAGTGGGAAATGGAGAGTGCTGGAGTACACAGTTGTGAAGAGCCCGAGCCAGTCAACTCTGTCAGAAAGGCTACCCTTCGAGCTGGTAGTAGAGGCTTCCTTGTAAGTCAAATCCACCCACCCTCATCTGTCAGAAACATTTAAACTAATACTCCTAGGGGACACTATGGTGACATAGCATATGGCAAAAGCTGGTGTGGGTTCACACACCCATGCCAGTTCACTGTTGTGTACAGTACCTGGTGTGACCATGTCAAGGCGCACTTGACTGGTCACTCCCTGGACCTCTACTGCCTGACCGAATCTGAATTGGATTTGGTTGTTGGGTATACTCACTCCCTTCCCCCGGTCGCAGCCCGGCTTGCAGTTGTAAAAGACAAGTACCAGGCCAACAACACCTGGGAAGTGGACTATCATCTCAGGTTCCTAGTCCGTGACATGGCCAGGAACCTGAGGATGTCGAATGGGCGTCATCTGGTGGAGGGAAAGAAGGTTAGTAGTGAGGTCGAGGGACCTCTGAGTAAGTGTCACCCCCTCCCATCTATTATAAGCTATCCTCGTGCTAACACATATTGTCAGTGGCTCAATGAGATTGTGCCTCCCCTTATTGCCCATGACCAATAAGGATCCATATCATTCATTGGTCAGGTGCCTGAGAAACTAGGCACCCATTCCTTGGCTACCCTTGGTGTGCCAATGACTCTGACCAGGAAATTGCCTGGGGAGTCATCCCATCATCAAGCATCGAAAGTGTGCTCGGGGTAGTCAAGCGGCACCATGTAGAGAGGGCAATCTGACCCCCCCAATATCTCCTTAGCGTGACTGGTGAGGACACTCAGTTACTTAGTCAGGTGCCCTCCAATCCTCTCCCACTCTGGCAACTCATCTTTCTTCAGGAAGATGAGGACATCCTGATGTGGCTCCTTCCCAATGATGGCAAACAACCCTTGGACCAGATGGTCCTAAAGCCACGCCTCGGTGAGGGAGATGATGGTGACCAGACCCCCACACCTGCCCATGACAGATATCCCTTCTTTGACTACAAGGTCTGGGATTACTGTAGGCATGCTGGAGATATCGTGGATGCCATGCAAGAGGAGGAGGTGGAGGAGGTGGAGGTGAAGCAGGTGGAGGTGGAGGAGGAGGAGGAGGAGGAGGCAACGCAAGAGCAGGAGGTGGAGCAGAAACAGGGGGAAGCGGAGCAGGAGTAGGAGGGGCAAGATCCTGGTGAACATGCCATTGTGATTGAAGATGTAAATTTCTAACACTACCCACATTTTAGTTACCATCTTAGCTAATCACAAACACATAGAATGAGGATGAAGAAATGGACAAGGAACGGTGTCCCTCAAGCCCTCCTCCCACCATGAGCCCATACTCCCACCTGTCATTGCTGGCTAGTCCTTTGGGCCTCTCAGAGCAAGACAAGCACACAAGGTTGCTTGATCTTGTCTGACAGCAGCCTTGGATGGTGGAGTTCCTCACAACTTCTGGCGAAGTTGCAGCATAGTTTTTATTTGAATGCCGCCACCCCTCATTGATTTGTTCCTTATGCGCAAGCTCGCCAAACTCTATGGAATACATCTGAAAGTTGCCAAACTGGTATATGTGACCCTGAAAATGACTTAATAGATGCATCTTAATGAGGTTGAAATGAGATTCTGTATGGATCAGTTCTATAGGTTAGTCGATCTCTTCTTGACAATCCTGCTCCCATACCCAATGCCAGTTGGATTCCACAACACATTGGTTTACTCGTATTCTCTAATATTGGAGCTCCCTTCACTGCTCATCAACCTTTGCCTGTGTCCTCTTCAATATTTAAAACTCCAAGAAGATATCTTTCATGTCATGAAACAGATTCAGATATTTTCTATATAATCCAGTGTCTCAGGTATATGGCTTCGATATTGGACCATCAAAGTGAAATCAAGTAATGACCTGATGCAGGTGAGTGCTCATTGGAATGGCAATACTTGTGTACCCTCAGTCTGCCTCAATGCCATGGTGAGAACTCCCAAAAGACAATGCTCTAGGTTCCTCATCTCCTTTCCTTGCTACTGCATAACCTCGCAGTATACTTTTTTTGGCACAAAGAATCTTGGGTATGGTAGTAAAGCTTTCTAGGCATTGTCAAAAGCCTGCAGTTAGGCATGTTTCTTGAGGAATCCCTGAACCCAGTGCATCATATACTTGAATAGTCCCAAATAAACTGTATAGAGCAAATCTGGCTTGTACAGATCATGTGCTGAAACCCGTTAAACCCATAAAAAATATTGCATCCTATCTTGATACCAAGTATGTCAAACATGATATTCATGTCTCCCGACCTAGAGTCTGTTGACTGATACTCATTTTCTTGTTTGAGACATTTGTATGTGGTATAATCCCACATCTGATATATCTCCTGTGCATCAGTTCCTAATGCATCAGCAGGTGCCTCACATTTCAAATAGGAATTAAATTTTATTCCATGTAGTGCAATATTTTCCATATGGTCTGCAACCCACACAGACAAGATATAGAAGCACCACTGGACCTTCCTATCTGCACAGTCAATTGAGATACTGTCAAGTGCCACATCTTGCAAGAGTAATAGTATGAGTTTAAATATGCCTTGTTGTGTGTCGGCATTGATTTGTCTTTGCAGGTTGTCTGCTGAAGTGGACTGTGAGAACTTGGGAGGGATAGGCAATGGTGCAAGAAGGAGAACTACTACTGATTCTGGTCTGTTACGCCTAGTCGATAGGATATTTCTGGTCGTAATATAGACCAGCCACACTTTCTTATCACCTGAGAAGTTGGTAAGATACATCTGATCGAACATTCCAATTATTGGAACCAGAGTTGTACCACGTGGAAGTATATCCTATAAATAGTTAGCCAGTGCCCTGATGAAGGAGGTTGCAAAGCAGGGTGTACCGTACTTGGACATCCTACCACGAGTTCACTGTATGTATTTCAGCATATATCCTATGCCCATTCTGGTCATATTCATGCCTTGGTGTATAGACCAAGTTATCCCTGTATGCTATCTACCAAAGAAGGTATCTGACACATTCAAGGACATTCCAATAAAAGAAATGCTGTGTTTTCTTGTCATCATCAACTTCACATTCGAACCAGTGTAGATAAGGACTGTAGGGGTCCAATGATTGGAGATGATTTACCAGCATGTGCATTGAACTATTGCTGACTGACAGAGAACTACCAAGACTGCTGGAAAAGAATTCATTGATTCAAGACTTCGAGACTTTGCTGTGAATGAACCAAGATGCAAGTTTGAAATCATGAGCATTTGCAAATAGAGCCTATGGACCCTGGCAAAGAGTACGGTGTCCACCCCCAAACTAGTTCACATCGCCAATCGCTCCCCCGGGGCCTGGGTAATGTGAGTGCCTGCCAGCTGTCACTGAGGTATTGTGGTTGAGTACTTCAGCATTAGACTCATGGATGATGTCATCATTCAATGCATTGGCGTCACATCCAGTGGGGTCCAGATTAGATTCATAGTCTGAATTTGCTAGTTTATTCTCGTAATTTACCTCCGGGGCAAGGAATAGATCTATTTCCGTGTCATTAATGGCACTCATAGAAGGTGCATGTCATATAGTAGAGGCAAGTATGATGTCCAGATTTGCATGTGCAGTTCATAGGTGTTTCTCGTATCCACCAGCCTGCATGTACCTTCACTGACAAAATGGACATTTGACAGCCATGGTGAAAGTCTGTCTAGTTGATCTTGAGGGTCCTCTATATATTATGAGATGCAGGAGTACTGTATAGTGTTGATCTTGACACATGTCAGTAGAACACTGGGTCAAGGGGTTTGTACACAGTGAACTATAACTAGTATCTAAACCAGTTTAGCACTTGTAGCTTGACAACTTGTATTACACCATCTTATCTGATCACCTCATCCTCCCTGTTGCCATACAAGATACTTCCCCTTCTTGGACCATCACTCAATATCACTTCATATCACGATACTTGTGCAAATTAGAAGCTTATTTCACAAAAGTTAGTTACACATCACTGTAGGCTTAGGAACATTGTTGCTAGCTACGTTATCAATTGTTCTCATATGATCTTTTCAATTCTGATCTGCCATAAATCTACATCCACATATCTGTTCAGCCCTATGCCCTCAGGAGTAATCCAGCACAACAGAAGGTAGATACATCTCATCATACAAATAAGCTAAGTTAATTTCTGAGAAAGGATTCAGAATTGGAACCCTCATTGTGGAGATCAGGGGGAGCAGTGCCATTCATGCAATCATGCTTCCGCTTGAGTATCTGTCCCCTATGGGCACCTGCCTCAGTCTGACTCTGGAAAAATGATGCAGCAGGGACCCATGCATAGTTGAAACCAAGTAGAGTCAAGAATCAGTCCAGAGTCTTGTAAAGTGCATTAGCTTGTAACTGCAGATACCTGCCATTGATACCATAGGAAAGTGAAAGCACCATTCCAAATCAAATACACTAAACTTGGCCCCTTCAAACTGTCCCAATAGTGCACTCATCATCCAGTCAAGGTCACCCTGGTCTAGGTACAGCTCCATTATGATATTGATGAGGCATGCACATAGGGAACAGCACTCATTATCATAATTGGTCCAGAGATTCCAGAGGTGATGGGGTAATAGCTCAATAGTGGACTGCATTGTGTCATGTTGTGGCCTATTAATAGACCTGAGAAGCAACCACTTTAGTTGTTTAATATTCTGGAATGAGGCAAGCAGTGCTTGTAGGTCCCCACATGTATTTGACCTGATGTCATTTGTATCCTTAGTCAAAACAGGTCCTAGGGCCTCATATCACTGTTGTACCTAAATGCTCTAATGGAATACCCCACAATGCGAGTTCAGATAGGCATAGTGTTGTGGGTTTTACATGAGCTAATCCTCAGTATAATTGTGCCTTATACTGCTGAGAAGCCTTGGAGGCTGAATCTCATAGTATTTGGTAATGTTATCTGTAGCCTGCTTCATGATCCTTGCCCCAACCTGCTCACCATAGATAGTGGAGGCTGGATTGGCAAATACAACAAGAAGGTGGTGATAGTTGCAATTGAGGCCCACATACAGTTTGCCTGTACCAATGTTCACTTGCTGATAGAAGGCACTGAGTACATCGCATTGGTCCAGAAATAGCACTTGCAGGCCGGCCAGGTGTGGATGGGAATTATGTGTCGCAATATCTATATTGAGGAAGACTATGATAATGTTTCCTAAGGATATGTTATTTGAGTATTTCACGAAATGTACTATACACCAGCTATTGCATACCTTGCTTGCACTGAATAATGTGGAACACTTTCTCACCCCTCTCCTTTGTCTCCTCATAGGCCATCTAGTCCTCCCAGGTCAGGGACATTCCCATATCAAACCAGCCTTGCATTTCACTATCAGTTCTTCCTCTGAGCCTTGGTTGCTTGCTCTTGGGCTGAGAGAGTTTCATTGAGGCAGACCCCCCATTGACACAGGACTTCACTGTCAGATAAAGTGTGGTATCAATTGTTACCGGCTCCTTGCTCCCAGGCCTTTGCCTTATACCAGTGGGTATTTTGTGGTAGGGGGGATGCATAAGGTTTCCTGGTGTGCCATTATTGTTATAATGCCGAGGTAGTTGAGAAAGATATAGCATGGTATAGTACATTTAGAATTGTGGAGCAAAAGGTAGTCTATTGAGAATAAGGATAGTTCTAGTATCGTGATTATCTGCATAGAGATGAGGCTCCATAAACAGATCTAAGCCAATCGGAATACTAATTCTGGTGACCAGAGAAATCTCACAACACAGTCCCCAAGTTATACAAGCCGTGAAGTCCTATATAGAGAGATGTACACTGGTTTGTAACTTTCTCCCTCTGCCACCCCTGAGTGGTTGGTGAGAAATAAGGTTCCCAGAGGTTATCCAAGAAGCTGGTGCATATAGAAATTGGAATGCATGGATGTAATGGTTTGACAGTGGGAGGACAAAGCTGGAGTAGATACCCATAGAAGAGAATATATGGTAGAAAGCTTGGAGGTACATTGGGGAAGGTGCAAGGATTGAGGTATGAGTGCCAGTGTGGTGACTATAACACCATGGGACATCGTGCTATCATGACCATGACGCCATGGGATGTCATGCGATCACGATGCTAAGAGGCATTGGAAATGTAGAAATATTACTGATACCTTTTAGTATTGTGACAATGGCTCAGTGAAGATGAGAAGCTTGTATAGTTTTCTTCTGTTGTATCCAATGCATTATGTCTAATATGCAAGGCTCTTGGGGAGGCGGTGCAGGATCACTGACTATCACTCTTTATTGAAGCAAAAGATTTGCTTGCAAAATGGCATTTTCAGAGTGTTTAACATTATGTTCATAATAATCTAAGCATTCTCAACTATGATTAGACTCAAGACTCCAGCATGAAAAAATTAGATGAAATGAGGTTGTTGTTAGGGTGGGTGGCTTAACAAAATCTAGCCAAGAATGGTATCTTTTACCAACACTATTAGTGCTACAGTATTCTCACATTACCTAACTAGCTCTAGAAGTCTCTGAAATCATCTCCTAGTGTCAAGTCAATATAGCGGAACACCTGACTGGCTGAATTCAAGCAATCTTACCTGCTCATGTATGGAGATTAGTGATAAGATGGACAGGGGTTCTAGTATGGCTGTTTCTGACCAACTTCAAACCCCAATCAGTCTCATCACTAACATCCATACCCTAGTAAACAATCGACTCACATCGTCAGCCAATGCTAGGTGACACACCAGATGCCAAAGCAAGGGGGCTGAATGTGATTACTATTATCACATACTGTAGTCTACTGTACTGTACAAGCCTACCAGGTACTCAAGATTGAAATGGCAAGCAATGAGAGATGCCAAAGCAAGGGCATCAAATGGTATCATTAGTATCACATACCAGGCACTTGAGATCGAAACATCTAGCAATGAGATGTTGGGAGCATCAATGGGTATTATTAGTAGCTAACAAGTACAGGCTAAGAACTACTAGCTAAACCTAGCAAACAAATCCCAAAATGGGAAATAACAATAAAACCCAGAATCAGATAGCAAAAGAAAAAAAAAGAAAAAAAAGTAAGAAGATTCTACATAAGAAAAAATAATCTCTACAGCCAGGGAAAATTATTTTGGGGCATTCTGGACCCTTATACCTTGATGGGGCACTGGGGGGGACAAACGAGCCAAAGGAACCATCACAGGAGCTGAGGGGTTAGAGCTGACCAAAGATGCCTGGGGTGCAAGGGACATCACAGGTGTCAGTGGCACCATCGGTGCATCGGGGGGAAGGGGAGCTGTCCAGGGCCCCATCAACCCAACTATGGTTGGTTGGCTATGATGGAGTCTGTAACTCTGCCAACCAGGAATGCTCTCGGATAAGGCCAAGTATTATTTGATGCTTGTCCACATCTGAGTGCCCAGAAGGCCCAGTATTACCTGGGGGTGGGGAGTCCTAGCTCATTGAGGAGCCCAGTTCCTCAAACAGTTCTTCATCCTATATTGGTGATTAGCTGAGTTAACTGAAATGAGGTTAGGTTAGAAACTTACATCACCAATCATGATTGGCAACTTGCTAGAGTCCCCCTCAGACTTGTCCTCCTCATGATCCTCCTGCACAAACCCCTCCTCCTTCTCGACCTCACCCATATCCTCCCAAGAACCTACCACCTACTCCTCCTCCTTCTCCTCCACCTTGATTTCCTCATCTACCATGGTCTCCCAATATCTCTGGCCTGCCCACAGCGATCCCAGACCTTGCAGTTGAAGAAAGGGTATCTGCCATGGGTAGGCTCAGGGGTCCGGTCCTTGGCGTCTCTCTCACCCAGACCTGGCTGCAGGACTATTAGGTCCAGGGAGCATCTGCCCCAATTGGCAAGGAGCCATACCTGGATGTCATCATCTTTATTTAAAAACATGAATTTGGTGAGTGCGAGAGGCTTGGGAGGTGCCCGACGAAGTACTTGAGCACCCTCACTGGTCACTCCTGGAGATATCAGGAGTACCCAATTACCCCTGACACCTGCTCTCACTTGACTATCCTGAGCAGGCTATTCATGCTCGGTGATGCCAGGACCCCTAAGGCGATTCCCTGGTCCAAGTCTCTAGCATACCAGGAGTGGCCAAGGAATAGGGGCATGAATTCCATGACAGCCATCTAGTGAATGATATGCATACTTATTGCCCGAGGGCAATAAGCAGAGTCCCAATGAGGTTGAACCACTAATAAAATGTGTTCACATGAGGATAACAGATGATAGAGAAGATAACAGATAATAAATAGTGCAGAGGAATACTTACTCTGAGGTCCCGTGACCTCACCACCACCAGCTTCCTTCCCCTCAGCCAGATGGCAGCTGTTCAATATCCCAAGGTTCTTGGTGGTATCTTGCACCAAGAGCCATTGATGGTGCTCAACTTTCCCCACATCTTCAGCCCGGTGCTTGTCTTGAACAAATGCAATCCAGACCATGACCAGGGGAAGAGAGCGAGAGGAAATGACTGCTGAATCTAGCTTGGATTCCATTGGTCTGTGAAGGTCAAGGGAGTGAGCTGTCAGGTAGGTTCTCATCTCCTTGTGCCATGCAGCGTATATAACAGTGCTAGTATGAGGTTTTGAGAACCCACACCAGCTTTTCGCATAGGCAATGTCACCATAGCGCCACCTATGAGAATTAGTTTAGAATATGTGACAGATTGGAGTAGGAGCATTTCACTGATGAGTTGTCCTCTACCGCCAGCTCGAAGGGAGGGTTCTCCAGTGTACTCTCCTAGATGAGACTACTAAAACAAAAGAATAATTGTGAGCTCAATATCAGGGGACACATAGACATGATGGATAAGTAGAGGTATTATGCTTACACTCTCTCCATCCCCCCTCCACTTGTAACATGATCATGCAGGGCTCTGCATTTCCCACCCTGCTCTTGAGGGTCGGGAGGCTCGACAGCAGTATGTCTAAGTGCAAAAGAAAGGTTAGTAATTATCACCAGCTAATATATAAATGGAATGTACTTACTTTGGGGTTTGCCCTAGTCATGGCCTTGGAGGTACCATTAAACCTCCAATAATCAATGCAAAGAAAAAAAAAAAAGGGAAAAAGGGAAAAAGGGGAAAACACTAAGCTGGAGAGGTGCAAAGAGGAGGTTTAGGAGAAACAGATGTGCTAGGAGGGGGATGGGAAGGGAGGGGGAAGGAAGAGGTCTTCTTCTTATGTTCCTCTGTAGTGGAGAGAAGAGAAGGAAAAGAGGAAAGGAGGAAAGGAGGGAAGAAGGTCTAGGCTTATATACCCTTCATACATGAGGTGTGTACCTCATGTGCACATCTTATATGTGCTAGGTATATAAGAAACGATAAATATGCATTTCCTAGTTTATTTGTACACCTCATTGTATACTCAAAGAATGCTCAGACATCGTCAGATGCGTGAGCATTGTTTGCAGTACAATGGGGTATACAAAGCATATTCATTTCACTAATAGCAGTGCATGAGGATTTATTCTGTATGTATATAAAATATATTTTAAAATCTATGGTGATATTGTTACAAACCTAGCATGAAAACTGGTTTTCACATGACTCATGATTATGAGATCATAGGTTTGTAATGGTGTCACGCACATGACCAATTAGGTCATGTGAGTCTCACACATGACTAACAACTATGAGTCATAGTTGTTATATTTGATTTGATTGTGCAATAACTCATTTGAGTTATATGATTGTTTTGTGCACATGACTTATTTAGAAGTCATGTGAGTTTCACGCATGACCTATTTAAGGTCATGTGGTTATTATGTTATGTGAGTGTATGAGTCACGATTGTGACTCATAAAAGTTATTGATTTGCAAGTGGGTTGGGGGAAGGACTATATAAGGGGGAGGGTACAATGTAGTAGTTAGTTCTTCACACAACCACCTAAGTTATTTCCTAGATATAACTTTATAACTTTATGAATATAAAACACCTTTACTCTCTTTACTCACAAAACCCAAAGATATCTTCCTTATAAGACAAGGAAGAAGTAAACAAATAAACTTAAATCTTAGGAAGACTAAGCAAAGAAACAAATAGAGAAAAGTATTTAGTCTTAGGAAGACTAAGAAAAGAATAATAAATACTACTTAGAGCATTTATTCCCCATCCATACTATAATGTATTAACTCTATATTATCGTTGCCTATTACACCATTATATAATGGGAGTGATATCATAGGTGATCCTAACAATTAGTAGCTAATAAGTACAGGCTAAGAACTACTAGCTAAACCTAGTAAACAAATCCTAAAATGGGAAACCAAAATAAAACTAAAGTTCCAATATCAGATAGCAAAAAAAAAAAAATGAGACTAACAAAATTCTACAGAAGAAAAAATACAATCTAGAGTTGGGGAAAATGATTTTGCATATATAAAATAGTGTTATGATAAGTAGAAATAATGTACAGTGAAATATATCTACAGCTATCATGATTGATCATTGTAGAAATATATATCACTGTTCGACATCTCTACATATCATGATACTATTTTATATACCCAAATAAAATAGTATTGCAACAACAGTATGACCAAAAGACAATTTTATTTCTATATTCAGAAGATATTTATATACCTCTCATGTTATAGAAATATATTTTGAATATACAACTAAAATTAGCTTTTCACCATACTATTGTAGCAATGCTGGAGACATCATGTTGCTCTACTACCAAGAGGCATCAGTAGTACAGAAATATATGTTATCAATAGCTCTTGGTATTATGACAACAGTATGACTAATAGTTAATTTTGTTTCTATATCCAAAAGATATTTCTATACCATAATAGGTATACAAATATCTTTTGAATATACAAATAAATTCAACTTGTCACTATACCAGTGTTGTGACACTCAACACATCATGTAACTCTGCTCCCAAGAGGTGTCAATAACACAGAAATATATGTTATCAATGCCACTTGGTATCATGACAACAGTATAGCCAAAAGCCTATTTTATTTGTACATTGAAAAGATATTTATGTACATATCATCATATAGAAACATTTTTTCAATATACAACCAAAATCAGCTTTTCAACATACCAGTAGTGCCATGCTCAGGATGTCATGTTACTCTACTGCTAAGAGATATTAATAATAGAGAAATATATATTATTGATGCCTCTTTGTATCATGACAATGAGATGGCCAAAAGCTAATTTTATTCATATACTCAAAAGATATTTCTATACCATGATAGGTACAGGAATATCTTTTCAATATACAACTAACATTGGCTTTTCACTATACTGTTGTGGCCATGCCTGAGACATGGTGCAGCAATGCTGCTAAGAGGCATCAATAATACAGAAATATATGTTATCAATGCCTCTGGGTATTATGGCAACAGTATGGCGAAAAGCTAATTTCATTTATATATTAAAAAGATATTTGTATATATATCATCATATAGAAATATCTTTTCAATATACAAATAAAATGGGCTTTTCACCATACTGTAGTGGCAACTCTGGCGACATCATGTGGTGATACTGCTAAGAGGTGTCAATAACTCAGAAATATATGTTATTGATGCCTCTTGATATTGCAATAACAGTGCAGCCAAAAGCTGATTTTATTTGTACATTGAAAAGATATTTGTATACATATCATCATATTGAAATATCTTTTCAATATACAACTAAAATCAGCATTTTGGCATACTGTTATGGCGATGCTGGGGAGCTCATACTATGATACTGCCAAGAGGTGTTGATAACACAGAAATATATATTATTGATGCCTCTTGGTATCGCAACAATAGTATGGCCAAAAGTGGATTTTATTTGTATATTAAAATGATATTTGTATACATATCATCATATAGAAATATCCTTTCAATATATAACTAAAATAAGCATTTTACTGTACAGTTGTAGTGATACTAGGCTTCAGGTTATCATCTGGCAATGCTGCCAAGAGGTGTTAATAAAACCGAAATATATATTATTGATACCTCTTGGTATCATGACAACAGTATGGCCAAAAGCAGATTTTATTTGTATATTGAAAAGATATTTGTATACATATCATCACATAGAAATATCTTTTCAAAATACAAATAAAATATGCTTCTTGCTGTACTGTTGTGGCAACACCAGAGATGTTGTGCAGTAATGCTGCCAAGAGGCATTGATAATACAGAAATATGTGTTATTGATACTGCTTGGTATCATGACAACAGTATAGCCAAATGCTAATTATACTTATATATTCAAAAGATATTTCTATATAATGATAGGTGTAGAAATATCTTTTGAATATACAACTAAAATCAGCTTTTTGTGGTACTGTTGTTGCAACGCTGTAGATATTGTGCAGCGATACTGCCAAGAGGTGTCAATAACACAGAAATGTCTATTATTGATGCCTCTTGGTATCATGACAACAGTATGGCCCAAAGCTGATTTTATTTGTCTATTGAAAACATGTTTGTATAGATATCATCATATAGAAATATCTTTTCAATATACAACTAAAATCAGCATTTCACTATACCATTGTGGTGATGCTGGGGATGTCATACTACTCTACTACCAAGAAGCATCAGTAACACAGAAATATATGTTATTGATGCTTCTTGGTATCATGACAACAGTATGGCCAAAAGCTAATTTTATTTGTATATTGAAAAGATATTTTTATACATATCATCATATAGAAATATCCTTTCAATATACAACTAAAATCAGTGTTTCACCCTACTGTTATGGCAATACCAAGGATGTCTGGCTGCTCTGCTGCCAAGAGGTATCAGTAATACAGAAATATATATTATTGATGCTTCTTGGTATGGTGACAATAGTACACATGCCAAGGTTGCAGCATGTAGCCACAACCCCCACATGTTCCTTAGCTCACAACTGTGGGTACTCTAAAGAGTTTCTGCTAGCTCAATGCAACTTTACAGCTCAATACAAATTTGTAGCTTAGCATAGTAACTTTATGACTCTGCATACCTTTGTGACTCAGGATTCCTTTATGACTCGACAGAACCTAGTGACTCAGCAGAACTTTGAGGCTGAATCAAAATTGTAAAATAGAAGCTTCTCTTGTTACCATCCAAGACTACCTATACAAAATCAAACAATGTGTTACAATCGGTTATAGATCTCTCCTATCTTGTACCTTGCAACAGACAACGAGTCTCTGGCTAGCTTTCTTGGAGATAGTATTACTTATCTTCTATTGTATTCTCCTTCCTTCGAGAACTCTAGTATTTGTTATCTTATGCTATGTCTTAGATATCAACCCTTGCTGATACTAAGTCCTTATAGCACTAACTCGTACTAGTCTTGGTCCTTCTTTCTTGTCGTTGGGTCTGTATATAAAGAGTGTAAAGGTGTTTTATTCGTAATGTAATAGATAGGAAATAACTTAAGTGGTTGCATGAAGAACTAACTATCAGGTCCTATTGACCTCCTTATATAGTTCTTCCAGCAACCTGCTTACAAATTCAATGAGTCACAACTGTGACTCATTCACTCGCGTAACATATAACCTCATGACCATACTTGGTCATGCGTGAAAGTCCCATGACCCAAAAGGGGTCATGTGCGAAACCTCATGACTCATATAAACGAAGTCATGCCTCTTAATACTCATGACTCATATGCTCACATATGAGTCAACACTCAACATACCAATCAAATTCAAATATAAATAACTATGACTCACAACTGTGAGTCATGTGAGACCCTATGACTCGTATGTGAATCATAGTGTGAAAATATAACATCATATGACTCAACCAAGTCATGTGCAAAACCTTAAACAAAATAAAATACTGATAACATACAATCATATATCATGTGAAACCATTACAAACCATGCCTGGTTTGTAATACAATGCCACAAGCATCAGCCATTGTCCTACCAAGCCAGTGGGTAGAGCCCTATGAGGATGTTGAAATACAGATTTAGGCTGCTATCACCTTCATTCAAATGAGATCAAATGAGCATTCCCCAGGCCAGTTGAATATTGCAGAGATTACATGCACTTATGAACTCCCCATCACTAGACTTTGAAGATATTTACATGGTTGACAGTTGAAAAACAGTGTCTAGCCAGCAACTGCAAGCTTTCAGTAGACCAGGAACTAGCAGTTTGTTAGTACCTTGACTGTCTGGACACACTTGGCCAAAGTGCTTAACTACAAATAGTTTCCAGCTGTGTCAATGATGCAATTCTCCAATCTGGACATACTGGACCAGAACCAGCACCTGTGATAGGTGACCACTGGGCACCACAATTTCTTGAGCATCATCTGAAATATTTTATAAGAAAGCAACAAATAATTGATGCTGACTGAAAGAACACCTATGAGCCTAACAATATTCTTGCTTGGTTCGAGAAATATCATTCTATTTGCAAGGAGTACAACATTCAGCATGGGGATCAGTATAATTTTGATGAGACTGGCTTTCTCATTGAAATTGGCCAGGACCAGTAGATTATTATATGTGATTCAAATTGCCAAGCCTACCTTGCCAGCTCCACAAGCAGGGAGCTTGTTACAGTCTATGAAACAATCAGTGCTGATGGGGCTGTCTTGCCACCAATACTTATTGTTCCTAGGGTGATTTCTCAAGAGCCCTCATATATAGCTACAAGGATCCCAATGATTACTTGGTTGTCACCTCTGACACTGGTTACAATAATGACAACTTGACAGTTGAATAACTTACCCATTTTGAATGATTCTCTACCAAACGACAGGTAAGAGCATATTGACTTCTTCTCCTTGATGGATTTGAGTTGCATTACACCAAACAGTTTATAGACTACTGTGATTGGTATAAGATTATTGTTTGCTGCCTGCCTCCTCATGCAAACTACCTTCTTCAACCCTTAGATGTAGTCGTTTTCCAACCATACAAGTATTATCATGTGGAGGCTGTAGAGGTAGCGACATGCATAGGATGTGAGAACTTTGACAAGTGCAAATTTCTTGATCGAATTCATTCCATCCACCAATAGACCTTCAAGTCATCTACTGTTAGATCAGCCTTTCAGGCCACAGGCCTTATCCCTTACAATCTTGATATAGTCATCTCCAAGCTATGAGAGGTAGCTCCTACTTCTATTATACCTCTAAACTAATTCTCTGGAACTCCTTCCAACATTCCACTTACAATCACAAGTCTAAGGAACCACAGTGATGAATTACTAGATCAGGTATGAGATATGTCACCAGAATTCCAGCACCATCTTAAACTTATACCACAAGGTGGACTAGCATTGACACAGTCAGGTACCTTAGCAATAGAACATATAGAGAATACTTGCATGGCTGATCAAGCTCAGGGTGCAAGAACCAGGGTTCAAAGTAGGAGACAGATACAGAAGGAGGTAGTGTTATATACATCTGAAGTATGCCAAATGATTAAAAGAAAGGTTGATGCTGAGGTGGAAAAGCAGATAAAATAGCTGCATAGGGCACTCTTTAGAGTGCCCCTAGTTGTGAGCCAGTGAACATGTAGAAGTTGCAGCCACATGCTGCAACCTTGGCACAAGTATGCTGGATCTCTCTATACCTGTAGTGGTGATTTATTTGGTGAATAAGTATAAAAATCTAATATTTCTGATATCTTACTCTCTTTCTACACAGTAGAATCATGTATACAGCCTTCTATAAGCTTATATAAATGAGTAAAAATACTATTTGATGCAACAATTGCCTGGTACTTCAAGTAGTGCTTTCTTTTCCACCTATTATAGACAAATTCTTCGCCATAAAGAGGTTGTGCAATCTGTCTCAAAGTACAATTAATAAATTTCCAATAGCTCCCCAATAGGACTTTTTTTTCTTTAATTGCAATGCAATACATTGTGAGATATTAGGATGTAAGTCACTTGGTATCAAAAAAATAAAAGGTGTTTCTATTACTCAAAGATAAATTTTAAAAGAGTATTGGTAATATGTAAAACTTACTCTGGTTTCCACCCAAATTGTAGATGAAGGTCTGACAATCAATGAGGTCAAGCAAGTCTCACAATTAGCATACAGAGCATTACTCTATCTGACTTAAAAATACTATTATCTGCTGTTATCATTTCAGGAATTGCAAGACAATTCATCAATCACTCTATTTCTTCCTTTGAAAACATATTTAAAATATTACTAACTACCTTTCATGTACATTCAATTAAATAAAATTTTTTTTGGACAAACTATAAGAAGTATGTCTTTCATGCTTCAGGTTCAAGCTCTTCTAAATCAACCTGCACTACTTCTTGCTCTTGCCCTCTCTATTAGCAATTTATATGCACTGATGTATACCAATAAACCTCAAGCTCAATAAGGTCCAGATTAAACTCAAACATCACAAAGTCAAGATTGCTCATTTTGACAGGTGTAGGGGTTCAAGAATAATAAAAAAACAGTCAAAAACAAAGTAAGATTGGTAGAGCTATTGGAGATTGAAGTTGTAGAGGTTAAATTCATTAAATTTGCTCATGCACTAGAGTCAAATCAATGTCTGGATAACACAATGCATGGCATATGCATGCCAAGATAGCTTAAAAGACTCTGGATTTTCTCCACTGAAAAGTCTCTACTAGTGCGGCCAAACAGAAATAATAGTCATGTGAAAATGGTAAGCAAAGTTTTGGCGAGGGTTTTTTTTGCAGCTTGCCATGATAAGA
The DNA here is from genome assembly GCA_003788595.2 of Choiromyces venosus 120613-1. Lineage (NCBI taxonomy): Eukaryota > Fungi > Ascomycota > Pezizomycetes > Pezizales > Tuberaceae > Choiromyces > Choiromyces venosus. Next base: position 320,225 of record ML120409.1, read on the forward strand.
CACATGACTATTAAATCTATTGGCTGCACTAGTATTAAGGGGTGCAGGTAAGTGATTAATATTTTGTGGCGCATGTATCACCTCATCCGAGTGCACATTGAAGCACAGTTACAGTACATGTTGCCATTACAGCCGTCAAGCGATCAGGCATGGAATTAACCAACTCTTCCAGCCTTTCCAATCCAATTTGATTCAATGCCTCTCCAAGAGCCTATTTCAAATCCGTTAAGTTATCAGGTGCCTTGAGCCTTCATGCGTGGGTAAATTGTCCGGCAGGTTTGCCATATAATTTCCACCTCTTCAGATATCCCTTCGTTCATCTTCATTTTTCAGGCCCAGGTACGCCTCAAATAGTGTATAGATAAGATCTTAGTGTAATGAGAATATGTAAAGAAAGGTCAAGTCCGCCACGACCAGTCCAATAGATTACCAGAGAATATCGACGACCCATGCTCGCCACTCACTACAGTTGCACCTGGCTGTTGTGAATGCCAAGAATCAAGACCTCGAAGCTGCATTCACTAATTTTTTGTTACAGGGGTTCACTGTAGCAAGCTGTTCTCTGGTGTAAATTGACTAGAGTTCCTGTGAGGACCAGTTCATAATAGCCAGATATTCATTATAAGGGGGTTCATCATAGCCAAGTGCAACTGTACTGGTATTGAACCTCACTACAGACTTAATACCTTAGGGTGTGTGAGCTCGAAAATAAATGAAGGGATTTCTCTCCAAGGGGTTGGTGTCCCTTTTTCGGTTAAGTGATCTCGGAGGCCCACTATACGAAGCCGTTCATCGCGGGTAGTCACTTTACGATAGATATTTCGATGGGGAGTACTTTGGGTGCCCCAAGTTTTCATCCATAAATGATACTTTCCATATCGCAAGTCACTGTGAACGCTGATAAGCGATTTCACCCTCGGGCTCTATGTTGTTACGATACAGAAACACTTTTGCCATACGGTGCCACACTATGGCATGAAATATTAATCACTTTCATGCATGCCCAAGTACGAGTACTTAGGATTGGAAAAAGTCGGGTGAACTATTGGAAGCAAAATACATAGTAAACACCGCCAAGAGTTCGTCAGACTTACCCTTCACACCCGGTACAACAATTGTTGAAAAGGGTCAATCTGATGATCCGATAACACGAAATCTCGCGGTCTTGAATTACCAGTCTCGAGTAATTTGTAATAGTGCGGCCGATAGATTTAATAGTCACATGTCTTATCACCGCATGCTGCAAAAAAAGAACCCTCACCAAAACTTTGCTTACCATTTTCACATGACTATTATTTCTATTTGGCCGCACTAATAGGAGGGAGGGGTTACCCTAGCACTTTGGGAGAAGAGACGAAGCCCATTCAACCTTTCGATTCTGCAACCAGCGATCAAACAAGAAGCTGTAATAACAAGTGAGCTCTACAGTACAGCAACAAGGTGAGTCTGTCCGATATCAAATTATCTCTCCAACTGACTAGCCCTCTAACTGGCTAGCTCACTCTAACTGGTTACCGTGTTTCCTACCAAGAAAAACAGCCGACAAACATGTTCAGACTCCTCAACAAGCAAGCATTCAAGCCTATGGGCATCCATTACTACCCTCTTCAAGTCCACCATCTGCAAAGGGCGATCAATACTACTCTGGTGAGCTCAAAATTTTCATAGCATACAAACTGCACACTAACCGGGTGCCCCAGATATGCAACACCGACAAGACTGGCCGTGCTAGTGGTCTAGCAGACTTTGCAGGTGGCAAGTCTATTCCTGAGGCAGCTCCATATGTTACCTTGCAGTGTTTTGTTGAGTTGAGCAAGGTCAGTTTGGAAACCATCCTGGGATACGAAAATGATGCTAATATGTAGTTAGACTATTACTGCGATGCGCACCAAAGTGGATCACCTCAAAGCAGGCCAAAAGGAATTCGCCTCAGAGATGGATAAGAGATTCGACATGGTCGAACAGAAATTAGTCAGGAAATCTGCAATAGACAGTAGGAAAATGGGCTGTTTGGTGTACTTCTTTGTTGGTAGCCTTCTCGTCACGGGAGCACTTGACCTATATTTCTCAAAGGGTGCTCAAAGGAAATCCGAACAGAAAGGGAATTACCTTGTGAAGAAATAAATGCCCACAAGGTAGCCCACCGAACAGGACATATAGAGGTTTTCTGTTGACAACATGCTTTGGGGCTTTTTTTACTTGCTTCACTTTTTTTTTTCTTTTTCATTGACAAATACGGTATTTGAGCAGGAGATGGGATAGTGGCGGATACTGCAAATCGACACCAGGGTTATAATTCATAGCCGCTTATTAGATTGGTTGAGTGCAGTTGCACCTGGCTATAATGAACCCCTTTATAATGAATATCTGGCTATTATTAGCAGGTTCTTGTGGGAACTCTAGTCAATTTACACCGGAGAACAACTTGCAACCGTGAACCCCTATAACAAAAATTAGTTGAACGCAGCTTCGAGGTCTCGATTCTTGGCATTCACTATAGCCAGGTGCAACTGTAGCTGCAGAAATACCGTTATATAAATCATAATTTCGACAAATCAGACTGGTTTTTGACAAAGGTTTGTCAGACTTTTTTTGTTTTTTTCTTACAAGCTTTCCTTTCCCTAAGGGCTCTAACCATTGGTATTAAAAGCCAATTATGCTCACCCCGAGTACCGTATTAACTCGTCAAATCCGTTATCTCCGAGCAGGGTTGTTAAGTCCATGTGGTGGCTTAGCTGAGGCTGTGTCCTCGTGAGAGCCAATGAGCCTGAGGTTTCCGTGGTCATACTCGAAATGTGTGGTGGTGGTTACCACATTCAAAGTTCGAGTACAGTACTTAATTTGCGCCTGAGTATAATTGTATTTAAAGCAAGCAAGCATAACTGAATTCCAACTTCAAAATTCGATAATCAACCAACAATCCAAATTCCTTGAGAAAAACTTTAGAACCCGTAGAAGGATGTCTTCCATACATTTATATCCTCAGAAGCAGACTACCGATTATGCTTGCTCACTCTAACATGACAGCGGAAGCCTTGCATTCATTGCTGGTCACTTATGCACATGCCACCCTAGCCACACCCGGACTTAACAACCCTGTTCGGAGATAATGGATTTGACGAGTTAATACGGTATTAACGTTATGTTGTATGCACAGCGGACGAGCATGGACTTGTGCAATGATCTGACGAAGAAACGGTAGGGTAGAAATAATCGTCGTCGTTTGTCAACCAAGTTGTCCAACTTCCAAACATCTAAGATATCCGGCAAAGACAGGAATCATTGTATCAAGGAAAAAAAAAACAAATCCAAACATCATCTTTCTCTCTCGACAAATGTCCAAAACATGGCGGAAGAAAATTAACTTGGAGAACTTTTTCCAGGATCCACCAACACAAAAGAAAGAGATCGTAAACTTTCCTACTCACGAAAGCTCTCCAACAATACCGCTATCAAGTCCCGGAATGTTCCAGCATAATCTCCCTAATTCCCAGTTATACCATCACATTCGTGCGTGCATGGTGTGACTTCAAGTATCTTCCAGCATCAACATCAACGTCTCTCATTTTGCGCATTGGAATCCCTCCTCTTGCTGTATAAATAGGGAACTTGTAAACCCCGATTGAGGGTGAGTAATTTCATTTCAAACGTTTATCATTGGCTACCAAAGACATTTATGGCGATTTGTTGCTAGACTAGATAGCTTGTATTTTTAGAAATGACACACGCGGCCTAAGTCACCCTAGAATGATATTAGATACCGTGCTCAATCATTCAGAAAACTACATAGTTGACACAGAACAATCAATGCCGGAGGGAGGATGAAGAGGAGACAACAAAAGATGTAAGCTAGCTAAGAGTCGATACTTGGAAATATGATGTCCAAGGTGAAGTCAGTTATCTACTGCGACCACATTTCTGGTATCATGTTTGGCCCCCTCCTCCACCCCTTGCAGGCATAAATCGTCGGGCGTCTCGCAAAACAAGATACACTCGTGCGGGTCATCCTTCAAGTAATAGACCGCAACACCCAATGCTTGTTTGAAAATATCTGCTCTCTGGTAGAGCTTAATAACTTTGGCTACGGCCTCGGCATAAGGGGCAAACTTTTCGGGCATCCTCTTCTTTTGCGAGATCTCCTGCTGTTGCTCCTGATATGACCTATACTCTACGTTCAACCTCTCTACCTTATCAGAGAGGTTTGTGGAGGCGTTCGTGATGGCTCTGGCGTAGGCAGGAGTATAACCTGCGGAGGATTCGAAGTTGGCGGGGCGCGACGAAACAGATCTGCCAGAGGCAGAGACATGGGGAGTGTGGTTGTCATATCTCTCGAAATTAGTGCCACGGAAGGTGTGCTTGTCTACTCTAGATATCCAAGGGACAGGAGAGTAGATGGAGCCGGCGGAGGGCGGAGGATAATCAGAGTCCGGATGTGGGCATGGACCAGGAGTGGAGGCGCTGAGGTTCAAGTGGCTCCTGCATCACGCTGTTAATAGTCGGATATGAAAATGTTTGAAGGATGCTTGGCCGGTATTAGATTTTCTTTTGTTTTGGGAGCAGAGGTTCTCACCTAGCCAAGGTGATGATGTGTCCTTCTATTAAAATGGTGGTGGTGGAGGTTGTGCGGAGAATCATGTGAAAATTGAAGATAAACCCGTAGCTTAGGATACTGCATGCAGGTTAAGCTTATTGCACCATTTCAAACATCAAAAATATAGACCGCGTGCATCTCATTTTACACAGAATGCAACTGATATACGATTCCGATGGCACGACTTTGGGATGTGCTTAACGCACAAGAAGAGAGAGAGAGGGGAAGTACGGTATAAAAGAATGTATGCGGTACTAAACAAAATATGTAATGAACGACAGATAACGACCGTACTCTGTATATCGAAAAACAACAAAGGAAATACATGACTTTACAGAAGACAACTGCCTATGCCCGTATCCTCCGGAAGATGCCACTTCCGTCCTGTGAGCGCTAGTAAGTGAAAACCCTTTCACCTAAATCCCTGCCTCACCTCTAAGTAGGCCGAACAAACATTTCGCTGACAACTCTGACTTCACTAATATGAAACAATTACCAGACCATGCCGAGCAGTATCACGTTAATTCCAACATCTCACACCCGTCTGAAGGATTCAACATGAGGTGTAATGGTTAGAATTTGAAGTGACTTGACCATAGCGTGGTTGCAGCACACTCGGTTGGATAATGGGACAGAGGCCAAAACACACCAAAAATTGGGATTTTCAAGCCCTCATAACTCAATGAATTTCACTGCTATCACTGCAAAAAAATTTTAAAATTTTTTCATCCGTCTGAAATATGTTATATCATTTTTGGAATTTTTTTGCTTCAATTACTACAGAGTGATACGGAGGTTTTTGTGTTGTAGTCCGAAGATATCTCCAAAATGGGGCTTTTTGTATGCAAAAAATACATTGCAACTGACCCTACCAACTTCAAATGCCCACCATCCGGCATGGTAGCAATATAAAAATTTTCAAAAATGATATAACATATTCCAGATAGATAGAAAAATTTTAATTTTTTTTTGCAATGATAGCAGTGAAATTCATTGAGTTATGAGGGCTCAAGAGTCCCAATTTTTGGCGTGTTTTGGCCTCTGGCCCGTTACCCAACCGAGTGTGCTGGTTGATGCTCCCTCGAGTGATGCTAGATGACGGACGTCAATGCTACATTCATAGTTAAGCACGGTGGAGAAGTTGGAGGCGACAGATCAAACATTAATCTCATAAGCATATCCAGTCCATTCACTTTGCTTCTCATCCTAGATGTTGGGGATGTTGAGGATGTTGAGTAGACACCTTTGCAGTATGTTAGTGTCCGGTTTGGTAGACTAGAGGTCATGCCTTTAAACCCGTGACCATATAGCACAGATAGAACCCTAACACTGTATATCGTAAGGACCAGCAATTCTTTTTGCCGACCCTAGATATCACGGCAACTTACACTCCTGATCCCCTAGATCCCACATTACAGTCATGTGAAAAAGATTGGCGATGGAATCTAGGTACTTTAAGAGCTCAGCTATCTATCGGTTTGCCTCGTGCCCTGTACGTTTCACTAGCTGTGGGAGTTTCCATTATGGAAACGGACTGTGCAGCCGAAGACCACTGACTTCACGTTGTGGACGATAGAGTAGGCAGCCGTAGGCCTCGGATCCGAGTGGTAGAAGACGGGTTATGCAGCCTTAGGTCGCTCGCCTCAAGTTGTGGAAGGTGGGTTATGTGGCCTACAGCCGTAGCCCTGAGCGGTGGAAGATGGATTGTGCGGCCACAGAGAGCCAGCATTGTGTTGTGGAAGCAATGCTTATAGTACAATAGCTGATTACAGTGAATAGACTGCCCGAGGATGCAGACATGAAAGGCTGGATGGATGGACGGATTGATGAAGGGAATTGTTAATCATGTAGTGCTGGAACAGAGGATGAGAGAAGATGCCCCCTCAATTCAATGAAAAAAAGAACTGTTCTTGGGGACGCGGGGGGTTTATGCTGTTTCCAAAATCACATGGCCCCCTATTTAAAAGCAAACATTGATTTGATAATGTGTCAACCATGGTGTGTCCATGATTAGGTGTCCATGGTGATGTCTTCAATGCACCAAAGTTTGTCTCCCATCAAAATCTTCCCTGCCCGCACATGGGCGAGTTTACTGTAGAACATTCTTGGAACCAGCCTAGTGCCACTACCTCTCGAAGCATCACACACAATAAATCAGAAAGCTTAATTCACAAGGTTACTCGAGCCCCTTCAATGACTTTCTGTACTCCGATTCCATATATGGGAAGTGTAGGCCCCCTATGTCGGCTTTTATTTTATTGGCACCGGACAGTCAATTGAATCACCTTGAATTCAAGAATCACAGGTGATGTTGTATTGTAGGCGTTGCGTCTGGGTGCTATGCAGGGGTTTATCAAGTGATCGTGCATGAAGGCAAGCTGTAACAGAAACTTTCAACATCCTTAAATCCCTTAATGGGGGAATACTGGTAAGTCCGTAATCTCCTACATCCACACCCTTTACTAACTCCGCCGTCTATCTCTTCCTTAGATACTATGTCCATCATATACCAAACCCCTTTTCCCGTGACTACCCTACATGAGTTCTTTTATACTGAGAGGGCACCCCTATCGCCGACATAAGCAATCACCCAACATGCAGGACGTGTAACTGCGGCAGGGGGATTGACAGGGAAGGATGAAAAGGACAACTGGTAACCAAATTCAGCACTCACCGATGATCGGACCATCGACTACTAAAATCTTTCAAACCACTTGAGTGAAACCTCAATATATAATTCCCTTGGTGGCAATTAATCCACGATAGCGATAGCCTCCTAGGCTGGACCATTAGCGAAGATCTTTAGATAAGGAATATTCCTGCTCAATTCCTAAACACTCGGAACTTCGATCTCATGGGCGGCTGGAAACGGCCACACAGAGGGAGTTAAGTTACTCATGAGCCGGAAGGATGTCGAACTCGATACTAGCCACTTTCGAGCGCGAACACTGGTTTCCCCCACAGTCTTGAATGGCTACGAAGGTGTAGCGAGGCTGCCTTTAAGCCGACATGATATCAATCTGAACTCACTAGACAATAGCGGGGAAACGCCACTTTTAGTCGCGATCACTAGGGGCCAGGTGGCAGTGGTAAACATGTTGATGGGCCGGAAGGATATCATCCTCAATCGTCTCGGCACGGCAGGCTCTCGGCCATTGATTTGGCCACTTGGCGTGGGCACGAGGAGATACTCGGGATTCTACCGGCCCGGGGAGATGTTGATTTTTGCGTCTAATTTTATTCTATCATCTGGCGTTAGTTTAGGCTCGGTAATGTGGGAACCATTAAGGAGCAGACGATAAGTGCGGTAGCTAGGCATAACACTCAACGGAACGACGGTACTGTGAGGGTGCGTTCGGTGATCAGAGTTCTTTCGTGGGATTTGGCACTGGAGGAATCAGGGGTCCGCAGTGTCTCGGGTTGCTGTATGCTCCGCTACTGACAACAGATGATATCCTTCCTCAGGAGCCAGGGGTATACCAACTTATCGAGATGTCCACAATTTATGTCCAGTGTTGTAGGAAGTTGAGACAATGGATTTATCTCCTTAACAAGTTGGTAAAGTGAGAAAGGGACGTGAACTTAAAAGAAAAGGAGGGAAGTGCAAAAGTCTGTGATCAACCGTAGAACTTGGCTAGAACTATTCTCAATTCTCAATCCAGGGAATTCTCCTGTTCTACCTATGATCATGTCCCGCTCTTCTTCTCTCTTCCTCCACAAGAGGTTTCTGAGCCCCTTTATATACTAAAATACTACCGATAATGAGTACAAACAAACGCGTGGAAACAATACGATATGCTGGCGAAAGTCTTCGCAATACATTGTGTGTCCCATAACATGTCTATCTCTATATCTCTATATTGTACTGGAGTAGTTTTCTTGGCATGTACGACTAAGACATCCAAGCCTCACAACATAATGCCACAATAAACCAGGATAGAATAAGCCACACTCCAAGTTAGTCAAAATTGAAAACAATAATGGTGCAAAAAATAAATAATATAGAGTAAAACAATCAATATGAAATTGAATGATAAAAATACAAATATTTTTAAAGAAAAATATATATAAAGTATGAAATCCTTGAGGTATTGAAATTATGGCAAGAACTGATAACTGATGAGGGCTTCTATACTTACATAAGCAAAGGTAATAGTACAAAAGCTGGTGCATGCATTCTGTCAGTAAATGGGCATACTAAAGATACATTACCATACACGTCCTGACCACTACACATTAGACAACATTTTTACTGCCTTTTTCTCTCTAACACATTATTCAAACAAGATATTCCGTATTTTATTTTATAATATATTTTATTTTTTCTCTAAGGTAAGTATTTATATTTTCATTTGAGAGCAGAAGTAGGTATACAGTTGTGTAACTAACAAGGGTGCATAGCACAATGTCAAATCAACAATGCAGCAGGTGTAAATGACAAAGATACATGGCAGAATATGATAGAAATAGCCATGGCCAGATTTATAAAACGTGCAGAGACTATTTAGTAAGTTGCACATTTTATGTTAATATTGGAAGAAGTTATATGAGATACATGAACTAATAGATAGTGTAAAGGCAAAGCATCGAGCACAATGAAGAAGGGGACCAATACAAAGAGTACAAGAAATGGATATTGAAAGGGAACCAAGATTAACAGTAGAGGTAAGTGCATTAAAGCAATAATTAAAATTACCAAGGCTGATATGAAATAGAATACAATAGGGGGAATCCAAGCAGGATCTCTCTCAATACACAAACAAGTGCCAGGAGCAGTAATTCCACTTGCATTTATCACTGAGCAAGCACAATAGAAAGCACTGGATCTTGGACAGATGAATATACTTTGTGAGTTTTGTAATGCAAAGCATTGGTTAGCTGAATGCATATCAGGAAGCACAATAGCATGGTCAATTTTCGAACAATGCTGTAAGAAAGGTGCAGTTCAGCTACCATCCATATTACCTCCACCTGAGCTACTACAATCATTAATGAAAAATCAGGATAGTACCAGTCGGACTTTTCACAGCAAAATTCGAGAATATAACTCTGCACTCTCTTTTACCTCAGTGAAATACCAAGCAGATACCCGTACAGCAAACTGGGGCCCAGGAGTTCAATGCTTTCAGATTCATGGGGAATTATATCATTTACAGGGTCCACTAGAGCCTGCATTACATGATGCACCTCAATTTGCACAATTATTCTTATATGACTGGCAATATGCTGCGAATATACGCTTCACTTCACATCCAAATCTTGAACCACACCTTCTTGAACAACTTACATTAATGTTGCACGAGTGTAATCCATTTATCCCTATATATCAAACTGCAAAAGAAAGATTAGAGGCAGCAAATATAAATACAGGTGACGGGGTAACACGCATTATCTTAAACCCACAACTGCAACTAATTGTTGAATCAGGAGCTGATAAATGAAGATGCAATCTACCAACCAGTAATGAGGTTGCTATGATTATTGGTGATGAATATGCTGAGAGTGGATTTTGTGATATTATATTAGCATCAAGAGGCAATAATAATAAATCAAATTTTTTTACAATTAATGGGAATCATGCTTCATATATGCCTTTACATTATGTATTATTCTTTCCAAAAGGCAAATCAGGTTATCACTGGGGGCTACAGTTGGTTGATAATAGTGGTCAAAGGAAAAACACATGCTTAGCACAATGTGCATTTTATCGCTATCGATTACATCCAAGAGTTGGAGAATCTGATATATTATTTTGTGGTCAGCGATTATGGCAGTAATACTTAATTGATGCATGGGCAGTATGTGATCAAAATAAGCTGCAGTGGCTAAGGCATTATCAAGCAAATATTCGAAGTGATCTTTACAATGGATTAGCAGATGCAATGGTAAGAGATGAGGTTGATGTATCAGCAATTGGCAAGCAAACAATTTTACCTTCGAGCTATACAGGTGGTGATCGATTTATGCAACAACTTTTCCAGGATAGTATGGCAATAGTACGACATTTTGGACAACCAACATTATTTATCACTTTTACAGCAAACTCAAAGTGGTAGGAGATTGTGCAAGAACTTTTACCAGGGCAAAGTGCTGTTGATCGACCAGATTTAGTTGCTCAAGTTTTTCATTTAAAGCAACAACAATTACTACATGAAATAAAGCATGACGGAATATTTGCAAAATTTGCAGGTTGTGTTTGGACAATTGAATATCAAAAACGTGGCTTACCCCATATGCATTTACTTCTATTTTTACATTCAGAAGATCGATTTCTTAGAGTAGAAGCAATTGATAAATTGTTTGTGCAGAGCTTCCTGATCTAGTAACAGATCCCAATGGCGAGTTATTAGCACTTATTAAATCTAATATGGTACATGGTCCATGTGGGTGGATGAAGTCGCAAGCCCCTTGCATGATCAGTGGAGGTCCAGGAATGAGTGCAAAGTGTTCAAAGTGATTTCCGAAGGACTTTCAAGAGGAAACAATTGTACAAGAGGATAGTTATCCACTCTATCAATGAAGGAATAATGGTCAAACCTTTGATCTACCTTTGCAGATTAATGGTGCACTGACAGCTTTCCGATTCAATAATCATTGGGTTGTTCTATATAATCCATATTTGTTATGGAAATTTAAAGCACATATTAATGTTGAAGTTTGTGCATCGGTTCATGCAGTTAAATATATTCATAAATATATCTATAAAGGTTCCGACAGAACTACATTACAGGTTGCAGCAGAACAGGATGAGATTCAAAGGTATTTACAAGGGCATTATATTGGACCTAGTAAGGCAGTTTGGGGATTATTTGAATATGCAATGCACGAAGAGTTACCAACAGTTAAGCATCTTGCGGTACATCTTCCTGGTGAACAACTGGTATACTTTCCTGATAATGCAACCAATGAGCAACTTCAATCACGCATGGACTCAGCAAAGACTACATTAATGGCGTTTTTTGAATATAACTCTTTGCACAATGATGGTAGGCACTATCTTTATCAGGTCTTTCCAACCAGCTTCATATTTCAAGAAAAATAACATATTTGGATTGTACAGAAAAGAGGAATCACTATTGGCCGAATGTATCACTGCAATCCATTTATGGGTGAGAAATACTATTTATGATTATTACTTTCAATAGTTCCAGGTGCAAAAGGGTTTGAGCATTTACGCACAGTAAGAGGAATTACTTACAGCACATTTCGTGAAGCATGTTCAGCACTTGGCTTAATCGAGGATGATCAAGAGTGGATTAGCTGTTTTAATGAAGCTGTTATGATCTGCTATATGATCTCTCCTTTCTTATATCTTGCAACAGGTAACGAACCTATTGTTAGCTTTTTCTTAGAGATAATACTTACTTATCTCCTATTGTATTCTCTTTCCTTCGAGAATTCTCAATACTTGTTATCTTACACTATGTCTTAGATATTGACCGTTGTCAATACTAAGTCCTTATAGTGTTAACTAGTATTGTTTCTGTTCGTTTTTTGTGGTTGTTGCTCTTTGTGTATAAAGAGCATAAAGGTATTTTATTGATAACTTATAAGATAGGAAATAACTTAGGTGGTTGCATGAAGAACTAACTATCAGGTCCTACTGACCTCCTTATATAGTTCTTCCAGCAACCCGCTTACAAATCAAATGAGTCACAACTGTGACTCATGCACTCGTGTAACATAACCTCATGACCATACTTGGTCATGCGCAAAAGTCCCATGACCTTAAAGGGGTCATGTGCGAAACCTCATGACTCGTATAAACGAAGTCATGCCTCTTAATCCTCATGACTCATAGGCACACCTATGAGTCAATGCTCAACATACCAATCAAATTCAAACATAAATAACTATGATTCATAACTGTGAATCATGTAAAACCCTATGACTCGTATGTGAGTCATAGTGCGAAAACATACCATGATATGACTCAACTGAGTCATGTGCGAAAACCATGACAAATGAAATACTTATGACATATAATTGTATGTCATGTGAAACCATTACAAACCATGCCAGGTTTATAATAGAAGCTATAACATTTACAACAGGAAAGAGTTTATGCACATTGTTTGTTACTGCATTGTTATTTGGATCAATTTGCAATCCATTGGAATTATGGAATAAGTTCAAGGACCATATTTGCGATGACCTGAAATACCAACTAGAGCAACAAAATCTCACGCATCTTGGTGCAAGTATTTCTAATGCACATATTGACTATGGTTTATATTTAATATCTCGAATGCTTGCTGATTCAAATAAAACCTTAATACAATTTCAAATACCATCCTCAGTTATAACTTGGAATCAAGATAACGGTAATGCACTATTAGCGGAAGAATATAATTATGATACACAAATACAGGAAACATTGTGTAATAACCTTTTTGCACAAATGAATATTCAACAAAAGTTCTGTTTTAACACGATAGTTTCTGCATTACAGCAGCCAAATGGAGCACAGTTTTTCTTGCAAGGTCCTGCTGGAACTGGTAAAACATTTCTTTATCGTGCATTGTGCAGCTATATTCATCAACAGGGTAAAATTATTCTTTGTGTTACTTCTTCTGGTATTGGTGCACAACTACTACCAGGTGGTAGAACCTCACACTCCCGCTTTAAGATTCCAATGCACCTAAATGAATCCTCAATTTGTGCAATTAGCGGGAATAGTCAACTTGCAGAATTACTTCAATCAACAGCCTTGATAATTTGGGATGAAGTACAAATGCAACATAAATACTGTTTTGAGGCAGTAAATCGCACCCTAAACGATATCCAACAAACATTAGATGATACACTATTTGGTAATATACCAATTATTCTAGGCGGAGACTTTGCACAAATATTACCTATTGTGCCATGTGGTAATAGGGCAGCAATCATTTGTACATGTATTTAACAATCCTATCTTTGGCCAAAGTTTCAACTATTACACCTAACAGAAAATATGAGAGTTATTAGTGGAGGTGCAAATATTGAGTATAGTCAATTTCTAGCTGCTATGTCATATACACCAGCCCTCCGTGGAACAATTGAACTTCCTACCAGAATTGAATCATTTGGAACTTTGCAGGAGTTTTGTCAAGTTATCTTTCCATTGCACATTTTAAATGAATCATATAATGATTGCACACTTCTGCGGAATCGCATAATCCTTGCATTTTGTAATGACACTGTTTCTGAGTTTAACCATATATTAATTTCACAGTTCCCAGGTGAAGTACACTATTTTCATGTAGTTAACAGTGCAGATATAAATGATACGCACTCAGAAACTGAAGAAGTACCCATGGAGTATTTGCAAAGCATTAATAGTTCCTCCCTTCCGCCCTCAAGACTCATACTAAAACTTGGTGTACCAGTTATTCTAATGCGAAACCTAAATCCTAGGGAAGGTTTGTGTAATGGAACACGAATGACTATTATTCGCCTTAGTCGATCATGCATTAGTGTATGAATCCTTGGTGGTGATTTCGATGGTCATTGCACTCTTTTACCATGAATTTCATTAAGTACAAATGAAGGTGAGTTACCATTTATCCTTACACGAAAGCAGTTTCCAATTTGGCTTTGCTTTGCAATGACCGTAAATAAGTCTCAAGGTCAGTCCTTTGAAATTGTGGGAATTGATCTTCACATACCAGCATTTTGTCATGGTCAGTTATATGTTGCATTAAGTTGTGTTACCAGCTTGCATGGATTAAAGGCCTTATTTGCATCAACCACTTTGAGAACTACAGATAATATTGTTTATCCTGAAGCACTTCTGTGTTCCTAATTGTAAGCCTCTTAGTGCAAGTTACTCCCTTCTTTTTCTATAAAAAGACGTATACTAATTTTCCATTAACTAAATATTTGTTATATTTTGATATATATACTTCTTTTCTTAAATATACGTAATTTCACTATTTTACACCTTCTATTACAAACCTGGTATGGTTTGTAATGGTTTCACATGACATACGATTTTATGTCATAACTATTTCATTTGTTAAAGGTTTTTGTACATGACTTGGTTAAGTCATATGATGTTATGTTTTTGCACTACAACTCACATATGAGTCATAGGGTTTCACATGACTCACATTAGTGAGTCATAGTTGTTTAGGTTTGAATTTGATTGGTATGTTGAGCGTTGACTCATATGTGTGCATATGAGTCATAAGGATTAAGAAGCATGACTTCATTTATATGAGGCATGAGGTTTCATACATGACCCCTTTTAGGTCATGGGACTTTCACGCATGACCACGTATGGTCATGAGGTTATATGTTCAACAAGTGTATGAGTCACAGTTGTGACTCATTGAATTTGTAAGTGGGTTGCTGGAAGAACTATATAAGGAGGTCAGTAGGACCTGATAGTTAGTTCTTCACGCAACTACTTAAGTTATTTCCTATCTATTACTTTACAAATAAAACACCTTTATGCTCTTTACACACAGATCGAACAATCAAGAGAGAAAGACCAAGAATAAGTATGAGTTAGCGCTATAAGGACTTAGTATCAACAAAGATTGATATCTAAGACGTAGCGTAAGATAACAAGTACTAAGATTCTTGAAGAAAGGAGAATACAATAGGAGGCAAGTAAGTCAATCCAGAGAAGAGAACTAATTACAGGGAAATTGCCTGTTGCGAGATATAAATACGAGAGATCTATAGCCGATCATAACATTTGGTTGCGTCCATGAAAGTAACACCCAACGACAACCATGGCCGAAGCAGCAGGAGATGTACTGATGAAACCCCCTGAAGAACAAGGAGAAGGACAGGGAGAGGGACAGGAAGAAATACCAGAGGTGCTACCATTAGCACTAACGGTGGAACAGCTAACACAAATCTTGGCTGGACTACAATCTGAAAGGAGACCCAAGACAGAAAAACCGGAAACATTCTGCGGAGAACGGGACAAACTATGAACATGGTTAGCAAAACTAAGAGTATACTTCCAGGCCATAGGATGGCATGAAAATCATGACATGGACAAAATAGTATATACAACAAGCCTGCTAAGGGGAGATGTGGCCACTTGGATCACACCTTATGTGGAAGGAAGTTTAGCACAACCTTGGGGAGGGTCATGGGACCTATTCAACGAGGCCCTTAGGAAACAATTCGGAGCAATAGATCCAAGAGGAGAGGCTTGAATGAAACTCAAAGGACTAAGACAGTGAAACAGATCCATGACAGAATACTGGAACAGTTTCAGGATGACGGCTACAGAAGCAGAACTAGACAAAGCAACAAAAGGAGAATGGCTATTAGCAGGAATGGACCTAACGCTATCGAGTGCATGTGGAATGGATATAACGACCTTCGAATCTACGGAACAACTGGCCCGATGAGCAATTACCAGAGAAACCAAACTAGTGATGGTCAAACATATCCAGAAAGGACAAAAAATGGGGACAGCCCCACGAAACATGGATGGAACATTCAAACAGACTCCACCCCCAGGGGACCCCATGGACCTAGATGCGACAAATCGAACAAAATAGCAAAGATTACTGCAGGAGAAGTGGAAGAAACGCATGAAGGAGGGACTATGCTATCAATGTGGCAAGAAGGGACACATGGCAAAGGATTGTTGGGTTCGACAGACCAACATCAATAAGGTCAAAATCAGAGAAATGAAGGTAGAGAAAGAACAAGAAGAGGCTTTAAACGATGAAAGTCCCCAAGAATAGATGGTCTTAGGGACCACTGGACCAAGCCCATCAAAATAGCACACCTCCACTCAATAATGCTGGAAAAAGAATTACAAAAACTTGAATCAGACCATATCATGGTCAAAGTACAACTCCACAATAGACAACAACAAATATCGACAAACGCAATGATAGATTCAGGGATGACTGAACATTTTATAGACCACAACTTCACTATAAACCATCAGTTACCCTTGATAAAAATTGAAAAACCAAGGGAAATATACATGGTGGATGGTACTGTATCCGATGCAGGTCCCATCACCCATGTCATGGAAATCCCTATGGACATCGGAAGCCACAAAGAGAAAGCAACTTTCCTAGTGGCAAACCTTGTCAAACACGAAGCCATCCTTGGCATGACATGGTTAAAGGATCACAACCCAAGGATCGACTGGAGAGAGGAAGAAATCACCTTCGATAGCAATAGGTATAAGGTAGTATACCTTGATGCATCCCTGATGGTATATGCAATACCAGAAAAGGAAGCAATTTAGGAAAATCTGAAAAGTCAGATTTTAAAGATCAGCACTAAGGATGGACCCCACTATGAGGTGGTGGTCAAAAAGCTGAGAAGAGATACGAAGATACCTATAAAGGGTTCACAAAAAGCTGCAGGAAGTGACCTGTTCAGTATAGAAGGAGCAATAATCCCAGCAAGGGGACAAAAGCTCCTCAGAACAGGAATTTCAATGGGAATCCCGGAGAACACCTATGCCCGCATCGCACCCAGAAGTGGTTTGGCAAGCAAAAACGGCCTCACCATTAATGCTGGAGTCATAGATGTGGACTACACAGGAGAAATTCAGGTCCTATTGGCAAACCTGTCAGAAAAGGATTATGAGGTCCACAAAGGAGATAGGATTGCCCAGGTAATTATCGAAAAAATAGTCTCAACATCCTTCAAGGAAGTACAACAACTTCAACCCACAGAAAGGGGTGAACAAGGATTCGGCAGTATGGATCATCAAGAAGAAAAACATGATCAAGATAAGAAAAAGCTATCGATAGGTTTTATCTCAGCACAGGCCTTCGGCAGAATACACAAAAAAGGAGAAATCACCGGTATCCTGAAATGTGATGATGCAGGACTCACACTAGCAGCTACAACAATCAGCACAGAGCTAGCCTTGCAAAAGAAAGGGAAGGGTGGAAAAGAAATGTTAAGTCAAATAGTGCCTAAGGAATACCACAACTTCTTAGACATATTGGAAGAAAAAGAAAGAACAGAACTACCACCACATCGAGCAGCAGACCACAAAATCGAAACAGAAGCACTGCCACCATTTATGAAACTCTACCCCTTAAGAGGGGAAGAACTTAAGGAACTCAGAGAATACCTAGAAAAAAATCTAGAAAGACATTGGATAAGACCTTCGTCTTCATCAGTAGGAGTATCTATACTCTTTGTCAAGAAAAAAGATAGAGGCTTAAGGCTTTGTGTGGACTACAGAGGCCTAAACGCAGTATCAAAAAAAGATCGATACCCGTTACTATTGATAAGTGAAGCCTTGGATCGACTGTAAATGGCGAAATATTTCACCAAACTCGACATCAAGGATGCATATCAACATATATGGATTGCCAAAGGAGACGAATGGAAAACAGCATTCAGGACACGGTATGGACTATATAAATATATGGTCATGCCATTTGGATTAGCTAATGCACCAGCAACCTTCCAACGATGGGTTAACAATGACCTCAGCAAATACTTGGATGTCAACTGTATAGCTTACCTGGATGACCTATTGGTATATTCGGATACCATGGAACAACATCAGAAAGATGTAGCCATGATATTAGCAAAACTCAAGGAAATTAGGGTCTGCCTGAAACCCACGAAATGTGGATTCCATAAGGAAGAAACCGAATACCTAGGATTCATCATCAACTCTAAAGGAGTACTAACAAATCCTACCAAAACAGACGCCATAAAAGTATGGACGACACTGGAGAAAGTCAAAGATATCCTGAGCTTTGTGAGATTCTGCAACTTCTACCGACGATTTATAGAAGGATTCAGCAGAATAGCAAATCCATTATATAACAGGATGAAGAAAAACTAGAAGTGGGAATGGGGAGAACAAGAGTAGAAGGCATTTGAGGGTCTTGAGGAAAAACTCACCACAACCCCAATATTAAGGCATTTCAACCCAGAAGTACCTATTATGATCGAAACAGATGCATCCAATTACGTCTGTTCCAGAATAATATCACAACAAGATAAGGAAGGACTATAGAAGCCGATAGCCTATTGGTCAAAAATGATGACCAAAGCGGAATGCAACTATGACATCCACGATAAAGAACTCCTTGTAATCATGCAGGCTCTCAAGGAATGGAGCAAATATGCACAAGGAAGTCCATACACCATCAAGATTCTCACAGACCACAAGAACCTTGTCCCATTCACAACTACCAAAGCCTTGAATGGAAGACAAATACAATGGAGTGAAGAACTCAGCCAATACAACATCAAGATAGAATATAGACCAGGCAAGGAAGGGGCAAAACTAGATGCCCTCACACGAAGAACAAATGACATGCCAACAGAGGAAGATGATCGCATTACACAACAGCAAAAAATACTTCTACCTAAAGAGCAATTCTTCAAGGATGAAGGATATGTCTTGGGTTCAGAAGAAATCAACACTATGGAACTATGGACGATAGAAGACCAAGGAACGGAAAAGAATATCAAAGAAAAAACATCACGAGATGCCTTACTCCAAGGTATTCGAAAAGCCATCGAAAGGAAAGATAAGGAATATCCAAAGGTTGCATTAGGATCATGTGACTGGAAAGAAGGATATATATGGTATGAGGGGAAAATCTGGTTGCCCAAAGATGAACCGATAAGAACCGAAGCAATCAGAAGAAATCATGACACACTACAAAATGGACACAGGAGAACAGCCAAGACATTGGAATTGACACAATGGACATATTATTGGCCAGGAATGTGCCAAGACATTGAGCAATATGTCAAAAACTGCGACATGTGTCAACAGATAAAACCAAGTTGTCACGCACCCTGTGGACTACTACAACCACTGCAAATACCGGATAAACCATGGAAATCTATCAGTATGGACTTCATTACAGACCTGCCATTATCAAATGACTATGATGCCATATGGGTCATCATGGACTGCCTGACCAAAATGGCTCATTTCATACCTTGTTGGAAGGATATGAAAACCAAGCAATTTATGCAGCTGTTTATGAAAAATGTTTTCAAACTCCATGGGTTACCAAAAGATATCATCAGCGATAGAGACTCAATCTTCACATCGGACCTATGGAAAGAGATGACCAAAGGATTGGACATCACACGAAAGATAAGCATGGCATTTCATCCTCAGACAGATAGTCAAACAGAGCGAACGAACACCTCACTGGAACAATTCCTAAGGGCATATGTGGAATATTCCCAACAAGATTGGGAAGGATGGCTATCATTTGCAGAATTCGCATACAACAACACCAGACAAGACGTTATCAAGACAATACCCTTTTATGCAAATTATGGACACCACCCCATCAATGAACCTATGGGATACACAGGGGTGCCAGAAATATTAGAAAAGAATAATATCAGCCGACTACACGAACTCATCCAGACAGAGATAAGGATGGCGCAAGACAAAATGAAGGAAAACAACGATGAACATCGAAAACCCAATCCAAGACTGGAATCAGGAGATAAAGTCTGGTTAATTACGAAAGACATTCGAACCATGAGAACATCAAAGAAACTGGATTACCAGAAAATTGGACCATACCAGATCATCGAAAAGGTTGGAGAAAAAGCTTATAAGCTAGACCTCCCAGCCTCGATGAAAACAAAACATCCAGTCTTCTACATCAGCAAACTTGAACTCTATTCAGACAATCCTCTGCCCTCACAAAAGAAACTTCCCCCTCCTCCTTTCGAGATAGAAGGAGAAGATGAATACAAACTTGAGAATATCATTGATTCAAGACTATATTATGGAAAACTACAATACCAGGCCAAGTAGACTGCCTACCCCACACAACACGATCGAGAGTGGTACCCCACCACTAACTTCACAAATGCTCAAAATGCAGTCTCCACCTTCCACCAACGATATCCACATAAGCCCAGACCCAGAAAATAAGGACTGCAGCAAAATATATTTCGAAGAAAAGAAAAATGAGGATGCGGCATACCACTTCACAGCATGCATTGACAAAGAATGCCCCATCCATAAGGATGTGAAAGAAAGATACAACTTCTGGCCCACGGCCAGAATAGCAACTACTAGCTCGAACAGATCCAGTGATGCCAACAGCTGGGAAAAGAATTGGGAAACCTTCCTACTGTTCACACCAACAGAACTAAAACATGAAAGGATCGATGCAAAAGGTTGCATGAGAACCCAATGCTCTTTCTACAAGGGAGGAAAGAAAAAAGTGAGATGGGGAGAAAAACTGGTTTCAGGGACGAAACCAGAGGAAAAAGTGGGGGATAAAAAGTTCGTATCGAAGGAAGACCTGAGGAAATGCATCAAACAATGACAAAGGACAGTGGAGGAAACGAAAAAATCTATCGAGGGGTTAAAAGGAGAAGGAAAAGGCCTGAGACTCAGAAATAAGGCTTTGGAAAAGGAACTAGCGAGAGAAAGATATGCTAGAAAAGAGGTGGAAAGGAGGATTAAGAGAATGGCCAGAGATATGGGCCAGTTACAAAGGAACATGGAATGTGATGTGTACTATAAGGATGTTACGATCCGCTATATGATCTCTCCTATTTATATCTTGCAACAGGCAACGAGTCTGTAGTTAGTCTTTGTTAAGGTAATACTTACCTTCTATTGTATTCTGCGTTCTTCGAGAATCCTTAATACTTGTTATCTTACACTACGTCTTAGATATTGACCCTTGTCAATACTAAGTCCTTATAGTGCTAACTAGTATTAATCTTGTTCTTCTTCGCAGTTGTTGATCTTGTAGGTAAAGAGCGTAAAGGTGTTTTATTGATAACTTATAAGATAGGAAATAACTTAGGTGGTTGCGTGAAGAACTAACTCTCAGGTCCTACTGACCTCTTTATATAGTTCTTCCAGCAACCCGCTTACAAATCAAATGAGTCACAACTGTGACTCATGCACTCGCATAACATATAACCTCATGACCATACTTGGTCATGCGCGAAAGTCCCATGACCTTAAAGGGGTCATGTGCGAAACCTCATGACTCGTATAAACGAAGTCATGCCTCTTAATCCTCATGACTCATAGGCGTACCTATGAGTCAACGCTCAACATACCAATCAAATTCAAACATAAACAACTATGACTCACAACTGTGAGTCATGTAAAACCCTATGACTCGTACCTGAGTCATAGTGCGAAAACATATCATCATATGACTCAACTGAGTCATGTGAAAAACCTTTTAACAAATGAAATACTATGACATACAATTGTATGTCATGTGAAACCATTACAAACCATGCCGGGTGTGTAATAAAGGAGTACAATCACAGATCCTCAAGGGACTGAGAATTTAGGAAGAGGGGAGCTAGTATTACAAACCTGGCATGGTTTGTAATGGTTTCACATGACATACAATTTTATGTCATAAGTATTTCATTTGTTAAAGGTTTTTGCACATGACTTGGTTAAGTCATATGATGTTATGTTTTTGCACTACGACTCACGTATGAGTCATAGGGTTTCACATGACTCACATTAGTGAGTCATAGTTGTTTAGGTTTGAATTTGATTGGTATGTTGAGCGTTGACTCATATGTGTGCATATGAGTCATAAGGATTAAGAAGCATGACTTCCTTTATACGAGTCATGAGGTTTCACACATGACCCCTTTTAGGTCATGGGACTTTTGCGCATGACCACATATGGTCATGAGGTTATATGTTACGTGATAGTATGAGTCACAGTTGTGACTCATTGAATTTGTAGGCAGGTTGCTGGAAGAACTATATAAGGAGGTTGGTAGGACCTGATAGTTAGTTCTTCATGCAACCACCTAAGTTATTTCCTATCTATTACTTTACTAATAAAACACCTTTACACTCTTTACATACAGTTTGAACAATCAAGAGAGAAAGACCTAGAATAAGTACGAGTTAGCGCTATAAGGACTTAGTATCAACAAAGGTTAATATCTAAGACATAGTGTAAGATAACAAGTTCTAAGATTCTCAAAGAAAGGAGAATACAATAGGAGGCAAGTAAGTCAATCCAGAGAAGAGAACTAATTACAGGGTCGTTGCCTGTTGCGAGATATAAATAGGAGAGATCTATAGCCGATCGTAACACCTTCTGAATCATTCTAATATCTTTTTCCTTAATATTATTCTTTTGCATCTATGTTTTTATAATAGAATTATTGGCTATTTACGTGTTATTATTAAATATGAAATATATTATATTTGAAACACTTTACACTTATCTTTTTTAAATAAAATGAAAAATGCTTAGAATGTAAAACTTTTATTAAGTAATATTAAAAGTGTAATGTTAAAAATTAAAGTTCAAAGTAAAAAGCTTTCAACAACAGCAAATTAAAGAAAAAAACATACTATGCAATCAAAGAACTTTCTCAATAATCAAATCTCTCACAATGCTAGCCACTCCAACCACTCCAGTCATCATATTATCCCAATGTTTTCCAAACTCAACACCTCTTCCTCTTTTCCTGGTGCGTGCAACCTTAGTGCGTGGTGGTGCCAAATCGTCATCTGGGTCTGCAAGGATTTCAAGTGAAGGGGAACGTTTTCTTTTGCCTGCAAATCAGAGTAAAATATTAGCATAGTCATGTAAAGGAACTTGCATACACTTATCTTTGTCTGCACGAAATGAACACTGTTTACCATTACTATCGTAGTGACAGTTGGTGCATGACTTAGTATATTCTCCAGGCACAGTAACACACTCTGCAAAAGGTCCTCCACTCTGCTCACAATGTTTGCACATACCCTCCTCCACCACACCCCTAGTGTACCCCAAAACTGCCTCATGATTTGCTATTCTTGACCATGTTATGTTCTTAGCACTCTTTCCCTCTCTTAACTCCACATTCCTAACCCTTTTCATATACCTAACCCTAAAAAATGGGGCACTCCCTTTCTCAGGAGTCTTCTCAGCCACCTCTGCAGGGGAGGGGCCCCTGGTAGGACTGGGAGGGGTATTTTGGGTTGGGGAAAAGGTCTGTGTAATCTGAACAGGGGTAGATGGGGTTGTGCTAGGGGGTCCAGGGGTAATAGGATCAAGGGCCATAGCAGAAGTGCTAGAACTTGCCATAACCAGAAATTTTAATAAAAATAAGCGAAATATGAGATCAAAGCAATAGATAAAATGAGTGAAAATAATACCAAATAAGACAAAGGAATTGTTTCAGGGATAGTGGATAAAAAAAAAGCAAAATTCTAAGAAATAAAAATGGAGAGTAGATCTTTTAATAGTAAAGAGTGTAAGAAATAAGGAAATAGTGTAATGGTGATAAAAAGCGAAATTCTACAGTCAAAAAGGATCCTTTATATATTTTTTTACCAGACTGTGTTGATTTCTTAGCATTTTTATGGGTTAGGTTTTTTACATTCTGCAGCTACTTGCACAGTGAGTGCACTGCTATTCACAGGGTGGGTGCACAGCTATTCACGGGTGCACCGCTATTCACAGGGCAGGTGCACTGCTACTCACCGAGTGCACAACCTAAATCATAACAACCGAGTTCAACACCCCAACCCCCCCCCTTCGAGGTCTCGCGGGCCTTTTGCTAGTGTGACAGTACCGTTACCTGAAGTTCCGATCATCCGTGTACTCTGCTATATTTACAGGATGCTACGACACCGCAATTGCTAGTTTTAATCTTCTCTTAGCGTCTTTTTATTCTCATGTCATAGTTAGCATTAGAGCTGAGAAGTATAGTACAAATGGGGGATATAGGTAGGAGGCTTCTGTGCTGTTAAGAAAAATAACGATCTACTCATGTATTCATCCCTTCATTCAATTACCGTGAATAAAGCTTACTTTTGTTCTTTATTTTCTTTCTCTTTTCCGTCAAGTCTAACAACTTGAGCTGGCTTCCTTTTCACCTTTTGTTTGTCATCCACAACAAATTTCAGGAGATGCCGATCCCAATTTGCAGAACTGGGATGGCTGGGGGCCGCTCTCCTTGGCCGTGGGGCCCGGAAAACTAGCCTAGTGAAGATGTTACTAGAGCGGGCGGATGCTAGCCCGAATCCAGTCGAGGACGATGGTTGGACAGCACTGGATTGGGCGAGAGTTAATGGATACAAGTCGGATCAGCACAATGGGCCAATGACATGATGCTGTTTTATCATGTTGGAGAATGCTCTAAGGCCTTATCATCCACCCGTCATCGATAGCGTGAACATCATTCTCGAGACACTGAAAAAGGTACGACCACGCAGGGATCATCCTTTGACATGAGCTGGCAGGCAGTAAGAAAATACTTAGACAACATCATAGAGATACCTTGCTGAGCACCAACAATCTTGGTACGGCACCAGTGTTCCCAACCGTCCCGGGCGTCCCGGGCGGGGTGGGTAAGGACGGCAGGGCATGGCGTCCGTCTTTCGTAAAGACGGCCGTCCTGCGGGTTGACGCCCGGGCCCTGCAGTCTTATGGCAAATGGCATCTTCCGGCCGTCATTCACAGGGCCCGGCCGTCATTCGCAGGGCCCGGCCGTCATTCACAGGGCCCGGCCGTCATTCACAGGGCCCGGCCGTCATTCACAGGGCCCGGCCGTCATTCACAGGGCCCGGCCGTCATTCGCAGGGCCCGGCCGTCATCTGCAGGCTTCGGGCGTCATCTGTAGGGCCCTATAGGTATTTCATAAACTACAGAATAATGGATGGTCGTCCCACAGTGTAAGTGGTTATCTTGTAGCAGGGACGCATTTAATACAATATTTTCATACAGACTTACTGTACCCAAAATAGATCAGGCATGTGAGACACCTATAGGGCCCGGCCGTCCGTCCCGGGCGAAGGTTAGGACGGACTACAGGACGGGCGTCCGTCCAGGGCAGAGTCCCAGAAACCGGCGTCCGTCCCGTCCTAGGCAAAAGACGGACGGACTGGACGCTTGGGAACACTGTACGGCACTGAGAAAGCACCATGGAGCCGGAGTCATGTATCGACTTACATTAATAAGTTCAGAAAAGATGCCTGAATCAGACTATCGAAACACCCTGAAGTGCATCTACAACCTAGCTGGGGCATTGCACAAGCAGAGAGAGTATGACGAAGTGGAGAGGCTACATTTTTTGAATTCTTGATATGTTTCCAGATGTTAGATGCGAGGTTTCTCAGTCACTTCTTGATAGGGCCCGGTTTATATGATCACACTATCTTCGTTTCTTTCTTTTCTCTTTTTTTTCCTATATCTGTAGGAAATCAACATAATCAGAAGATCCACCAATAAACTCCCAACAAATTCCGATCTTTATTCTTTGGGGTAATACAACTTGCCATGCAAGGGAAAACTTATGCCACTAAAATATTCCAATACATCGTCCTCAGACTGCACAAAATGGTTTTTGCGATTGATTTGCATGGCACGAATTCTTGCTACACAAAAGTGATGCACCGGGTGGGTTTAGTGGCATCATATCCTTCACCTCGGACATATCTCGGGGAGTGGAGTGAGAAACAATGAGCGAGGGAGAGGTTATGATTAGAGACAGATCTAGACTCGAGCTATAATACCGTATTCTCCCATATAATCCCGCCACCAGCTCTACCCTGTAGTAATCTATAATTCCGCGTACCAGTTCACGAGAATAGCTTCCTCAGCTCACAAGGGTTTAAAAAGGACAGCAACCTTCCCTCCCCCCATACTCAAACCCCTCCCCACACACAAAAAAAGAATTCCTCCCCACTCCATTTCTAATCCCCGATAGAGCTTTACCTCCCCTTAATAAATCTGCTGCCCTCTCTCTGCTGCTCTCTCCCACCCCCTTTCTTTCCTTTTTACCATGTGGGTACTGCGATAGTGTAAGAGGTGATGTTTGGGGAGTCAATTGCTCCCTTTTGTACAGGATGACTTGCATGTAAATATTGAATCTAGAGTTAGGGGGTTGTCATTCATGAATCCAAGTTGGTTGAACCGACTGCCCACTGCCAATAAAATCAAAGTTGACATGGGGTCCCACACTTTGTACATATAGAATTGGAATACAGAAAGTCATTGAAGGGGTCGGAGTAACCTTGCTAATTAAGCTTTCTGATTTGTCCTGCCTGACACTTCAAGAAGTACTGGCACTAACCTGATTCAAAGAAGGCTCCCCTGTAAACTTGCCAACATGCGAGCAGGGAAACATCATCTGATCAATGTTGGCTTTTAGCAGATTTCTGAGTCAGGGGATTTTACAGTACACTATTTCACAACAAAGCAAGCCCACTTTTCTTCCTGTATGGTATAGTCTTACAAAATTCCCACATTTTTTGAGTTTCTCCAAGATTTTCACTCTATTGCACTCAAATAACTATCAGGTATTTTGCCAACACACCACTTCATCCAGTACAATTAGAGTTTTGACTGATTTTACTACACCACCCCCTCACCCACAATACCTCACCTTTAGATATAGAGCTAATAATAGGGCTCTATCCTAAAGCTTTGAAACAGTCCAAGAAATAAGCTACCAGCTAAAAGACCAGCTTGTATCTCCCCTATATCCCTCCTGCTCAACCAAACCACTAGGCAGGCCATGGCCACCAACATCCCCCTCCCATCATCAGCAAAAAAAAAAACCAGCATCTGATGTATTGGTATTGCATCCTGATGCACACCCCATTTTTCGTGCACCTGGTACACGTAGTGTATCCTGATGTTATGATCGGCTATAGATCTCTCCTATTTATATCTCACAACAGGCAATGATCCTGTGGTTAGCTTTCTTCTGTGGATAGACTTACTTGCCTCCTATTGTATTCTCCTTTCTTCGAGAATTCTAGTACTTGTTATCTTACGCTACATCTTAGATATCAAACTTTGTCAATACTAAGACCTTATAGTGCTAACTCGTACTTAGTCTTGGTCTTTCTTTCTGATTGTTCAAACTGTGTGTAAAGAGCATAAAGGTGTTTTATTTGTAACATAATAGATAGGAAATAACTTAGGTGGTTGCATGAAGAACTAACTACTAGGTCCTACTGACCTCCTTATATAGTTCTTTCAGCAACCCGCTTACAAATTCAATGAGTCACAACTGTGACTCATACACTTGCATAACCTATAACCTCATGACCCTACTTGGTCATGCGTGAAAGTCCCATGACCTAAAAGGGGTCATGTGCAAAACCTTATGACTCGTATAAATGAAGTCATGCTTCTTAATCCTTATGACTCATATGCGCACATATGAGTCAATGCTCAACATACCAATCAAATTCAAATATAAACAACTATGACTCATGACTGTGGGTCATGTGAAATGCTATGACTCAGATGTGAGTCATAGTGTGAAAATATAACATCATATGACTCAACTGAGTCATGTGTTCAAACCTTTTAACAAATGAAATACTATGACATACAATCGTATGTCATGTGAAACTATTACAAACCATGCCAGGTTTCTAATACCTAAGTTCTATTGCAACCCCCTGTTGTACCCTATGTATCATGATGTATGTCGCAATACAACATTATACATGGTGTATCCTGTGTTGCATAGTAATGCTTTGTGGTGTCAGGACACTACCTGACATCAGGTCAACATCCTCATGACCCCTGAACATCTGCATCTCTGTTGTAGCTTCTTCCCCATATCCTGACATTTGGCTATGGCCACTGCCTTACAGGAGTACTACTGGGCATGACCATATAGAGACACCCTTCATCATGTACCTTCCATCTCTTATTGCAATGCCATAACTCCATCCTAACACCAACTACAGATGCCTTCCATCCTACAATGTCCCCATTCCTGCCCTGAACTATCCCACAATTCTGATGTATCACTATTGTTAGTTTCTCACTATGAGGCCATAGGGCATTTCAGTGATTTGTCGTAATCTATTTAGATTCTGCTCTGCATCCTAGTGACATCAGGACCCACGATCTCCCACAGTGTCATCACAATGTCAGGACCCATGATGTTCCACTATATATTGTCATCAGGGTCCCAATCTCAATAACTGACCAATCACCTATTATAATTTTCTACATTGTGTACTTTCCATTGTATCTATTATTTAGTTTCTATTATTTAGTTTCTACATAGAGGTTTCTATATACAGGTTGCAATAAAAGATACTATAATATTCTCCATACCATTCAACCATCCTCAATGCACAAGACTTGCCTAAGCCAACAGTTGTTGCCCAATTGTCTGATCTCATGATTCCTCAATAAATCTCGTTAAATGTCCTTAAATCAATATAGCTATTAATAAACCATCACTGGTCTCTCTCTGAGATGAGTTGCGCCAGGGCTAAGATTGTCCCTATGTCTACTATAGTAAACTCTTGGACATTTTCCCTTAGCTGTACTGTGACAAGACTGGATATTGGATATGTGTTCTGAGTTAACTACATTCAATATTTGGACACATGCAAGGCTACAAATCATGTCCTAATGCATGTAGTCTCTGATTTTGAAGAGTACCAGGAGCTTTCTAGGGAGACACTCCCAGAGCAAACCATATATATGCTCACCACCTATCTGTACCCAAACCCAATCATTGCGACTCACCTGGTTTGTGAAGAGTTGGGCACTATTAGAGCATACCCTGTAGTTATTGTAAATATCAGTTTCCTGGGATGCTAGGGTGGGGGTTTCAAGTTGTGTTTGTAGTTCAACCAAAAGGAATTGAAGTATGATGGGATCTTCAGGAAGGCAGTACTCAGTGTGTAGGCTATTCTAGCTATATCAAATCAATTCCCAATATATGCTCTCTAGTGAGATACCTAAGACCTTGCAAAAATCTATTATATCGGAAGCATCATCACAACACCCCTTCAGGATCCCATGATTAGTGACTGACATAGATATGGATTCTATTTTATCTAAATGTTCCATGACATTGGTAAGGAGATCAGCCCTGTGATGTTGAAGGGAATCTAGGTTCAAAATCGAAACTCTAAGAAGATATCTTTCATATTATGAACCCAATTCAGATATTGTTCAACATAATCTCAGGGCTCAGGTGTATAGCTTCAATATTGGGTATTCAAAGTGAAATTGAGTAATGACTGGATGCAGGTAAGTGCAGGTTTGAATGGTAATACTTGCATACTCTCAGGTTGCCTCAATGCTATGGTGAGAACTCCTAAAAGAAAACATTCCAGATTCCTCATCTCCTTTTCTTACTACTGTATAACCGCATAATATGCTTTTTTGGGTACAAAGAATCCTAGATATAGTGGTAAAGCCTTCCAGGCATCGTCAAAAGCCTGCAGTCATCCATGTTTCTTGAGGAATCCCTAAACCCAGTCCATCATATACTTGAATAGTCCTAAATAAACTGTATAGAGCAAATCTCACTTATGCAGATTGGGTGCTGAAACCCATTGATGCCCATGAAAATCATTCCATCTCATCTTGATACCATGTACATCAAACATAGTAGTCATGTCTCCCAACCCAGAGTCTGTCAGCTGATGCTCATTTTCTTGTTTAAGACATTTATATGTAGTATAATCTTGCATCCAATATATTTTCTGTGCATCAGTTCATAATGTATCAAGAGGCACCTCACATTTTGGACAAGTATTATATTTTACTCCATGTTGATAGATATAATCCCACCAGATAGTTATTACAGGAAGTGATGGAGATAAGCCTGCCAGATAGCGGTTGCAACACTGTAGTTAGTTGCAGCATAATAGTTAGTCTAGGGCACAACATGTGGAATAGTTGTGACCATTGGTTTGTGGGGTTTCTGGTTGTGTAAGGGTTTTCCCTGTTTGTGCATACATGGGAAGCACGGTTTCACTAGTATAAAAGGTTACACAGAGCAAGTAGAGAAGGGAACAAAGTTGTCTATTTACCTTAACACACAAGTGTTCTTCCTCCTGTGTTCCACAACTGTTCCACTGCCAATTTGGATAACGATGTCAATGAACCGAATAGTTACTATCAGGTTATGAGCTGTGCATACCAGGCTGAAAAATAAAAAAAAGAGGAAGTTTGTTAAGCGACATTTGTTCCGAGATCAAATTTTATTTTATTTTTTCGACACCGATTTCCACCCTTATTTTTTTTAAGACAATTAAATCTACCTCTACCACACAGTTTATCTCCGCTAAAAGAAACGTTATTTTTGCATGAACGCCACTGAACGACAATCAACCTTTACAGAATGACGATGAGTGAACAAGACGGTTCGCCATCAATGTTGGGAACAAGCTTTCCAAAACTGGACAGAACAAATCACCAGATTTGGTCAATGAGGATGACAGATCTTCTTCAATGAGAAGGCCTTTGGGATTTGATGATGGGTGATGAGGACGTCATAGAAAAGCCATCAAGCATCGATGCAAACTATGAGAAGTGCCTCGATTGATACCAGGTGCAACGGAGGAGAATCCATAAGGCTATTGGAACTCTTCGCTTCGGTATGATCGACGCAATTGCAGTAACATACTACGATACAGTATGGAATATGCCAGTGTTGATTTGGAAGCATGTCAATGAGAACTACGAGACCACTGTGGGTTATGATGCAAATCATCTACAAAAGGAGTTGTATGAATGCAATCTGGAGGAGCAAGGAACTATCCTATCCTACCTAAATCGGATTCGAGAGTTACGTGACAAACTTTCGATTTGCGGCCAAGCACCAACTCACGCACAACTCGTATTCCACATATTCGAAGGCCTTCCTAAGACACCCAAATGGAAGACCTAGACTATGGTCACCAAAGGTGCTTTACCATCACTGACGATGGTGACTGGATACAACAAGCTACAAACGACATTGACAACCTACGAGGTAGAATTACACCGAAATCGCACCCTTGAGGCAGGTCAGGCACTGATTGCAAAGTCAAAGGCAAAAGGCTATGGTCCACTGAAAGCTCAGGCGGCATTGAAGAAGGGTAACACTGGTGGTGTCCATGGAAAGTCTGGTCCGGGAATGTTCATCGGCACATGTCATCACTGTGGGAAACCAGGTCATAAGATCCATGACTGTCACTCAAAGTTAAAACAGGAGAGTCATGCAGGATCCACAACTGGCAGTCAGAACTAGTCTGGAAGAGCTGGTGTCCTGGAAGAGCAGATGTGGCTTGCAAATGAGGATGCTGAAAATAAGAGGAGAGATGTCAGCAGAGTGGAGAAGACGTTGTTGGGGGAGCAAGTAGTAGAGGAGATGGATTGGGTGATAGATTTGGGTTGTACCAACCACATGACAAGGCATGAAGGTGTCTTTATCGAAGGATCCTACCATCACTTGACAAGAGATGAATGTCAAATGCGAACTGCGACTGGAGAACTAGTCTCCACTGTTGGAATTGGTACCATTCGGATAAAGGTTTGGTCACCAGCAGATAGCATGAAGACCATTCTACTCACAGATGTTCTGCACATCCCGGAGGCTAGATCAACTAATCTCTTATCAGTCAGTCAGTCCATGATAAAAGGAATCAATATATCCTTCACGGAGGATTCTGCAGAAGTCTACAAAGACAGAATCATCACAGCGATTGTGAAAAAAGTGGATCGTCTCTGTACGCTTCTCATGAGTAGTGAAGGATACAAGGGTGGACTACTGATTTCCAACATTGATCAAACACCTACCGCACTATGGCATCATTGATTAGGCCACCTCCACGAACAAGCTCTGATGAAGATGAGCAGCAAAGAGCTCGTTAGCAGTTTCCCTACCCTGAAGGGAACCACAACGACGAGCCATTGCACCCCCTATTTAACAGGAAAAATGATTCATATGCCCTTTAAACCGATGGACCAATGAATGACTGCCCCTCTCAAACTTGTACATTCTGACTTGTGCAGACCAATGCAGCAGAAGTCTTTCAGTAATTGTGCTTATTTTATGTTATTCATTGACGATTTTATGAGGTTCACTGCAGTTTACTTCTTGAAGAAGAAAAGTGAAGCAGCGGATTGTTTCAAAGCATACAAGACTCATGTGGAAAACAAACATTGTGGTAATGGCAAAAATTATGTGATCAAAACGGTGAGAATAGATAGTGGCGGTGAATATACTGGTGAGGCTTTTCAGAGAGAACTGAGAAGATGCGGTATTGAGTCGCATGTTACCATTCCCTATACACCACAAGAGGATGGTGTATCAGAAAATAGCAACTGAGTGCTAGTCGGAAGAGCAAATGCATTACTCCAACATGCTGGAGCCCCTAGAGCATATTGGGTGGAGGCGATTCAGACAGTTGTCTACCTGAAGAATCTGTCGATTATGAAGGGAATACGTGGAGTGGATACAACACCATATGAACTCTGGTTCAGAAAGAAACCAGACATCAAGCATCTGCGAGTTTGGGGTTGTACGGCATTCGCACATATTCACCCAGCAAAACGAACCCACAAGAAATGTAGTCCATGAGCGGAGAGACTGATCTTCATTGGATATACCTTAACTACGAAACAATACCACCTGTATAATCCAAAAACCAAGCAGCTGATTACCTCAAGGGATGTTGTATTTCACGAAGATTGCCCTTTCTATAAGCCTCTCGATCGACAAGTTGTTTGTCCCCTGAATGAAGGCTCGATAATTATTGTGTCTCCACGCGGCGGAGAAGACACCGATCTGTACCTGAGTTGGGATGAAGATGAGAGAGTGGATAATGATGATGATGATGATCTGGAGATTGGAAGTCGAGAAGAGGGAGTAGAGATGAGAAGAGAAGATGTGGGGATATTGGTGACTCCGGATTTGAGAAGAAGCAATCATGGGTCAGCAAACATTGGCCAGCACCAGAGAAGGAGACATATGATGAGTGGAATGAAGTCAGATCTTGGGTCTTAATGGGACAGAGAGCCAAGCTCCCGGAGAGAAAGGAGAAGAGAAAGTGAACCAAGGGAAGCAAGTCACTAGGGGGTGAGCATCGACTTAGCTCTACTAGTTACGGATGGACCAAGAACTGTAGCGGCTGCACTCGAAGGACCAAACCACACAGATTGGATTGACGCTATCAACCGCAAACTGACATCATTGGAGGATCACCAGACCTGGACGATTATGGAAGAGGAGAAGCTGCCAGAAGGCACGCGAGCTATTTCCTCTTGGATGATACTGTAGGAGAAGCTTGGGGAGGACAGAAAAGTCGCAAGATACAAAGCACATCTCGTTGCACATGGATTCCGTCAACATAAAGGAATCGATTACTCCGAAACATAGAGCCCCACAATCTCGTTTGCAGCAATTCGGACGGTCCTTTCTTGTGCAGCAGTTGAAGATAAAGAGATTGTCCAGCTCAACATCGTCACTGCATTCCTCGAAAGTAAAGTTGATGAGGAGCTCTATCTAAGTCTACCGAAAGAATTTCGAATTTTGGTGAAAGGGAGAGTGATACTACGAGATGATGAGAAGGACCCACCACCTGGGAATGCAGC
Organism: Choiromyces venosus 120613-1; assembly: GCA_003788595.2. NCBI lineage: Eukaryota > Fungi > Ascomycota > Pezizomycetes > Pezizales > Tuberaceae > Choiromyces > Choiromyces venosus. The sequence goes on from ML120409.1 coordinate 354,101, forward strand.
CAACGTCGTTGTCCAATTGAATCGCAATCTCTATGGACTGAAGCAGGCTGGTAGAAACTGGTATAATACTTTGGCATCGTATTTTACTTCTGAGATGGGGATGCAAGCGTCAAGATTCAAGGCCGGAATATATACCACAAGTACCAGAGCTACGATTGTTACCTGGGTCGACAACATGCTCTTGATTGGAACTTCTGATGAGGTATTGTCAATGAAAAGAGCAATTCAAAAATGATTTACCATTAAAGACCTTGGAGATGTCAAGTTTTTTCTCAGCATGTTGGTCGAATACGACCACAAAAACCAAGTAATTTACCTCAGTCAACGGGTATATTTGGAGAAGGTTTTGAATCGGTTCAGGATGGAAAATTGCAAGGGGTCCACCACCCCCATGGAGGTGAAGACAAAATTACGTGAGAAGAGAGAAGATAAAGGTGAAGCGGATAAGGGAGTCTATCAGGAAGCAGTTGGAAGTCTTACTTACAGAGCAATAACCACACGTTCTGATATTGCTTTCGCAACTGGTGTGGTTGGGAGATTTGCCGCAGCACCATCTGAAGTGAATTGGTCCGCAGTTAAGAGGATTTTACGATACCTAAAGGAAATGCTGAGCCTACGGATACACCTAGGTAAATGTGTGAGGGGAGCTCCCGGGGGAGAAACAGGAGTAAGAGCTCCAATCACCGTATACGCAGATGCCGATTTTGCAGGCGAAGTGGATGGCATGAGATCTATGACTGGGTTGGTAATTCTAGACTGCCATGGAGCAATCATTCACTGGAAATCACAATGCAAGAAGACCGTTGCAAAGTCAACTGCCGATGCTGAGTTCAATGCCACCTCTCTTGCCGTCGAAGAGACAATATAGCTATCAAAAATCCAAGGTGAACTGTATCCAAACACTATCTACAATGACAACCATCCTATATCCGTATTCAATGACAACCAGGCATGCATTACGAGCTTGAGCAATGGGGAGTTCAAGGTATCTACACGACATATGAGTGTGAGACATTTTTGGCTTAGAGAATTGGTGCGAGAAGGGGAAGTCAAGATGGAGTATCTTAGGATAGATAAGATGGTAGCCGATGGGCTGACAAAGGGTTTGGAGCGTGGAAGACACCAGTTATTTATAGAGATGTTCTCAATGGTAGATTGATGGTATGATACTACAGAAATATCAAGGTTATCAGAAAAGTTTTTTTTGTTTTTTATATAAGCACGGAGGTACATACGATCATATATACATATGGATAGATATAGTAGTTTGATGGGATTAGGGGGAGTGATAGATATAATCTGACCAGATAGTTATTACAGGAAGTGATGGAGATAAGCCCGCCAGATAGCGGTTGCAACACTGTAGTTAGTTGCAGCATAATAGTTAGTCTAGGGCACAACATGTGGAATAGTCATGACCATTGGTTTGTGGGGTTTCTGGTTGTGTAATGGTTTTCCCTGTTTGTGCGTGCGTGGAAAGCACAGTTTTACTAGTATAAAAGGTTACACAGAGCAAGTAGAGAAGGGAACGAAGTTGTCTATTTACCTCAACACACACTTGTTCTTCCTCCTGTATTCCACAACCATTCTACTGCCAATTTGGATAATGATGCCAATGAGCCGAATAGTTGCTATCACATGTAGTGCAATATTTTCCACATGGTCCGCACCCCATACAGACAAGATAGGGAAGTACCATTCGACCTTCCCATCTGCACAGTAAATTGAGACAACATCAAGCACTGTATCTCGCAAGGGCAACAGTATGAGTTCAAATATGCCATGTAGTATGTTAGCATTGATGTGTCTCTACAGGTTGTCTGCTGAAGAGGACTGTAGGAACTTGGTTGGGATGGGCAATAGTTCAAGAAGGAAAACCACCATTGATCCAAGTCTGTAATGCCTAATCGATAGCAGATTTCCACTGGTAATATAGACAGGTCACACTTTCTTGTCACTCAAGAAGTTAGTAAGATGTATCTAATCAAACATTCCAATTATTGGAACTGGAGTTGCACCACATAGAACTGTATCCTATGAATGGTTAGTCAGTGTCCTGATAAAAGAGGTTGCAAAGTAGGGTGTACAGTATGTGGACATCCCACCACCAGTCCACTGTATGCATTTCAGCATATATCCTAAATCCATTCTGGTTATAATCATACCAGGGAGTGTAGACCAAGTCATCTCTATATGCTATCTGCTGAAGAAGGTATCTGACACAGTCAAGGATGTGCTGATAGGAGAAATACTGTGTTCTCTTGCCATCATCAAGTTCACCTTCGAATCCTTGTAGATAAGGACTGTAAGGGTCCAATGATCAGAGATGATTCTTCAGCATGTACATTGGACTATAGCTGACTGATGCAGAACTATCCAGACTGCTGGAAAAGAATTCATTAATTTAAGACTTCAAGACCTTGCTCTGAATAAACCAAGATGCAAGTCCGAAATCTTGAGTATTGGCAAACAGAGCCCATGGATCCTAGTACAGAGTACAGTGTTTATCCTCAAACCTGTTCATGTCTCTAATTGCTTACCTGGCACCTGAGTAATGCATTTGTCTGCTGGCCATCACTGAGGTGTTATGGTTAATTACTTCAGTATCAGACTCATGTAGGAAGTCATCATTCAATGCATCGGTATCACATCTAGCAAGGTCCAGATTAGATTCATAATCTAAAGCTGCCTGTTCATTCTTGTAATATACCTCCAGGTTGAGGAATAGGTCTATTTCTGTGTCATTAATAGGACTCATAGAAGGTATATGTCATATGGTAGAGGCAAGTATGATGTCTAGATTTACATACTTAGTTCATATGTATTTCTCATATGTGTCTGCCTGCATGTATGTTTGGTGACAAAATAGACATTTGACATTGATAGTGAAAGTCTACCTAGTTGATCTCAGGGTCCTATATATATTATGAGGTGCAAGAGTACTATATAGTTTTGATCTTGATGCATGTCAGTGGAACACTGGGTCAAGGGTTTAGTATATGGTGAATTGTAACTAATATTGAAACAGGCTTAGGACTTGTAGCTTGACATCTTGTATCACTTTATCTTATCAGATCACCTCATCCTCTTTGTTGTAATACAAGCTACTTCCCCTTCATGGGCCATCACTCAATGTCACTTCATATCACAACACTGGTAGAAATTAGAAGCTTCTTTCATGAATATTAGTTACACATCATGGTAGGCTTAGGAATGTTGTTCCTATCTACATTATCAATTATTCTCATATTATCTTTTTTATTCTGATCTACCAGAAATCCACATATCCACATATCTATACAGCTATATGCCCTCCAGGGTAATCCAACACAACCGAGGGCAGATACATCTCATTTTACAAATAAGCTAAGTTAATTTCTCAGAAAGGGTTCAGAATTGGAATGCTCATTCTGGAGATTAGGGAGAGTAGCACCATTCATGCAATCATGCTTCTGGTTGCATATCTGCCCCCTACCAGTACCTGCCTCTGTCTGACTCCTGAAAATATACCGCATCAGGGACCCACACATGGTTGAAACTTAGCAGAGTTGGGAACCTACCTAGAGCCTTGTACAGTGGATTAGCTTGTGACTGTGGATGCCTACGATTGAACCTGTGGGAAAGTGGAAGCACCATTCTAAATTGAGTACTACACAAAACTCAGCCCCTTCGAACTATCCCAATAGTACACTTGTCATCTAGTCAAGGTTGCCCTAGTCAAGGTGTGGCTCCATTACAATATTGATGAGGTACACATGTAGGGAAATTGTAACGACCCACCAGAGGGTGTCTGACAGTAAACTATTCTTACACCCATACTGGAAACCTTGAGGTCAATGGGTAAGGGTAGTTTGGTTCACTATAGTAGACAACTATGTATGTTATAATATAGTAGTATAAAAGGTGGGCTTGGGAAACATTCGTGTAATGAGGCCCGAGTTACCCTGACATGAGGCCTGGGTTACCATGACATGAGGTCCGAGTTACCCTACTATAAGGTCCAAGTTACCTGACATGGCACCTGAGTTACCCTACCTAGCACATAGAGGTACTTACTTGGGGCAGAGGGCGATCATATAAGGATTGGGCACTCCGGTAAAATCTAAAGGCAACAAACCTAGTAGCTTTTGGGGGACTATAGGAGGAGCTACAGAGCTCCGAATGCTCCTGGATTTTACAGAGATATTCCTAACACCATCCTGCGGCCCCAGTATAAGGACTGCACGTCTTGGGCTTATAGTTGTTGAGTTGCTCCCTTCCTTACAAAAGGAATTGAGTGGAGGCACTCTTGTAACACTGTATAGGTTGTCACCATCCGTCCGACCAGATGCTATGCGTAGGATATATGAGAGGGTATAGGCTATGCTCCAGAAGAAGGGCTATCTTCTGGTACCAAATATGTGTAAAACGGACAAGAACTGAAGGAGTTACTCAGGTAAAACCAGAAGGATAGTCCAGAGCCTCTCGGGTAGTCCTGGGGTGGCCCAGAAGATGTTGAAGCATCTCCAGGCAGGTGAATCGCACATAGGTGCAACTTATGCCAAATCGCTGTAAGACTATTGGGGTTGTTTGAGAACTCTAAAAACATGATTCTTATCATGGTAGGGGTACTTTTGGGGAGTTGACTGTAGGTAGCACCCACCAAGCCAATCACTAAGGTACCCCAACAGGGGAGGTAAGTAGACTTTCATATCAGGCAAAGACTTGACTAGAATGAAGTAGAAGGTTCAGCTCGATCATGAGAGTTATATCTACTAAAGGCTTGCATAGATGAAATGCTTATGAGTATGAGAGTTCATAAATGGTATATCTCCTCAGTTGCATAATAGTTCACCACTAGCATGTCAATGATATGAAGAGTTTTTCTCCTGCGGTCGCATTAGAGATGCAGCACTGAAACACTTGATGTTGGAAGGAGATTTAGCCAGAGCAGACCAACATCTACAAAGGAATAATGTTCTGGGTGGTGTGTGTTGGCCAGCTCAGAGGAGATAGATGTCCTCATGAGTAAGTTAGAGTAGTGATAGGTGGGAACTGGCAGTATATGATATTCTACTTAAAACTATATGCGAGTCCCACTCTAATCTGACAATCAACTACCTCTCGAGAAAACTTACTGAGTGAAGCTACAGCTTAATGATATTAAGTTTTACTGTTTTGATTCTTCTTTACTCTACTGTTGATTATCGCTTTTTGATCTTTGAGTCACATCAGTGTAGTTGTGAACTCAGGATCCATCTTACCTTAGGGCACCCCTATTACAGAAATGCCCTCATTGTCATAATTAGTCTAGAGATTCCAGAAGTGATGAGGTAATAGCTCAGTAGTAGACTGTATTATGTCATATTATAGACTGTCAATAGCCCCAAGAAGCAACCACTTAAGCTGTGTGATATTCTAGAATGAGGCAAGGCATGCTTGTAGGTCTCCGTATGTATTTAAACTGACATTGTTTGTATCTTTAGTCAAAACAGTACCTAGTGTCATGGATTGTGACTGAGCAAGGCAGACTAGTAAGGAGGATTTCACCTGACTCATAATTATGAGTCAGAAGGAATGAATATTTCACATGACTTATGCTAGCGAGTCATTAGTAGGTTGTTATTGGAGGATTAATTCTCTATGACTCGCAATAGCGGTCATATGATATTATGTTTTCACACGTGACTCAGAGTATGAGTTACAGGTTTCACACATGTGACACGAATTGTGTACATGATTAGTTGTATAAGTTTTGATTGGTTTTGATAGTTAGCGAAGTAGACTCATAAGAGTCAGCTGGTGGATTTCGTACAATGACTCATTTGAGTCACATGTATAGATGACTCATAGGGATAAGTCATCAAGGGTTAGGGTTGTGGGAGGAATGACTATATAAGGAGGCTCGAAGGTGAGAGTAGTTAGTTCCTCATACAACCATCTAAATACTTTTCAATACAAAAACTTCTATCTACAATTAATTGTTCGAACTTCTGCAGTCATCGATAGCCAAGGTCAACCAAATAGGAATCCCTGATTCGACTATGAAAATGACAAAGACAAAGGTCTGAGAATATCGATAAGAGGAAGTGAGGAAAATAGGAATGTTGCCTACTGCAAGTATACCCAGATAGAGAGAGGATTGTAACATTTGGTTGTGTCTAACAAGCAGTACCCAACAACATATGAGTGACGCAATGGATGTTGTACCCCCAGCAGGCAGTGTAGGAGCAGCAGTACCACTGGTGGGAGCAGCAGTACCAGCAGCAGTGATACAAATCCAAAGATTTACCACCAAACAATTTGTGGAAATCCTTGACCGCCTGAATGGCAGAAGAGAGAATGGAGACAGAATGAAGGTGGAAAAGCCACCAACATTTAATGGAACCCGTAGCAAGCTACGAACATTTTTGGCCAAGTGCCGGGTGTACTTCGATGCTACGGGAACCACAGAAGCAAGGCAAAAAATCACCTATGTCAAGTCCCTACTAAGAGAAGGAGCGGCTAGCTGGATAACTCCCTATACAGAAGGAAGAAGAATAGAAACTTGGACGACATATGAGGAGTTTACGGAGGCACTCTAAGGCTAGTTTAGGGACATAGATGCAGAAAATGCAGTGCGTACAAAGCTCGAGCAGATGAGACAAGGAAAGGAGCTGGTAACAGATTATTGGAATGAGTTACAACTCACCGCAACTGAGGCAAATGAAGATGAGGGAACCATGAGGAGACAATTCCTGAAAGGAATCAACAAAACCCTGCAAGACACTTGGGTGGCTGACCACTTTATAGCAGACAATGTGGAGGGAATGTCCCAATGGGCCATCAAGAAAGAAAACCAGATCAACATGATCAAACACTTGCAAGGAAGCTACGTGGTAGTACCAAGGACGATGGAACCCCCTAGGAACCAGAATGGAACATTTAGGATGGGAGGGGATGGAGCCACAAGGGGGGATCCCATGGACCTGGATGCAACACGAAAAAGACCAAACCTCAACCTGTCAAAAAACGAGTTCATATGAAGAAGGAACAATAATTTATGTCTTGCATGTACCAAACCAGGACATCTGGTAAGAGAATGCCGAATCCCGAGAGACAATAAGGATTATACTGTGATAAGGAAAGAATGGAGGCCACAGGATAACAAGATAAGGAGGAGTCGACCCATGATTAAGGAAATCGAGGTGGAAAAGGAAGAAGAGCAGGCGGGAAATGAGGAATGTCCCCAGTAAGTGATGGACTGAGGGACAGACCAGAATGAAAACCCATCATTTTATCCAATTATTATACGGCACTCCAGCACATGGAATCACTAGAACAAGAAAATGACGATGTTATGGTAAAAGTACAATTAAGAAAAGGAAAGAACACAGTTATGATCAACGCAATGATCGATTCAGGAGCAATGGAAGACTTCATCGACAAGGAAGTTTGCAGGAAGTACAGAATAACAATGAAAGAAGCCAAGAATGCAAGAGAAATCTACTTGGCTGACGGAAAACCAAGCCAAATGGGGCCTGTAACCCACATGGTAGAAGTCTTGATGAATATAGGGAGTCACCATGAAGGAGGAACCTTTTAGGTAGCAGACCTACAGAATCACAAAGTCATCCTTGGAATACCATAGTTGAAAGAACACAATCCCACAATAGACTGGAACAAAAAGAAGATCATCTTCAACAGCGAACGATGCACGACATGGTGTCTCAAAAGCTCGCCAGTGGTCTACTCAGTCCCAGAAGCAAAAGCCCTGGAGGAGAACCTGATAATGAGGCTCTCAGAAATCCAGGCTGGAGAAGACTGGAGGGTCAAAGTTAGGAAGCTAATACCAGAAGCAAAAGTGCCCACTAAGGGGTCTAAAAAGGCTACAGGACATGACCTATATGCAAACGAGAACATTGAAATACCTGCCAAGGGGCAGGAGGTAGTGCAAACAGGAAAAGCTATAGGGCTACCCCCACAGACTTATGAGTGCATAGCACCTCGAAGCGGTCTAGCGGTCAAACATCAACTCACAACCAGTGCAGGAGTGATAGATGCAGACTACATAGGAGAAGTCAAGGTGGTCATGGCTAACTTTGGAAACAGCAATTACCAAATAAGGAAGGGGGACCAGATTGCACAACTTATCATCGAAAAGATCAATAGTGAAGACTTGCTAGAAGTAACAGAGCTGGAAGATACCTACAGAGGGGACAAGGGATTCAGAAGTTCAGAATTGTCCAATATCCAAAAACCCAGCAAAGAACCACATGAAAAAGAACAGTCTAGAAGACTTGAGATTTACAAAATATTGGCAAAAGTGTTCAGACGTTTCGACAGATGAGGAGAATCCACAGGGATTGTAAAATGGAGAAAACTCGAGGGAGAGGTCCAAATAGAGGCAGTCAACATCAGTATGGAGTTGGCCATACAAAACAGAAAAAAGAAGGACAAAACAAGGATAGAGGAGATAATCCCAAAGGAATACCATCATCTCCTCGACATATTCAAACAAGAAGAAAAAAGGGGCCTACCCCCACACAGGGAGGGGATTGGCTTGGAAATAACCCTGGAAGAAGGAAAGAAAGTCCCAAAAAAGAGGATATATATATTGGGGGCAAATGAGCTAAAAAAGCTAAAAAGATACATCTAACAAAACAAAGAACAAGGGTGGATCCGACAGGTATGGACCAACCAGGCATCACCAATACTGTTTGTGAAAAAAAACGATGGGACCCTCCGACTATGCGTGGACTATAGAGGACTCAATGAGATCTCGAAAAAGGACAGATACCCACTGCCACTGATAGGGGAAGCCTTAGATCGGCTAAGTACAGCGAAATACTACACCAAACTTGATACCAAGGATGCCTATCACAATATACGGATCAAGGAAGGAGATGAAAGCAAGATGACTTTTGCCAGCAAACTAGGAACATACAAGTACCTGGTCAAGCCCTTTGGACTAACCAATGCTCCCGCTGCCTTTTAGAGGTGGATCAACAACACCTTATGGCACCATATCGATGTATGTTGTATAGTCTATTTGGACGACATCCTGATATATTCGGACAACCTGGAACAGCACAAAAAGGATATTAGCAACATCCTGGCGGACATAGGGAAATCAGGAATGAAAGTTAAACCCTCGAAATGCGAATTCCACAAAAAAGAAATGGAATACCTAGGCTTTATCATCAATAGGGAAGGAATCTAGACAGACCCAATAAAGACCAGTGTGGTATGGGACTGGAAACCCCCACAAAAAGTCAAGGAAGTACAGTGCTTCCTGGGATTTTACAACTTCTACAGGAGATTTATTGAAGGGTTTAGTTGCCTAACAAAACCCCTTTACCAGTTAACAGAAAAGAAGACCAGTTGGGATTGGGGGGAAACAGAACAAAAAGCCTTCGAAGGATTAAAAAAGAAACTCACAACATCCCCAGTACTAGTACACTACGACCTGGAAAGACCCACAACAATAAAAACAGACACTTTGAAGTACATCTATGCAGGAATTCTATCCTAACAAGGGCAGGATAGAAGATGGAGGCCAGTAGCCTACCAATCAAAGACCATGAATAAAGTGCAATGCAATTACAATATTCATGACAAGGAACTATTGGCAATAGTTCAAGTGTTAAAAGAATAGAGAAGATATGTGAAGGGTTGCTCACACCAAGTAACGGTCCTAACAGACCACAAGAATCTGGTATGCTTCATGACAACAAAAGATCTGAACGAATAACAAATTCGGTGGGAAGAGTATATGAGTCAGTTCAACTTCAAAATACAATATCGACCAGGAAAGGAAGGGGGCAAACCAGATGCCCTGATAAGGAGGGAAGAGGACCTACCACAAGAAGGAGACCTGAAGATCACATACAAACAAAGGATCATATTACCGAAAGAGAAGTACTTCATGGAAGAAATGGAATTAGTAGATTTCCAGGACACAGATGAAGAGAAAATATGGGGAGCAAGACAACTAGACCAACAGATCCAGGAAATTCAAAGAGCCTTAGCAACAAAACAGAAGGAATTGAGAGGGGTGGCCCTGGGACTATGTCAATGGGAAAATGGCTACCTATGGTATCAAGGAAAAATATGGATACCGAACAATGAAAAAATAAAAACAGCGATTATCCAGAAACATCACGATGTTCTACAAGCAGGGCATGGAGGAACAGCAAAAACAGTCAACCTAATCCAACGGAAATACTATTAGCCAAAGATAAGAGAAACAATCAAGCAATACGTAAAAAACTGTGACACATGCCAATGAACGAAAGTGATTCAACATGCACCCTATGGACTGCTACAGCCAAACGAAGGACCAGACCGACCATGGAAGTCGATCGCCATGGACTTCATCATGGACCTACCCAAATCGGAAGGTTATGACATGATACTGGTCGTCATCGACCGCCTCACAAAAATGAGTCATTTTATTCCCTACAAGAAGGATCTAGATGCACGACAGTTTGCAAGCCTCTTCCTTAAAGAAGTGGCTAGACTACATGGATTAAGAAGAGATATCATCACGGACAGGGGATTCCTGTTCACTTTGGACCTATGGAAGGAAATCACAAGCAAATTAGGAATTGAACGAAGACTTAGCATGGCATTTCACCCCCAAACCGATGGACAAACAGAAAGGACCAATGGAATACTAGAACAGTATCTGCGAGTATACATCAATTATCAGCAGAATAATTGGTGCGAACTCCTACCACTAGCAGAATTCACATATAACAATGGGCATCAGGAGACCATTAGAACATCACCTTTCTACACGAACTATGGGATCCACCCAGAATATGAAATGATAGGACACCTGATACAAGCAGAAATAACAAAAAAGAGGAAATGAGTCACCTGCACAAGTCACTTCGTCAAGAGATGGTCATGGCTCAGTTACGACAGAAGGAAATTTACAATCAACACTGAAGACCAGATCCCAGTTGGCAATCAGGAGACATGGTATGGTTGTTGCCAAGAAATATCAAGACCACAAGACCATCGAAGAAGCTGGATTACAAGAAAATCGAACCATTCAAGATTGTAGCGAAAATAGGGAAGAGCGCATATAAGCTAGCACTTCCACCATCAATGAAAATCCACAACACATTCCACATCTCACTACTTGAACCTTACCAAGACAATCAATTTCCCTCTCAACAACAAGAACCCCTACTGCCTATAGAAATAGACAGTGAAAATGAATACGAACTAGAGGAAGTAATAGACTCTAGGCTACATTGCAGCAACCTGCAATATCGAGCCAAGTGGACAGGATACTCACCAGAACACGATAAAACCTGGTATCCAGCCAAAAACTTCGAAAATGCCAAACTTGCAACCTGCCATTTCCACTCCAAGTACCCCCATAAACCAAGAATGGGTACGCATCACAATAAAACGATCACGCTCCATATCCCCACCCAAAACGGAACCATGGGATGACTCGGGGTATGTCCCCAGGGACACTACCCCTACTAGTCCCGAGTATTCGGGACCAACGGGAAAAGACATGATGGATGAACAAAGGGAATACGCAGAAAAATTAGCGCACAATGCACTGTCCTGGACTAGCTGTTATAATGACGGCTGCCTAGTACGCCTATGAGACAAAGAAGGAGGAAACTGGTTCCCAAGAGAACCTAGGAAAAGAAGAGCCCACAAGGAGGTAGTGGGTTGGGAACATTGCTACAATGATCAGTGTAGGGAACACCGATGGAAAAAGGTGGATGCGGGGTATTACCTCAGGATAACAGGGGAAAGGCTACCATTGTCGATAATAGATCAGCAGCAGAGAAAAAAGAGGAAAATCGTGAGGACATGGTCAGGAAGAGAGGGGAGCAAAAAAACAGAACCGGATGCCGACGCACTACACTGGCAAATAAGTGACCTCCAAAAACTGTTAGGCCAAAAGGAAGGAATCATCGAAGGCCAACAAAAAAGAATCAAAGACCAGAAAAGGGTACTTCGAAATACTGGCAACATGATGGAATCCTTCCACCGATGATGTCAGAAGTTGGAAGAAGATCGACAGTAATGGAAACAGGAGGCTCGGGAGATCAGAGAAAAATTGTGGAGATTGGGAGGTTAGGAAGGTAGCATCGAGGGACCAATGCTAAGGAAGGATGGGAGCTAATGTCACGGATTGTGACTAAGCAAGGTAGACTGGTAAGGAGGATTTCACCTGACTCATAATTATGAGTCAGAAGGAATGAATATTTCACATGACTTGTGCTAGCGAGTCATTAGTAGGTTGTTATTGGAGGATTGATTTTCTATGACTTGCAATAGCGGTCATATGATATTATGTTTTCACACGTGACTCAGAGTATGAGTCATGTGTTTCACACATGTGACATTAATTGCGCACATGATTTGTTGTATAAGTTTTGATTGGTTTTGATAGTTAGCGAGGTAGACTCATAAGAGTCAGCTGGTGGATTTCATACGATGACTCATTTGAGTCACATATATAGATGACTCATAGGGATAAGTCATCAAGGGTTAGGGTTGTAGGAGGAATGACTATATAAGGAGGCTCGAAGGCGAGAGTAGTTAGTTCCTCATGCAACCATCTAAATAATTTTCAATATAAAAACTTCTATCTACAATTAATTTTTCGAACTTCTGCAGTCATCGATAGCCAAGGTCAACCAAATAGGAATCCCTGATTCGACTATGAAAATGACAAAGACAAAGGTCTGAGAATATCGATAAGAGGAAGTGAGGAAAATAGGAATGTTGCCTACTGCAAGTATACCCAGATAGAGAGAGCATTGTAACACCTAGGACCTTATGTTCCTGTTGTACCCAAATGCCCCAATGGAACACCCCACAGCATGAGTTCAGATAGGCATAGTGTCGTTGATTTTGCAGGAGTCAATCCTCAGTATGATTGTGCCTTACACTGCCAGGAAGCCTCAGAGGCTGAATCTCATAGTACTTAGTAATGTTGTCTGTAGCCTGCTTCATGATCCTTGCTCCACCCTCCTCACCATAGATAGTGGAGGCTGGATTGGCAAATACAACAAGAAGGTGGCAATAGTTACAATTGAGGGCCACATACAGCTCACCTGCACCAATGTTGACTTGCTGATATGAGGTGCCGAGTGCATCCCATTGGTCCAAAGATAGCTTTTGCAGGCCAGCTAGGTGTGGATAGGAATTGTATGTCTTGATATCTATCTTAAGGAAGACTTTGATAATATTTCCTAAGAATGTGTTATTTGGGTGTTCCATGACATGTACTACATAACTGCTCTTGCATACCTTACTTGTGCTGAATAATGCAAAACACTTTCTCACCCCTCTCCTTTGCCTCCTCACAGGCTGCCTGGTCCTCCTGGGCCAGAGACATTCCCTTATCAAACCAACCTTCTATTTCGCTATCAGTCCTTGGCCTGAGCCTTAGTTGCTTGCCATTGGGCTGACAGAGCTTCATCAAGGCAGACCCCTAATTGACATGGGACTTCACTGTAGGATAAAGCATGGTATCAATTGTTACTTGCTCATTGATCCCAGGCTTTTGCCTTATACCACTGAGTGTTTGGTAGTAGGGGCACATATAAGGTTTTGTGGTGTGCCATTATTGGTACAATGTTGGGGGACTTGAGAAAGATATAGTAGGGTATAGTGTGTTTAGAATCACAGGGCACAAGGTAGTCTGTTGAGAATACAGTTAGTTCAGGTATCATGAGTATCTGCATAGAGGAGAGACTCCACAAACAAATCTAAACCAATTGGAATGCCAATTCTCACAATTTGAGAAATCTCATAACACGGTCCCAAAGGTATATCAGGTGTGAAGCCCTATATAGAGAGATGTAAACTGGCTTATAACTTTCTCCCTCCACCACTCCTGAGTGGTTAGTCAGAAATAAGTTTCACAGAGGTGATTCCAAGAGGCTGGTGCATAGAGAAATTGGAATAACTTGATGAAATAGTTTGGTGGTAGGAGGATATAGCTGGAGTGGAGACTCATAAAAGAGAATAAGGAGGTACACAGGAGAAGGTGTGAGGATTAGAGTACAAGTACTGGTGTTGCAAATGTGACAGAATAGGATGTCATACTATCATGACCATGATGCGATGGGATGTCATGCTGTCACAACTGTGTGCCACAAGCTATCATTAATGTAGAAATATGTTACCACTGCCTTTTGGTATTGTAACCACAGTTCAGTGAAGATGAGAAGTTTGTATAGTTTTCTTGTATTGTATATGATATGTCAAGTCTAATACAAAGCACTCTAGAGGGGGTGTAGGATCACTGACTATTACATGTTATTGAAGCAAAACATTTTCCTGCAAAATGACATTTTCAGAGTGTTTAACATTCTGTTCATAATAATGTAAGCATTCTCAACTATGATTGGACTCAAGACTCTAGCATAATAAAGTTTGACCAAATGAAGGTTTTGCTAGAGTGCATGACTTAATAAAATCTAGCCATGAATGGTATTGTTTACTGATACTATTGGCGCTATAGTATTCTTACATTACCCAACTAGCACTAGAAGTATCTGAAATCATCTCCTGGCATTGAGTCAACACAGCTGTAACATGTGTACATGTTCTGGCAACCATATACTGGTTACATTTATGTTTTCCCTTGTTATATTATTTTACTTATTCTTGCTTATGTTCATTGATTCTTTCACTACTGGTATCATTAGGATTCTGGTAACATATTTATATTTGTATTAGTTATACTTTTATACCAGCAAGGTTTTGCCCTAGGGATTCCAAGGGAAGGAATAGTCATGTATACCAGCAGTAGTAATAAGGCTTGGGTAAAGGATTGCCTTGGGCTTTCAGGATTCTGGTAGGATCACAAGATTACATTAGTGTGCACTTACCAGTAACAACAGTGGTTGTGGGTTTTCAGAAACCTCTACCTTCAGTGGAGGAAATCATGTATTTAAGACAGGCTTCCTGACTAGCAGGAATTATTAAACTTCAGACAAAACCTAGAAAAGAAATATAGTTGATTGAATGGTAATTTTCTTACTCCCTTTCCCCTTCACTTCTTCTAAGGTCTTCTTATCTGTACCTCTCTAGTCTCCCTTAGGAATCGAATGCTAGCTAGCCTACTGCCAATCCCTATTGTATTTAGTTCATACAGGTTACCACCTGTTATAACAGCTGAACACCCAAGAGGTTTAATTCAAGCAATCTAACCTACTCGCACATCAATGTTAGTGATGAGACAGACAGGGGTTGTAGCTTAGCCATTCATGACCAACTTCAAACTCTAGTCTATCTCATCACTAATGTCAATATCCTAGTAGATTATTGATACTGGCATACTATGAGCTGACTTTAGGTCTGTTAATGACAGACAATGTGAGATGTGCCAAATCCAGAAAACACCAGATGCCAAAGTAAGTGGGTATCATGCTATCACTATTATCACATACTAGGTACTCAAGATCAATACAGCTAGCAATATGAGATGCCAAAGCAAGGGCATTCAGCTACATCTTTACTATTGTATAGAGGCACTCAACATCTCAAAAGATCCTGCATTAGTTAGCAAATTTTTATTTAATTTTTAGACTAAGAGGAAAATCTAAGTAACAAAATGCTACAAAACAAAAAGCTCCTTATCTTAAAACTACCTAACAAAAAGCTACTTAGCAAAACAAAAAAAGATAAAGAAAAAAAAACTATAAAGGTATTATTTCTGGGGACCTTGGCATCTTGTTCCTCCCTGAGGTGCAGGGGGTGTCTCTAGGGCTAGAGAAATTGAGTTGGGGGTAAGGGATTGTGAGGCAGCTTGTGATGGAGGTGTGCAAATGATCTCACAGAAGCGGTGCAAAAGGATAACTTGCTTGTGAACAGATGGAGTTGTAATCGTATTCATTGTGTGTAGTTGCGACTCATCACTGTCTATGGTTACTAGTTAATGGCTACTTACAGAGTGGATAACTACTACAAGTATAACTCTATACATCAGTCACATCTATCATGCCCTCATGCTTCGCATGTCTATACTTCTGTGTTCCCTCATCCAAGCCCTAGCTGCGATCTGTATTCTACCATTCCCCTAGTGGGATTATTATACCATTACTGCCCCTAATCCCACATAGGCTAAAAAAAAAAAAAACACAAACAATAATAATAATAATAATAATAATAAACTTTTTCTCGAACAAAAGTAAAATAATAATAAAAAAAAAAAAAAATACAAAATTAAATCTATCTAGTACATCCCCAGCATCTCCAGAAATAGACTATGTTTTCTTTTCTCCAAAGCCTTGGTAAATCCATCAGCGACCATCTCATCTGTTCTAAGATACTCAATACGGGCTACCCCCGATCCTATAATCTCCTTCAACCAGAAATAGCACACACCAATGTGCCTTGTAGAAGCCCAAAAATGACCATTGACTAGACTTGTAATACATGCTTGATTGTCGTTGTATAGCTCAATCTGTAGTCCTTTGCTATCTTTTTCTGCTAGGTATAGCTCACCCAAAACCTTCCATAACTATATTCCTTCCTCTGCGGCAAGGGCGGTAGCATTAGACTCTGCGTCCACTGTTGATTTCACCACAGTTCTCGGTTTTAGGGATCTCCAATTGACCGTTAATCTGTATGGGTCACTGATCATGAAACCGCTTGTTGATTTCATTCCATCAGTCTGCCCTGTGAAATCGGCATCAGCATAGACCTTAAGCACAAGATCTTTCAGCTTCTTGTCTTCCAATGTTGTCCTCTGACCTAATAACAGCTTATACTTCTTAGTTGTCTGGAGATAACGCATTATTCTCTTTACTGCACTCCAATGTGCGGTGGATGGGTCTGCTGCGATTCGGCCAATAAAGCTGACAGCATAGGCGATATCGGGGTGTGAGGTGATGGCTGCATATGTTAAGCTTCCGACTGCCTCTTGATATCTTCTCACATCAATACTCTCCTCCACTTCTGTCCTCTTGTGCAACTTAGCTTTGGGATCAAGTGGAGTGTGGCATCCTTTACAGTTCTCCATCGAGAACCTCTCCAGAACTCTGGCCAGATAAACCTCTGGGCTCCAAAACATAGTTCTCTTCTCCCGGTTGCATTTGACATGCATACTGAGAAAAATCTTAATGTTTCCAAGGTCTTTTGTCTGAAAACGCTCCTGGATCATCGCTTTCATCTGGGCCACTTCCAGTTTCTTCCTGATAAGTAGTAGGTCATCAACCCAGGTGATAATCGTAGCTCCGGTTTCAGCAATGTAGATCGCTGCCTCATAACACAATGGTGACATTCCCATTTTCTTTATGAAATGGGACTCAAGGGTATGATACCAGTTGCGTCTGGCTTGTTTCAACCCATAAAGACTTCTTCTTAGTCTTACCATAACTGGTTCAGTCAAACTCCCCTGTTTTCTGACCTTGATTCTCTTTTCTTGGGAAATCGTGAATTCTTTCGATAGCTTTAGGTAAATTTCTTCGTCGATCTTACTCTCCAAAAACACAGTAACAATATCCAATTGTATAATTTCCTTATCTTCAGCAACTGCTTTCAATAAAACAACTTGTATTGCGGCATGGGATATGGTAGGTGAGTACGTCGCGGTGTAGTGGATTCCAGGTCTCTGGCGGAATCCATGAGTGACAAGACTCACTTTGAATCGAGCGACTTTACCATCCTCTCCTATCTTTTCTTGTAAAACCATCCTGGAACTAATCAGTCTTGCTCCCATGGGTAGACATCCTGGCTCAACCACCTGCCAGGTTTGATGATCCTCCAGCAAGTTCAATTCAGTGTTGATTGCATCGACCCAGTCTTTGGAATCGGAGCTATCCAGCACTACTCTCACGCTACTTGGTCCGTCATTCACAAGAAAAACCAAATCTGTCGTCAATGCTGCCTCTGTATCATCTTCTTCTTCTACTTCTCCATCTCCACTTCTCGTCTCAAACGTCACCTCAGATTCCCTGCTTGCCTCTCCCCCAGAACCAGAATCTGACACTTCTCCTTACCTCTGGCCCCCTTGTAGCTCTCTTCTAATATTTCCTGACCTCTGCCAATATGCTCCAAGATTTGAACGTAATGATACAACTGCATTCGCACTCCTTTGGGTAGGTGTTATCGGGTCTTGCTGTGGAGCATTGACCTGAGCTCATCCACGCTCAGCAGTGTCACTTCCCCTTGTAACATCATTGGCCATGGGTAATCACCTTGGTCTTCCATGAGGTCTTCTAACTCTTTCCTCAATAGGAATCGCAGGACTCATCTCAGCGTCACTCTTGTCTCCTGTTGATGGCGACAAATGATAAGTGGGAACAGAAATTTGTGGCTCTGGCTCCTTTGTGAACGGAAGAAAAATCTGTTTGGTGGTTGGCCTGAAAAATGGCATTTCTTCATAGAAAACTACATCATGTGACTTAACAAACACATGGGTTTTCAGATTGTAGAGTCGATATTGCCTTGTCATTATCGTATATCCGACAAACATCATGCACTCTGCTCTTGCACTCCATTTCTTATCAGTTCGATTCACCGGATGGATATAGGCATAGGCAGAACAGCCCCACACCTGCAAGTGTTCAACCCCAGGTTTCTTTCCAAACCACAGCTCAAATGGAGTAGCCTCTTTGCCATGCATACCCTTTGTCAAAGAAATATTTGTCAGGTATACTGCAGTCTGAACAGCTTCAGCCCAGTATGTTTTTGGTGCACCAACTTGTTGCATCAACGAATTTGCGTGGCCGACCAAGACACGATTTCCGTTCTCCAAGATACCGTCCTCTTGTGGCGTATACGGCACCGTCACATGTGCTTCAATTCCACATCTTTCTAATTCCTTAAGAAATGACACTCCTGTGAATTCTCCACCACCATTGGTCCTCACCGCTTTAATCACATACTGATTCCCCTTCTCTAGGTGAACCTTCTGGAGGTGTACTTTGTAACTTTTAAAACACTTGGCGGCTTCGCTTTTTTTCTTCAGAAAATAGACAACAGTAAATTTCATGTAGTCATCAATAAGAAGCATGAAATAAGAGCTTCCACACAGTGACTTCTCTCTCATTGGTCCGCAAAGATCTGAATGCGCCAATTGAAGTGGTGCGGTTGTTTTTTGTTCAGCTGCTTGGAAAGGTAGTCTTGTCATTTTCCCCTCAAGACATGGCTGACATCGATGCTGACCACTGGCAGACTGCAGGATCGGCATCCCTACTACCAGCCACTTGTTGCTCATCTTCAGTATTACTTCAGCATAAAGGTGACCGAACCGCTTGTACCACAGTGTCAATTGCCGGTTGTCAACTCCGAATGCTGCAAATGCTCGATCGACAGAAATTTCATGGTTTACTAGCATATACATCCGGTTTGCCTTCATCGCGATAGCTACAAGTATTCCATCTTTGTAGACTTGTGCACCGTTGTCTTGAAAATTGATGCTCATACCTTTCGCTGCCCGCTGACTTATGGAGATGAGATTTGTGCTCCCAGCCTCTGGCACGTAAAGTATATCACACAACTGAATGGTGTTCCTTCCTCTCGATGGTGTCCATATTGGAATCCTTACATTTCCAACGCCTGCAGCAGGAACCAATTCACCCATCGCAGTTCTGATTTGTCTCATATTCTTTGGCAGAGTGGTGAATGTTCCTTCAATAAAAACATCTTTGTAGCTTGTGATGTGATTCGTGCACCCTAAGTCCAAAACCTATTCTGATTCACCTTCCTCCACACAGCTACTCCAAGTATCTTCTATCCTCTCAACTTCTCTTTCCTCTCTACCAACAACATCTTTAGTCATCCACAGCTGCTCATCCATCATCCCAGC
The DNA here is from genome assembly GCA_003788595.2 of Choiromyces venosus 120613-1. Classification (NCBI taxonomy): domain Eukaryota; kingdom Fungi; phylum Ascomycota; class Pezizomycetes; order Pezizales; family Tuberaceae; genus Choiromyces; species Choiromyces venosus. The sequence continues at coordinate 373,869 of ML120409.1, forward strand.
ATTGTCCATTTTTCGATTTCTAGGATTCTCTCCTCTTGTGGAAAACACCTTTGTTTTACTCGCTTCTTTTGACCAACAGTCCTTTTCATGATGTCCTCACTTGCCACACTTATGACAGTTTCCATCAAACTTCTTAGTGCTTGAGGAGTCCCAAACTCTGCTCCTGGTGGTGCCAGCTTTCTCGCTCGCATTTGGCTTCTTCCACTTTCTGTTGACTTGGGTGGCAAATAAAGCTTGGCCTGGTTTGATCAACTTGTCTCTTTTAAGTTCGGCTTCGTATGCGGTCAGTAGCAATTGGAGTCTGACATAGTCGGTGGCAGTGGTCATTGAGGTGAGGGAAGATTTCGTTATTATGGTCCAAGTCTTCCATTCCGGAGTTTTAGGTAGACCATTGAACACGTGGAAAATCATCTGTGTATTTCTGGGAGATTGCCCACAGATAATAAGCTTATCTTTAATTTCCCTGAGCTTGTTCAGAAAACCAAGAATAGTTCCGTAGTCTTCGAGTTGGCACTCGTAAAGTTCCATCTGCAAATGGTTCGCATCGTAACTGGTCATTGTCTCGTAGGTTTGTCGAATATCATCCCAAATTTTCTTTGGTGAATCCTAGGTAGATTCATAGTAATTCATCACAATCGCGTCAGTCATTGCAAGTCTTAGAATCCCGATGGACTTCTGTATGCATCACCGTTGATTGACGTATTTCTCGAGTAACTTCTTGTAGTCTGGATCACTTGCCTCCAGTTGGCTTACAATCTCTTCCAACCCTGCTGTCAGGTCCCAGAATCCCTCTCTGAGTAAGCAGTCATTCATCCGTAGAGATCAAATCCCATGATTTGTCCCATCAAGTTTATCCATCATCATTCCGGATGCGCTGAATGGTAAACCAGCTTGTTCACTCATGATTGTCAAACGGAACGTTGTTATTTTTATTTTATTCCGACAGACAGACTATAGTACTGCCGGGCTCATAACCTGATGGAGGTGTGCAAACGATCTCATGAAAGCAGTGCAAAAAGATAACTTGCTTGTAAATGGATGGAGTTGTAATCATATTCATTGTGTGTAGTTACGACTCGTCGCTGTCTTTGGTTGCTAGCTAATGGCTACTTATAGAGTGGATAACTACCACATATATAACCCTATACATCAGTCACATCTATCATGCCCTCATGCTTCGCATGTCCACACTTCTGTGTTCCCTCATCCATGCCCTAGCTGTGATCTATATTCTACAATTCCTCTAGTAGGATTATTATACCATCAGCTTGTAGGGGGGCATGGCACTATTGGGGGACTTGGAATAAAGAGGGGGCTCAGTATAAAGAGAGGGCATTGGAGTTGGGAGAACTGGTGGAGCTGGGGAGGAGGCAACAGGATTGTTGTCACCATGCCCAGACATAGTGAGGGGAAAGCTACTGACAGCACTGAGAGTTGTAAGGAATTCAGCCATCTAGGGATACTGTCAGATAAGATCAAGCAACCTTCTATGCTTGTCTTACTTCTACAGGTCAGGAGGCTTACTGGCAGTGATGGGGGGGGAGTCCGGGCTAATGGTAGGAGGAGGACTTGAGGGACCCAGTGTAATGTGAGTACTCTAAGGGAAGATGGATCCTAAGTTTGCGACCACACTGAAGTGACTTCAAGATCAAAAGCAATAATCAACATTAGAGTAAAGATGAATCAAAACAGTAAAACTTAATAATGTTAAGCTGCAGCTTCACTCTGTAAGTTTCTCGAGAGGTAGTTGATCAGAGTAGAGTGGGACTTGGATATAGTTTAAGTAAAATATCATATACTGACAGTTCCCACCCATCACTACTCTAACTTAATCATGAGCACACCCATCTCCTCCAGGCTGACCAACACACACCACTAAGAACATTATTCCTTTATAGATGTTGGACTACTCTGGTTAAATCTCCTTCTGATATTAAGTGTTTCAAGTGCTGCATCTCTAATGCAACTGCAGGAGAAAAACTCTTCACATTGTTGAGATGCTAGTGATGAACTATCATGCAACTGAGGAGATATACCATTTATACACTCTCATACCTATATGCATTTCATCTATGTAAACCTTTGATAGACATAGCTCTCCTGATCAAGCTGAACCTTCTACTTCATTCTAGTCTGGTCTTTGCCTGATAGGAAAGTCTACTTGGCTCCCCCAGTAGGGTACCTTAGTGATTGGCTTAGTGGATGCTACCGACAGTTAACTCCCTGAGAGTACCCCTACTATGATAAGAATTATGCTTTTAGAGTTCTCAAACAACCCCAATAGTCTTATAACAATTGGGCACAAGTTGTGTCTATGTGTGCTTCACCTGCCTAGAGATGTCTCAACATCTTCTGGACCTCCCTGGGACTACCCAGGAGGCTCTAGACTACCCCTCCATTATAGCGCTTCATCTGGAGCAAACCCTATACCCTCTCATATATCCTACAGACAGCTTCCATTGGACGGACAGTGATAACCTATATGGTATTACATGAGTGCCTCTACTCAATTCCTTTTGTTAGGAAGGGAGCAACTCAATAACTATAAGTTCATGACATACAGTCCTTAAGTTGGGGCCCAAGGGGATGTTAGGAATACCTCTGTAAAATCCTAGTGTATTTGGAGTCCTGTAGCTCCTTCTATAGCCCCCTGAAGGGTACCAGGTTTGTAACCTTTGGATTTTACTGGAGTGACCAATCCTTATAGCATTACTCCTTGTCCCAAGTAAGTACCTCCACATACTAGGTAGGGTAACTTGGGTACCATGTCAGGGTAACTCAGACCTTATGGCAGGGTAACTTGGACCTTATGTCAGGGTAACTCAGGCCTCATTACATGAGCCTTTCCTGAGCCTGCCTTCGATACTATAATCTTATAGCAGGCTTAGTTGTCCCCTATAGTGAACCAAACTATCCTTACCCATTGACCTCAAGGTCTCCAGTATGGGTGTAAGAATAGTCTACTCTAAGACACCCTCTGGTGGGTCATTACACAGCTTGTAGATTGACAAATATATCAGTTCAGGATAAGTTTTGTTTATGAGACTTCTAGAAAAATGAGAATTGCAAAGAAGTTTGATATATAAATGACCAAAATTGAGGACAGGTTGGAGAGTCAGGAGGGGAGATTTCAGAAGAGGCTAGGGAGTTAGGAGGTAAGGTTGATAGGGTATATTAAGACTAAGCTCAGTCAACTTTGCTTGAAAATCCAGAATAATTGCCTACAAGATGAGCTGAAAGGTATAGAGGGACAGTCATGGGAAAAAGTAGAGTTTACAATAATAACTCCATACAGCTAAAATTTATCACCACTTGACACTCTTCTTTCTACTTAATTTCACAACCACACAATGCTTTTTACAAAGAATGGTACAAGCAGAGAGCTAACTACCTCTCAATACTCCAGAATTGTAGAAGCTCACAATCAGGGACCTACTTAGTAGGAAATTAAGAATGATTTTCCAGAAACTGCATGAGGTGCAAAGAAGGTTTTTGATTGATGGAAGAAAACAGGATCTCTCCACCACACAAAACACAAAGGTCAATATAAGAAGCTAAGTAAAAGTGATAAATGATATCTCCTGAAGCTAACAATATAGTTCCCACATACAAACCTGACTGAAATTACCTCTAATTTGGAGTTCAATATTAGTAAGCTTACTATAGATAATCTATTATAAAAAAAGAATCTCTATATCTAAATTGCACTACACAAACCGTATTTTAGCCCTACAGTTCTAAAGCAGTAGAGGTATTTTAGATATCAATATCATATAATGTGACCCTAGTAGTGGAGAAAGTATGTTTATACTGATGAAATATATGTGAGTTGCACCCCATGCTAGTATATATGAATATATGTTTGATGACTACCAGGCACCACCAACCAAGTCCACTCTCTCACACTAACCTTCATCAATGATTCAGGGACTGTTGGCTTCTGGGCAGCATTTATATCAACTGTACACTCTCTATTGGTCCCACTACCTACCAGAGTATGAATGATAGAAAAGTATAATGGTATAATATCTATGACTACTATTCTAAATTTACTGAGATATATCAACAATATCGTTATTCTACATATTGCACCCTTATATGAGGAATTAGAAAGGGTCAGTGAAGGTTATTAGACTATTAAAGATATTACTAACTATCATATGTACATTAGCAGAAACTAGCAGGTGGAGGAATATCTTGAATGTTGAGCAATTAGATTAGCCTGCTCATTTACCTAATCTAAATCTAATTGAGAATGTATACCTACTCTACAAGCAGTAATTTAGGAGAGCTTGCCAGGATCCTAAGCAATACCTGTATATATGAGAAGAGATCATTGCTCTAGCATACAAGGTTTAGGAAGGGTTACAATGGTTACATATGTATAAGTAAATAGATAAGATGCCAAGGCATCTTGAGAAGGTGCAATAAGTACAAAGTGGATCAATAAAGTACTAAAGGTAATGAGAACATGTAAAGTAGCTTTATTTTAATTTGTGTATATAGTTCTTCAATAGTTATTGTAGGGTAGTGTGACAAACCACCACTTCTTGATACAGTAAGGAACATCTGCATTATTGCTCTTGATGTTACTGGGTCAGGCTACAGATATCTCAATCAAGCAATGATCATAATAGAACAATATAACTGTTCACAGGATCACCCAACATCAATTAGAGTCTTCTTCTCACCCATTGAGATATAGGTTAGATGCACATGGGACTATAATATGTGAACCAAGTAGTAGCTTATGTGTATAAGTGATTGTACAAGGAAACTAAATAACATGAAAGTCCCAGGCTTTATATATCCATCGCCAGCCTCTTGATTATTCAAATGTACATGTGATTATTTCCCAACCATCTCCTAACCTCTTGAATTCCTCCACAGAAATACCATTAAATACAATGGCTGGTACAAACAACAAATAACATACTCATGCTTAAGGAAATCCTCCAACCTGCTACTATTAACCCAGTTGTCATAACAACCTCATCATATAACATAATGATATAACAAATGAAACCATATAATAAAGGAAACCTATTCCTCTACCTCTTCAAAGATACTGAAGAGTCATTGTGACCAGTAGAGCTGTAGCTGTAGATATTTATGTGTCATCTGGTTGAGCTCTTGAGTAATCTTAGTAGAGATACGATTTATCTCAGCTTCATATAGATGTATGCGAGGAACATGACTACTAGTGAGAACACTAGCATTTGGTATGTGGAATAATGATTTGTGACATTAGCTCCTCTTTTAAGCCTGAGCTCTATCAAAGGTTCTGGCTGTAATGACTCACTAGAGGGTATCTTACAGTAGACTATTCTTATACCCATACTAAAGACTTTGAGGTTGATGGGTAAGGATAGTTTGGTTCACTATAGGGGACAACTAAGTCTGTTATAAGATTATAGTATAGAAGGTAGGCTCAGGAAAGGCTCATATAATGAGGCCCAAGTTATCCTGATATGAGGCCTGGGTTACCCTGATATGAGGTCTGGGTTACCATGTCATAAGGTCTGAGTTACCCTGATATGGCACCCAAGTTACCCTACCTAGTACATAGAGGTACTTACTTGGGACAGGTGGTGATGCTATAAGGATTAGACACTTTGGCAAAATCTAAAGGTTACAAACCTGGTACCCTTTGGGAGGCTATAGGAGGAGCTACAGGCCTCCAAATACTCCAGAACTTTACAGAACTATTCCTAACACCCCCCTACGGCCCCAGTGTAAGGACTGCATGTCATGGGCTTATAGTTGTTGAGTTGCTCCCTTCCTAATGAAAGGAATTGAGTGGAGGTACTCTTGTAACACTATATAGGTTGTAACTGTCTATCTGACTGGATGTTGTCCTTAGAATATATGAGAGGGCATAGGGTATGCTCCAGAAGTAAGGCTATCTTCTCGTACCAAATATGTGCAAAACAGACAAGAACTGAAGGAGTTACTAAGGGAATACTGGAGGGGTAGTCCAGAGCCTTCTGGGTACTAGTAGTCCTAGGGTGGCCCGGAAGATGTTGAGGCATCTTTAGGTAGGTGAATCACACATAGATACAACTCATGCCAAATTACTGTATGACTATTGGGGTTGTTTGAGAACTCTAGAAGCATGATTCTTATCATGGTAGGGGTGCTTTTGGGCAGTTGACTGAGGGTAGCACCCACTATGCCAATCACCATGGTACCCCACTGGGGGAGCTGAGTAGACTTTCCTATCAGATAAAGACCTGACTAGAATGAAGTAGAAGGTTCAGCTTGATCATGAGAGCTATGTTTACCCAAGGCCCACACAGATGAAATGTATATGGGTACGAGAGTTCATTAGTAGTATGTTTCCTCAGTTGCATGATAGTTCGCTACTAGCATGTCAACATTATGAAGAGTTTTTCTCCTGCAGTCACATTAGAGATACAGCACTTGAAACACTTTATGTCAGAAGGAGATTTAGCCAGAGTGGGCCAATATCTACAAAGGAATAATGTCCTTGGTAGTGTATGTTGGTCAACCTGAGGGAGATGGGTGTGCTCATGATTAAGTTAGAGTAGTGATGGGTGGGAACTGACAGTATATGATATTCTACTTAAACTATATGTAAGTCCCACTCTAATCTGGTAATCAACCACCTCTTGAGAAACTTACAGAGTGAAGTTGCAGCTTAACAATATTAAGTTTTACTATTTTGATTCTTCTTTACTCTACTATTAATTATCACTTTTGATCTTGGAGTCACTTTAGTGCAGTTGCAAACTTGGGATCTATCTTCCCTTAGGGTACCCCCATTACAGTATATTGTTAAGCTACTTCCTCGCTTAACTCTCTTGAACTTGTTGCTAAAAACCTCACTATGTTGACATATTAGAGTATGAGTCACTTGTCTGGTACAAGAAGTATCGGGTGGAAAGCATTATGTCTTCCAAAGTTAGTTTTACTTACCCCATAGCACAGGAACATACTACCTAAACCCTACAAGCCAATATTATTGCAGATCGACAGGGTTTGGAGTAGGAATCTGTGCCGCTATTACTTGAAGCTGCTCCCATTGAAGTTCCATAGACATGTCAAGAACTAGTTATTGCAAATGCAAGGGCCCTCATGCAATCCTTTTCCCATGATGCTGAGTTTACTGAGATGATGAGTGTCGACAATCAGGGTATCAGCTTTGCAGACTTTATATGAGAGTATATTGAACCATATCCTCCAGGAAATTGGTCATCCATTTCACATAGCCTAGGAACAGTTACACTTCTGGAATGACTAAAGGTAAGCTAGGTTTCGTCAGGATATGGTGAAAATAGCATGGAGTTGGATGTTAGATCAACAGACTACATTTTGTGATCATGTCCAAACTACTAATATGCTAAACACTAGGATTGGAGCTCTAGAGAAAACAATCCAAGGAAGATATGCTATAGACTCTGATAATGATGCAATTATGAGAGATACCCCTCCCCTTCCATTAGTGCTTACTGAAAGATATAAACCTAACTTTGCTCAGAAGCTTTATGAGATGTTGCGGAAAACAGAGGAAAGGCAGTATCTCACCACCTTAGGGATACGAGAAATCAGTAACAACTGGGAAGAACAGTTCTCTCAGAAAGCCTCACAGGCTACCTCCAATCTCACCCCATGATCACAGAAAGGCAGAGATAATAATCCCTCTGGGGTACTTAGTCCTATACTAAGATCCATGTTGATGGTAGAAAGAAGGACAAGGCAGACACCATTGGTTGGAGAAGCATCAATGACTCTTTCAGGAGTCAGGAATACCTCAATGGTTGTGATCTGACCACCCATAGGGGAGAGACATTTTGGTAGTACAATGCTGGTCCCTACAGGACAAGTACCATAGATGCTTGTGCAAAATACTCCTATAGTGATTCTGCCAACCCCAGGACCTAAACCTTCAGGTCATGGTTCTGGTTTTCTCGGGGTCCTGGGGGCTTGGGTGCATTCATTTGTGAGTGATTGTTCCCCTGCTTGTTGGATTGAGGGAGACTCAATTTTCAATAAATATAATCATCATGTCAACAGGTGTATCAAACCTCCTTTCCATGTGGTTAGGCATCTATGGGGACAAAGCACATCTAAGGGAAAAGAGTTGAAGTTGAAAAAACCCCACATGATTTCTATGGCTCACTTGACTACCAAGGACTCCTGCTCATACTGGATACCTGTTTGGAATACCAACAGTCCCAGTACAAACCTGAGCAAGCAATAGGAACTTCGAGGTAATTGGATAGTACTCGCTTGCCCTCTTCAATACTGTACCCAATCCCACTATCCTGATGTGGTTCCTGCTATAGTAGAACAGGTAGTTCAGAAGAATCCTTTGATCGATATGATGTTCTGGGGGCAGTGTTAGGCATGTAGGAAAAAAGGGCCAAAATTACCCAGCCTTCACTCAGGATTATTTCTACCATATCCCTGCAGCCCCCATGTAGGGACCAAGCATCGTCACGGTATTACGGCCGAGTTGCGTCCTAACACTTTAGCAATGATAAATGACACCTACAGCATAACACTATATACTCATTGCCGTAAGTCCGACTGGATGCTGTCTATGAGATATATGAGAGGGCACCTTTGGTGACCCATGATGAGAAGTGACTTAAAGAGATTTGGTTAAGTTTTGAGCAAGTTATTATCCTATACATTTGTAGTTTAATATTATGGCTGATAAGTAATGGGACAATTTGGGAAGAAATCATTACTGACTTGAATATCACAAGTCTATGGCACTGAAGGGTAGCCATAGAGCTGAGCCTCTTGCTTTAAAAGAGGTGGCACCCCAAGAGGGCCTACTCAAGAGTCGGTATGAGAGGTTTTGGCCCAGTGAGCTATTGGCTCAATCCAGGACCAAAATCCTTTTTATGTCTGACAGGCTTTGCAGTACCTAAATATGCAATGCAATAGTCATGCTCATTCATTAAAGTTGATAACTTTATGTTTTGAGGCAGAACGATTGGTATAGTTGCTATTAGGGTGGCATATTCAATATAAGTTGATATAGCAGAGAGATCAAAGACTACCTACTGGCAGAGTGTTCACACCCCCAGAAATAATAGGAGTTTGAAGAAATCAAAGCTAAGTGGGGCAAATATTCTGAGAGTCAGGAGTGTTCGGACTCAGGAAAAATAAGAAGTTTTTGATGAACATGCTTAGATAGTATGGGAGTTGGTTGTAGCCCATGATAACCCAGACGCAGAATATAAATATCAAGGTACTCTCAGCTATTGGAAATATCAAGCAACAGAGAAGAGATCTTATTAATATATTAATTATTTACTCTTGAAAAAGTTCTTTACACATACAACTCTCCAAGCCTACTTTGACGATCTTCGTCTTTATCCTACTTTACCTCACTTTACTTCAAGAAGCATATGGCTGAGACTGACTGACACTATCTATGGTAGGGCTACCCCATAATAAGGAGGTAGAGGTAATAGACCTCCTACAGGTGGAAACACTGGGGCTGGAGGAGATCTGGGTGGTTCTAATTCCTCTAGCTGCTCAGATGATAATGCTGACTCCCTCTCCAATCTTGAGCAATTCCTTGAGCAATGTAAGTCAAACTGGAATAACTCAAAGAAGAGATGCTATGACCATAGAACTCGTAAACTGGTCAAGTTCTTACAGTCATGTAAGAAGGAAAATAAGATAGCTTCCAAGGTAATGCTCAAGAAACCTGAGAAATTAGACAATGTTAAGGCTTTTACTGAGGATGTTAATGATACTCTGAGGTTTTATAGTGATGTGGAAATCAAATTTAACTATTTCCATGAGTCTGTCACTAAAGATATAGATAAGATTAGTTTGGTTATCCCTCTCTTAGAAGGTTCTGCCAAAAGCTGGTATATGGGTCTCCACCATTACATTAATGAGGAGGCTCTCCAATGAAGTGGAATGCTCTTCAATCCAGACAATGAACTTTGTACCTGGGAAGGATTCTGTTGTCACTTGGAAAGCAGCTTTGGAGGACATGCCAATTGGGATTGCTCTTTAGCTCAGCAGACCTCACTGGAGATGAAACCTAGCCAAGTAGACAAGTACTTGAATAAGGTCATTGATCTAATGACCAAACTAGCCTATACGAATAGACAAGCAATTAAAAACAAGGTATGTATTAGCATTACATCGGAACTGTGGACAGCCTGGACTGAGAAGAATCCCCATCCTGAGGATGTTAATGAATACCTCAATCTCCTAAGGAGAACTGACCATGACCTGGAAGACAACATATACTTTAGCTAGACAGTGATTAAGGATAAAGGATCCAGTCATGATAAGAGTGAAGATAAGTATTCTTCAAAGAAGTAGCAAAAGAAGGGAAAAGGGTCGGGTAAGCAGAATCCTAAACCTGCTAACTCTTCAGGCAGCAGTCAGTCAAAGCTGGAAAATTCAGAGTACTCAATCACTCATAAGAATATTCCTAGCACTCTCCTTGATAAGTACTGAAGGTTAGGTCAATGCACCAAATGTAGACAACTAGGTCACTTCTGGCAAAAATGTACTCTGGTTACTCTGGTTGTTAGCTCTTTCCAGCTAGCCAAGGTACAAAACCAATCAGCAGAAGAGGCAGGCCACACATCTGGCCCCTCTAACAAAGTTAAGTACATTGAGGCCCCTCCTCCTATTACTCAGAAAATTCTTGAAGTCCATGAATCAACTCCTCAAATAATAGAAGTTGATATGGATGCTTCAGACTAGGTAAGTAATACTCTGAAGAGAATGTAGTTAGTAACTAATAATTCTCAAGGCTAACAATTGCATGCTTGTAGGATAGAACACAATGGACTGGAGATGGACAAGGTAGGTCTACCCTCCAAAGACCATATATAAAAAGCTAAAAAATTGACGAGGCTCAATAGCGGAAGATAGTCAAGGATAGAAAGGGTTTTCTTATGAGTTTTTTGGTATTGAGGGGTTCTCTCTGTTATATGGCTATTGGGTTTCTCTTATTATATTCTGTTTAGTTTTTCTTAGTTTGTTCAGATCTAGTTTAGTTATGTTTACATCAGGTGAGACTTGATTATATACAATTGGAAGTTATTTCTAAGTTTACCTGAGGAAGGTTTAGTACCTGAAATCATGCCCTGGTGTGATAGTAAACAGCACTACCTACTGTGACTCATGATTTATACCACTTATAACTTAACTGTTTACAAAATGCTTTTATAACTCAACTACTATTGACCTATTGTGGCCACTCTTGCATCAAAGGGTGAGAGAACCCATACCCTTACTTACCTACTCACTTTATTCGATTTTAGAAATGTCTAGCAAAGGAAAACCCAGAAAGCAGCAGAGACTCTCAGGTGCACTGTGACATACAATGTTTATCTGAGTGAAGGTTAGACTTGAGTAGCAACTGAATGCAAAAAGGAGTAGTGCTGAAGCAATACTACTTCTGGTTAATGGTGCTATGAGAACAGTGCTCAGTAGCAGATGGGTAAAGGAGACTCAAATACCCTGTATCTGAAGGAAGTCTCCTTCCCCCATATTAGATGCAAGTGGGAATAATATCTCAGGATCTAGTCTCCATTACACCAAGGCAGTAAAGATGAAGATAGGAGACCACTCAAATAGAATGAGCTTTTAGATTGCAGAAATGCGAGAGGGCAAAATTGATAGATATCTTCCAATTTCCTATCTCTATGAGCATAATCGAGACATCAATTGGGAAAAGGGTATACTGGCCTAGTAGTCAGCTTACTGTAAGGCAAACTGCCTAGCTAGATGTGGTTACTAGTAATTAGAATTTATTACAAAGGAGGAAATCATGGCTGAGAATCAAAGATCTGTCCATCTCCTTAGGATAGCTAAGTTCTTGGATGAAGATAGGAATGATATCGTGATAAAGCTCCTTCCAGAACATAAGGACTTTAGTGATATTTTTAGTCAAGAGAGGATAGAGTCATTACTGCAGCATTCCAAGTATGATCACAAGATCAAATTGCAGGTAGGTATAACTCCTGTAATAGGGGTGCCCTAAGGGAAGATGGATCCCAAGTTCGCGACCGCACTGAAGTGACTCAAAGATCAAAAGCGATAATCAACAGTAGAATAAAGAAGAATCAAAACAGTAAAACTTAATATCGTTAAGCCACAGCTTCACTCAGTAAGTTTCTCAAGAGGTAGTTGATTGCCAGAGTAGAGAGGGACTCGCATATAGTTTAAGTAGAATATCATATATTGCCAGTTCCCTCCCATCACTACTCTAACTTGATCATGAGCACACCCGTCTCCTACGGGCTGGCCAACACACACCACTCAGGGCAATATTCATTTGTGGATGTTGGTCCGCTCTGGCTAAATCTCCTTCTGACATCAAGTGTTTCAGCGCTGCATCTTTAATGTGACTGCAGGAGAAAAACTCTTCATATCGTTGACATGCTAGTGGCGAACTATCATGCAACTGAGGAGATATACCATTTACGAACTCTCATACCCATATGCATTTCATCTATGCAAGCCTTTAGTAGATATAGCTCTTACGATCGAGCTGAACCTTCTACTTCATTGTAGTCAAGTCTTTGCCTGATAGGAAGGTCTACTCGGCTCCCCCAGTGGGGTACCTTGGTGATTGGCCTGGTGGGCGCTACCCACAGTCAACTCCCCGAAAACACCCCTACCGTGATAAGAATCATGCTCTTTAGAGTTCTCAAACAATCCCAATAGTCTTACAGTGATTGGGCACGAGTTGTGTCTATGTGCGATTCACCTGCCCGGAGATGCTCCAACATCTTCCGGGCCACCCCGGGACTACCCGGGAGGCTCTGGACTACCCTTCCGGTATTACCTGAGTAACTCCTTCAGTTCTTGTCCGTTTTACACATATTTGGTACCAGAAGATAGCCCTTCCCCTGGAGTAGGGTAACTTGGGTGCCATGTCAGGGTAACCTGGACCTTATGGCAGGGTAACCTGGACCTCATGTCAGGGTAACCCTGGCCTCATGTCAGGGTAACTCAGGCCTCGTTACATGAGCCTTTCCCGAGCCCGCCTTTTATACTACAATCTTATAGTATGCAAGTTATCCACTATAGTGAACCACACTATCCTTACCCGTTGACCTCAAGGTCTCCAGTATAGGTGTAAGAAATAGTTTACTGTAAGACACCCTCTGGTGGGTCGTTACAACTCCTCCTTTTAGTCCAATCTATCACCTCTCTGAAAAGGAACTGAAGGTATTCTGTGAGTACCTTGATGAGATGCCAGTGACCAGAAAGATCATGAGATCTAGCTCACCAGCTGCTGCTCCTATATTATTTGTACCAAAGCCAGATGGTAAATTACACTTATGTATTGATTATAGAGGACTGAACAAGATAACCATGAAGAGCTGTTATCCTCTCCCACTAATGAATGAGTTGAGGGATAGACTTGGGAAAGCAACAGTATTTACCAAATTAAATCTGAAAAATGGTTACTACCTTTTGCAAATAGCAAAGGGTAAAGAGTAGAAGACTGCTTTTCAATATTGGTATGCCTTGTATGAGTATACCATGATGCCTTTTAGCTTATATAATGCACTATCTATTTTCCAGAGTATGATAAAAGATGTATTTAGAGGTCTATTAGATGACGGAGTCATCGCTTATATGCATAATATCCTGATCTACTCAGAGACTATAGAAGAACATGTTATTCTGATTAGAAGAGTAATGGAAAAGCTGAGAGAAGCTGGCTTATGCATTAGCATCAAAAAATCAACCTTCTACCAGAGGGAAGTTGAGTTCCTAGGGTATAAGATATCTGATTGTGGGATATCAATGACACTGGAAAAGGTAGAATCAATCAAGAACTGGTCAAGTCCAAAGAGTATTGTCAAAGTATAAAGCTTTATGGGCTTTGCTAACTTCTACTGAAGGTTCATCAAGGGGTTTAGCAAGATAGTGAGACCATTGACAGACCTGATAAAGAAGGACATCAAATAGAACTAAATACTAGTCTACACAGAGGCTTTTGAACAATTGAAAGAACTGTTTATGTCCAGCCCTATTCTAGTACACTTTGACTCAAATTGGCCAACAAAGTTTGAGACCAATGTGAGTGACTTTACATTAGGTGCCATTCTATTTCAGCTTGGTGAGGATGAGAAATGGTGCCCAGTGGCCAATCATAGTATGAAATTCATACAAGCAGAGGTGAACTATGATGTCCATAATAAGGAAATGACCACAATTGTAGTAGCATTCAAAGAATGGGATCATTTACTGAGGTCTGTCACTGATCAGATTGTTATATATACTGATTACAAGGATCTTGAATACTTTAATAGTACCAAGATACTAAATAGATAGCAACACCACTGGGTGGAGTTCTTGCAACTGTTCAATTTTAAAGTTATCTACTGTAAGGGTAGGTTGAACGAGAAGGTACATACATTGTCAAGGTATAGTGACTACTGCCTTGAAGGCAAGGGGCAATTCTCAACTAAACCCTGAAACAACCTTTTTTTGACCTAGTCAATGGGTTGTAAATGAGGAGCAGGACATCTTGCAACTACAGGTATTGCAATCTTGCCAAGGCTATTAGTTGCAATCTTCCTTTTTGAAAGCACTTAAAAAGTCCACCAGCATAGATGACAAGTACATGAGCATATTCAAGTCAGTCATCAATGGGCAGAAAGATGTTGACCCTAGTTTTTGGGTAGAGAAGGACTTACTACTTTATAAGAATAGGTGGTATATACCTGAGGCTAAAGGGTTGAAGCAAACAATTATGGAGGCAGAACATGATTCTCATGTTGTGGGACACTTTGGGACATACAAGACAGTTGGACAAATCAAGGCAAACTTCTAGTAGCCAAAGATAGATGGACACATCATAGAGTATGTGCATACTTGTGATACATGTCAGAGGAGCAAGACAGTCTGACATAAGAAGTTTAGGTTACTTGAACTAATTGAGGTACTAATAAGACCATAGAATGTAATCTCTATAGACTTCATTATAGTGTTACTGGAGTCTGAGGGGTATACTAAGATATGGGTTATTGTTGATCAATTTTCAAAAATAGCCCACTTCATACTATTGACAATGGAGGTATCTATAGAAAAGTTGGCATTAATATTGCTAAAGGAGATATAGCACCTATATGGGCTCCCAGAATGGATAATCTCAGACTGAGATAGCTGATTCACCTCTAAGTTTTGGGCAAACTTGATGAAGTTACTACAGATCAAGCTTAATATATCAACAGCTTTCCACCCAGAAACTAATGGGCAGACTGAACAGGTGAACCAGACCTTGGAACAATATCTTCAGAGCTATTGCTCATATCAGTAAGATGATTAGGTGTCTTTGTTACCATTATCAGAGTATGCATATAATACTTCTACTTTGGAATCTAATAGGGTATCTCCTTTTGAAATTAACTATGGATTCAACCCTCGTACTAACTCATCAGGCATAGTTCCTGATAGCCAAGAGATTCATCCAAGCAGTGAGCCCTTAGTATGGAACTGGGAAGGTTCATGGCAAGACATCAGAGAAACCTTACAAGGGGCACAAGAAAGGCAATGGAAATAGCATGAACAAAAAAGTCTACCATCTCCAGAATACATGACAATGGAAGATGTGACCAATGGAGTTGCAAAAAAGGCTGAACAGGTAATGTTGAACTGAAAGAACATCCAGATAAGGAGGCCAATGGAGAAGTTGGACCACCGGATGTTTGGCCCCTTTGTGGTTAAACGAAAGGTAGCATCCTGAGTATATGAGCTCAAACTCCCAGCTCATTGGTCAATCCATCCCATATTCACTGTCAGTCTACTGAAACCATATCAAGACAACCCAGTAGGAAGACCCCAAAAGGAGGTTCCATTACCAGAGATAGTTGACAATGAGCCAAATTATGTTGTTGCATCTATCCTGGATAGTCACTGGTATGTTGGAATAAAGATGAGTTCCTACCACTGATTTGTCCAATACTGAGTAATATGGGAAGGTTATAGACCAGAGGAGAATACATGGGAACCTTTCGAGATGCTAGAAGGGACAGCCACAGAGGCCCAGAATGATTTCCACTGAAGGTATCTATCCAAACTACATAATCATCACATAATGGATATACCAAAGCCTGGAAATAAGAGACATCACTAACAGTCTGGGACAGACCTTAGAGAAGAGGGGAGTCATGTAACAACCCACCAGAGGGTGTCTTACAGTAGACTATTCTTATACCTATACTGAAGAGTCTGAAGTCAATGAGTAAGGATAGTTTGGTTCACTATAGGGGACAACTAAGCCTACTATAAGATTATAGTATAGAAGGTAGGCTCAGGAAAGGCTCATGTAACAAGGCCTGAGTTACCCTGACATGAGGTCTTAGTTACGCTGCCATAAGGTCTAAGGTACCCTGACATGGCACTCAAGTTACCCTACCTAGCACATAGAGGTACTTACTTGGGATAGGTGGTGATGCTATAAGGATTGGACACTCTGGTAAAATCTAAAGGTTACAAACCTGGTACCCTTTGGGGGGCTATAGGAGGGGTTACATGGCTCCGAGTGCTCCAGGATTTTACAGAGGTATTCCTAACACCCCCCTGCGCCCCCAATATAAGGGCCGCATGTCATGGACTTATGGTTGTTGAGTTGCTCCTTTCCTAATGAAAGGAATTGAGTGGATACACTCTTGTAATACCATATAAGTTGTCACTGTCCATCTGACCAGATGCTGTCTATAGGATATATGAGAGGGCATAGGGTGTACTAGGCTTTCCTCCTTCCCTCCTTCTCTCCTTCCCTCCTTCTCTCCTTCCCTCCTTCTCTCTATTCTTCATCATCAACATGATAATTCTACATCACTATGATAGTAAGTCTACTTTTACCAAAATTTTTTCAGTCATTTACATTAATAACAACCAACTAATAAACATTATCTTTCTCATGGAGGGTTGGACATCACTAGACCTGAAAATAAAAGACTTCCTCTCATATGCTTTTTAAACAGGCATACAGAGAGCCCTCTTATTGAGGTTACTAAAATTAAAACAGTTGCCAGAGTGAACATTTCTGTAGGGAACCACATCATATATTATAATAATGTGTTGAATTCTTTAGCATTCACTCTGATGCAGCCTGCACCTTTTTCACACATCAACTCAGTGCATGGAGGTATGTGATAAATTTGGAGATAGTTGTCAAGATACATAGGACTCATGCTATATTCTTCTTCTTCTTTTTTTCATTGGAAGTTTGTAGATAGCAAGATTCAACTTTCTTTAAGTTTTGGTTTTCAAGTGTAGTGGTTTGGAGGTGGTGATTCACTCCCTTTCCAATTCCCCTCCCTTTTCTTTTTTAGGGATGTTGCTCTTGTTTTATCTTTGTTGAATTTGTGAGTTTTAGTATAGTCAAGCTTATTACCAAGGGGGTTAGGAAATAGGTCTTTTTGTCACAAAGGCTCTAATGCATGAGATGACTAACTGTCTATCACTAGTTGATTTTACACAAAGTAGGTTAGGGAGTGGGGATATTAGCACTTAGGCAGTAGGGCACTTGGAAAGTTATTTAGGGGTTTATGTACTATCTGACAAGCATAAGTCACAGCTGCATTGCTAGCTTCAATCTCACACAGCCTGTTCTCTTACACTATATTCAATTAGTGTTATGATAAGGCTTTATGGAAAGATCAAAGGACTGTATCCGGGCCCATCAAAATTATAACCCCAGAGTCAATCCACTAGAGGTGAATCAACAGTGCTTCTCTTCCGGGGATAATGGGTACAAGTTTTCAGTAACCTGGGGGTTTTTATCTGCTATCCTTCATGTCCGCAATTTGCGATTTACTCTATTTGCTTTCCTTCTTTTTTACTTTTTATTTTTTATTTTTAGCTAGATGCTCCCTTTTTACGGGTTCTACTTTCCACACAGTGATTTAAAACACCATGTTATAGCTAGTACTCGCCATTCCAGGGGCACGAGGACCAGATGGCAGTGTGAGTAGTCATTTATGACTACGAGTTCAACTCTGCCAGGTCTATCCCACAAGTCCAATGAATTTCCCACTACTCACAGCGAGTGACCAACTATGAATACGCAAACAAAACAAACCCACCTATAACAGTTATTCTACGAGGGATAAAACACAACTACAGTACATCACCAAAATAAAATACAACATTCCTACCTCTCCTCTCTTTTTTCCCGCCAGCTCACAGCTCCCTCCCTTCCTTCCTTCCTTCCTTCCCTACCTAGCAGTGGAGGAATACACAGAGCATACTACCACCCCTCCCTCTCAATACAAAACCTCCTACCCTCAGCCAAAACTCCCCACCCCCTATAACGGACTTTGATCCCTTCAGCACAGTTATATTTCTCCTCTCCCAGCAAAAGCAGATTCTCACCTTACTCTACCCCCCTTCAACCACCCCCGGTATGATACCGGGACCAGAACCACAACCCCACATTAAACCAACCACCCACAATAACCCCATTCCCAAGCAAACCTCACCAAACCTCCATCGCAAACAACCCTATATAAAAATTAAAAAAAACCTGACCCCCGGGACCCCCGGGACCCCCCCACCACTACATATACTCCTCACCTCCCCTTATACAAAACAACGAAAAGTAAACTCCACCACCCCCCGAGCACCTAATACATTCCCATAAAAACCACCATCCAAACCCCAACAACCTCATCCCCAGCGCGTTCCTTCCCATACCCCCCCCCTTCCCAACTCCCGCAAGCTCAAACACAACTGCCAAAATATCCCACACCACACTTCCCAATCTCTTCGAGAGCAGCCATACCAATTAGACCAAGCACTGATACCGTACTCATCAAATCACGTCCTCTCACCCACGTTTTTCTTCATTTAGATTGTCAAAAGTAATTGTTGACTACGGTAAGTAGTAAGTCTCGTGCTGGTGATTTTTTCACAACGCCGGAGGCCATGTTCTTGTGCGGTGCAGTAGGATAGTTGGAGGATTGTATGGGGGTGGTAAAGTATGGTTTAGATTCGCGGAAGGAACTTAATATGCTGTATCGTGGGATGGAGGCCAGTCGTGCACTCGCAGCGGGTGGCAAACGTTCAAGCGAACGACTTCAAGTAGGTACTGTACAGTATGTAGCCTACTCGGGCAGCCTACAGTAAGCTCGAAACCATGCCAGCAGGATTTCACCCATTCAACCTTCGTTGATATTGTATATCTCCCGTGTCATCAAACGTCATATAAAACCACCAAGACCATAAAACTAGCATAATGAAAATGAAAAAAGAGGAGGATTAAAAAAGTGCTTATTTTTTGTTACCTGAAAGCTAACCAACTGATTTCACATTCAACCCCTAGAGCTAGATTGTTTAATTGCTTGCTTATTAGAGAAATGCTGCCATACAAATTTTCCCCTTTCATCCTTCCCACGCATCCCATCTGTCCGTCCGCGCACATATCTGCAAACTTAGCACACATCGGAAAATGAAAATGAGAATGAAAAAATGGAAGAGATGGGGGGAAACAAAAGGCAGTTGAAATCAGATCATAAAAATATGGAGGCAGCAAAGGTATTTGAAATCAGGCAAAATTGAAGCCAGATAGAACTCCAGAGAAAGCAAAAGAAAGAGAGCCACATATGGAGGATAAAGGAAAAAAATGAAATTTAGAAGACACTGTTAATAGAAAGAGGGAGATGGAGAGGTCTAATCATCAAACTCCTCACATCCAGAAAAGTTAGTTTTCGCGATACGTTCGGCCTCCTTTTTCTCAACCTTTCTCCTGATATCTGCAATGAATCTAACGAGTTCCTGAATTCTGGTCATACACTCCTTAAACCCATCGCCCTTCCATGGATCCGTGTGGCAAGCATTGGTTCTAGTGAATTCGGGATGCTCGAATCCGCCGACTTTAGAACTGTTGAAAAAGCTTTTAATGTCGGGGTTCCACGGGCCGCGAAATCCGATACCTAGCCCTCTCTGATGAGCGATGGTAGCGGTCCACTCCGAATTCGAGAAGCTGGCACCCCAGCGTGTGTCGGGAATCGTCCTCAGACCGTTCCAGGAGTTTTGGACACCATCAGGATATGCGGAACTGATTTCCTGGGTATCAAAATGTTCATATTTGGTTATATCGAATTGATAAGTGGTACCTTTGATCCAAAATTGATACTTGGTCTTGAGGGTAAGACTCTCAACAGTCATCCCAGGAAGATTGACATAGCTGACCCTAGGCACCAGCCTTCTGCGATCAGGGGCGCCACCGGTAGGGGGACCGACAGGATCAAGTACGTCAGGTATCTCTTCGATACGTATCCTTCTCACGAATTCGGAGAATATGGGATAGATGTCGGTGTCGCGGGTTAAGCTATGAGTTAGGAGCTGGAATTGCCAAGCAAGGTCACTTTCGAGATCCATGACCTTAATATCGAACGGCCCCTTTTGTTTGGTAGAATGATCACCAGCCTTGATGGGACCTCCTCCCCCAGGCGCAAGCTGTATCCAGTTTCTCGTACCCACTTTGTATAGATTCCCAGCCGAATTTGCAATACCTACCGGATGAACCCCGGGGATCTTCTCAAACTTAACCTCCAGGCGGAGGTCATTAGTGCATTTTTTATCGTCATGGGTCCTGCAAATCAGTGTAGCATGATACGCTGGCTCCATATCTGTTTCGTGGGGATGCAAGCCAGTAGATGCGCCGTTGGTGATATTTATATCGTAGGCATTATCTCCGAACATGAAGTCGTTAGTATTGGTAGCCTGAAATAGATCATGTCTAACAAAGCATTCATGAATGAGCTCCTTCGCTACGTTCTCGTCACCAATGCTAAAGTAAGTTAATAATTGTCTTTAAATAACTCTGCTTAGGTTTAGGTGATAACTTACTGTCTGATAAGCTCTCCAGCTGCCTGTGTATTCTTTGCCATATCGAAGAACTCAAGAAGCTCAAATTCTTCACGCTCCGGGGCCTTGTAAGTGAATAACATCAGTGACCCGAAATGGACTTTCATAGTGGAATGCCCTCTGTAGTATAACAGGTCGCTGAGTCCTTGCTGAACCACCTTCTTCAGATAAACGTAGTTTGCCTTCTCGAGCTTTACCCTTTTCGTTTTCCACATTTCCAACCATTCCGCATTAGGAGGGATCGCCGAGAGGCGCACCATCGGCCCAAGGTTTATCTTCAGACGCTTGATTGTCACTTGACGATCTTTGAAGCTGTGCTCCATAATCAACTTTACAGTTGCTCCTCTCGGATTGGAGCTTGGGGAGTGAACGAGCATCCTCCGGTTGGGTTTCCTATTTCTTCCTGCAACCTCACAAAACACACCGAACAATCGCTCAAGAGCAGCTTCCACAAGTGCTTCATCCTCGCCGGCAACATAAAAGATACCCTCAGCACGGGACATAGTGATGTAGACCCGATTTTCGTATCTGATATCATCGAGGGCTTCAAAGCTACCTCCCAAGGGCAGTTGGGGGTCAATTTCTTTCGTTGGCCAGACAAAAACCCCATTGTATGGGAGGGGTTTGTCAGCAGGTGGTTGCTGCCGATACTTTTTACGTAGCATGGCATCGTGAGCTTGTTGGTCAAGCCATTTTTGCTTGCGTTTGCTAGGGGCTGCGTTGACCTTTTCCCAGTTGCCACCTGCCCGACGGGTCTCAGTCTCCAACTCATGCATAATGTGTTGCATCAAGGACTTGAGGTCATGCTTCGCCGCATCGACTTGTTCTTTTGTTCCCCATATTCCAATACGCTACGCTTAAAGTTAGTAAGAAGATCAAGCTTGGGCTAACTACGAAATTACTTACGGGGTCATCTGAGCTCTCTGGAACTGATAAATGAGTATTGGTTTTGATGGCTATATAGGCGAGATGATTGTTTCTGAGCCCGAAGAAGGACTCGTCAAATTGTGTAGGGCGCCGAACAGGGAGACTCATATAATCTATCCACAATATAAATGATTAGCTGATTAAACATTGCTTAGTGAAGGAGGTACTTGGAGTGAAATACCATCGGCGGGAACCCCATCCCTGGCCCGTTTATCGTTTGTCGAATCTCTCACAAAGCCATCCAGGCCCGCGATAAAGTCCGTAGGCCCTGGAGTACGACCCTCACCCACACCATTTTGGTCTTGAAACACATTCGAAAGCGCAGGAATTCCAAACATAGACTGTCCAATTACTGCAGATCCATCCCCTTTGTAATATCCACCTTTGTGATTTCTGCGATTTTTCGTCGGAGGCGGGCGCTCAGTGGACGAGGAAGCGGATGGCTGTAAATGCTGCCCTTTATGTTTGGTGTTCAAACTAGAAGAATTTTTAGGATCCGTGTAATATCTAGAATCCTGAGGTGAGTGGTTCTTCTGTAAGTTGCTCGCGGTGGTATTGGGCTTAAGATGATTAGTGGAATTTGGGGGTTGGATTTCATCATCGACCGGAAGAGGAGGATGCGAGGTTGTATCCTCTAGGAGAGGGGCTAATTCAATAATTGGTTGTAATGTTTGAGGTTTACTTTTAGCACCTCCTTTTCTCTTTGTGGCCTTAGGTGTAGGTGGGGCTTCTCGAGAAGGGGTGGCATCATCATCGTCCCAACCCTGGGCATTGAGTAATTCGTAATCCATTGTGACTTTGGTCTATGAAATCTGATGTCGTGTAAGTATTCTGAGTTTCGGGAATGGAAGGGTAGTAGTAAATTGGGAGTGGGGGTAAATTGAGGTGGTGGGGGAGAAGAGAAAATTTCAGTCGAAAGAAGGAATAGCCCAGTGAGGCTGAGGAGGAGATGGGAAAATTTCTTGTGACATACCTTGTGTTTTGTGTGAAGAGAGCAGGTTGGTTGTTGGATAGTGGAGGTGGATGGTGGATGGTGGATGGTTGTGGTGGGGTCACTTAAGGTGGATGATTTACCTTTGGTGGGGAAGACGCGTTGCGGGAGGGAGGGAGGGAGGAAGGGAGGCCTCAAGTTTATCGGTTGTCACTCAACCAGATTATCGTCTATCATGCTGTGTGCACGGATCAACCCACGTGAAGCAACGACAACCCTAACAAAGCCACTCGTCGTTAACGGGGAAACAAATCGCGTGTTCTTCGAAACAAAAAAATTCACACTCTCCAACAGACGGCCGGACCTCTCAACCCCTAATGGATGAACCAATTATTGATGAAGCCCTTCGTGAGGTAATGCCCCTTCCGTTTTCCCAATTAATTTTATTGTCCATCCTACTGAGATAATATTACAGAGGCTCAAGTCAGCTCTCTGGTTCTCCATCGGCAAAATAGTCGACGAGGAGATCATTCAGCTCAACGTCAATGCAACTCCTCAATTTATTGGAGCTCTGACTGAGATGGTCTGGGCACAGCTAGGTGAGCTATCATATCTTTTGGAATCCACATCCACTAACAGAATCTTCGGGCTAGAGAACATTAGTCGAGACCTCGAGTCATTCGCTCGGTAGACCGACCACTACCTCCTTATCTTTCCGTCTCTCACCATTCACCTCGATCAATACTAATCCATTTGTTAGACATGCTGGACGCTCTACTGTGAATACTGACGACGTTTTACTGCTTGCTCGAAGAAACGAAGGACTGGGAGAGCTCTTGAAAGCCTTTGTCGATGAAGAGAATGCCGGGAAGCTTGCGGACAAAGGAAAGGGGAAGGGAAAGGGGGTTGCAAAAAAATAGCTAGTTGTATAATCTTTTATAATTAGGGATATCGTCGTCTATGTTTAATGGCGTAAATTTAGATACTTTCCACTGCATAATGCCGCCATTAGGGGCAGTCAGCCCCGAAGTTGAAAAACCCTTTATGTAGGCTTTTCGAGTCGAAAGACTTTGCTGTGTGTGAAACCCTTTGGATACATTTTTGGTCTTACATCCGCACATATATACAAGCACACCGGTACTTGAGTATTCGAGGGCGTACCTGTGATGTGCATTCCTTGTCATGGATCATGGTACCATGTAGTGACATACGGTAAGTAACCTGAAAGTATTTCTTCTTTTTCTTTTTCTTGTTTTAGGTACTAGGGGGTGAGCATAAGTGAGGCGATTTCGGTTTTTACTGGCCAAAATTTGGTGGGTGTAACCATAAACCTGATTTTTCCATTCTAACAAGCCCGGGGGTAAGCCCCGTTTCACCTAATTAAAGGTATCTAGCTCACCGGCGTGAGATACTCCCCCCAGCCAAGGGCCCCCTGAAAGAAATCCACCTCCTGGCCACCTGCCACAAATGCATCATAAACAGCCCGCCCGCTGCCCCGCTATACCTCCAACACAAAAGAAACCCTCCCCAGCAGCCAGCCAAACCAAGCAAGCCCAAAGTGAAAGAAAAATACAAAAGTCCGGATCAGCTCCCACGTAGTCCTTCCGCAAATCTAACAGTAACCACTCCAAACGTAGCTGCTCTTAGCCTCTCTGACAGTGGTATCGAGTGCGAGCCGTATTGCCGTTGACGGGCTCAGACAAGCCTCCTGAATTAACCGACGCCTCCCCAGACCCCCACGTCCCACCCCCACCCCGAACCAACCCAGCCCGGTTGCTGCCAATCCCCATCGGTAGATTGCCTGGGGGTAAGCCAGGACTTCCGACCGCTTCCGAATAACCGGAGCGGTATGCGTGTAACCACACCAAGGCATGAAAAAGCGCCGCGAGGCAACCAAGGTGGGTGTGTGAGGTGTTTTTGGGGGTCAAACGGACCCCCCAATATTTGGGCCATAAGGCCAGGAGTAATAAGGGTGCTCGAGCAGAGGCGAGCGAGGACAAAGTAGGGCAGCCCACGAAAAGGGCTTCTGAGAAATGGAGCTTGGGTGTAAACGAGCAGGGACAAAATGGGTGCCAAAAGGCGGTATAATTGGGGGGTCACCGAGGTGCCCAAAGATCGTGGGGTGCTGGCAGGCCAGCTCGTAACCAAAGGTTCCCTTGAAGGGGTGGGCGAGCCCGTCGGTAAGGAAAAAACCAACAATTCACAAGCGGGGTAAGGAAAAACTATCGCAAGGTGAAGGTAAGGAAAAACAACAGCATCGGGGCGAGAGTATTTTCGGGGGGTCCGGTATCGCGTGCGTGGGCTTCCTCCACCAGTACCTTACTAGGAGGATTGTTCTGGTTACCTGTCTCCCGGCCGGCAGACCGTACTTCTCTCAACCGAAACAAAAGAAAACCAACACAAGCAATCTAACATAAGAAAACCCCACAAACAAAGAACAAAAGGAAAACCAACGGGCCTGCTGGGTGCCGTATCAATAGGCGGGTACCAAGGAAAAACCGGGCCCAAGGGGTGACGAAGAGAGCAAATCACCTAAGAAAATCTTGTAACCGAGGGTAAGAATAAAGACTTTGAAGCCATCGTGAGAATCGCTCAAAGGGCGTTGATTGGGTGATCCCCCCTGTTCCCCTCCGAAAGGGTGTAACCAGACGAAGGGCGAATCTTGGCTCTTTTTTTGCAGGTGGAAAAAAGTCAGGCGAACCCTCTAATCCTCATGCCACAGCGGCTCCACGATATTACTCTCTGAGTGGTCGAAGTGGCCGAAAAGCCAATCGCACTCCCTTTGCCTCACTTACCCTCAACCCCCTATACAGTACCGTAAAAACTCGAATAAATGGACCATGTGCTAGGGAGTCAATTTAAAGTTTGGGACACGGGATTGTCCGAAATTACTGTCTCAGGAAAATTAGCAGAGTGAGACAACTGGAGATTTCAACATCATAGGAGTTGAAAGTAAACATCACAACGCAAAAAGATGTCTCTTCACAATACGAACACTGTAAAATAAAGACAAAAAAAATCCTGATTTTCTCTAAATCAAGCTATGAAGTCATAGAGCATAGTGTATATAAATTGAGGGCAATCAAATTTTCTAGGCTCCTCATAGAACCAAAAATATCTCTTTGATCCATCGAAGCCCAACCTAAAAGCCCGAAACTATGCCCTCCAGAGTGTCTGGTCAGCCAGCAGAATGAATCTGTGCAATCAAATCTTCCACCACTTCCAAGCAACTGCTTTTATGCCAGAATTAAGAAGAAGACTGGCCCAAAACAGAAATCCTTATCTGAAGTCCTTTGCAAGCGAAAGGAACCAACCAATAACCTGCACCGAACCTATACTGTCAATTACAAACTTCGAATTCTATCATATTGGAAAACAAGTTCAATACCTTATAGCCCATCAAACTTTCATGCACCAACCTGGGCAGAAGTTGCAGCCCGCTTTAGACTTCTGGCAACCAACCTCTCAAGGTGGAAGAAGGAGGAGGAAGCAGGCCATTATATAGCGGGAAAGAGTACACAACAGAGAATGCTAGGAGGAGGAAGGCAAAGGAAATGGAAGGAGATGGAGAAGGAATTGTATGAAGAATTCAGGCAGCAGCATGCAATGGGTAGACCTGTTCGAAGGAGCTGGTTCCAGCATGTCAGTAAGGAACTGGTACAAAGAATATATGAAGGGGAGGAGTGTGAGCCTTTTTGCTTCTCTAATGGTTGGTTTCATGGTTTCCTATCATGGCATCAAGTTAGCCTTCGTACAGTAACAAACGAAGCAAGCAAACTCCCAACAGACTTCGGAGATACAATACTGAATTGGATGCAATTCAATAAGTGCAATTCCCAACTTCGGCCAGCCAATGAAAATGGTGTCAGTGATGAATTTGCTACTATTGGTCGATATCAGCTTAGTAACATCTGTAACATGGATCAGACACCTGTTCCATATGAGTTTATAGAAGGATGAACTTACAATACTAAGGGTGAAAAGACTATCTGGATGCAGTCGAGTCAGTCTTCTGGTTAGGATAAGCAACAGGGTACTATACAGCTTACCATGTTTGCTGACGGAGTACCATGGGTTAAACCCTTGATCTTTTTTCGAGGGAAGGGACTAGGAGCAGCAATCCTGGCCGAACTATGAGAATATGATCAGTGTGTGATTGTGAAATTCAATCCAACAGCCTATGCAAACAGTCAAAATATGGTGGAGTGGTTGGATGAGCAACTCATACCAGTACTTAGAGATAAACCTACCTTGTTAGCTTTGGACTTATTCAGCAGGCATAAAACAGAGGAGGTACTAGATACCATGAGAGCCAATGATATCACTCCAAGTGTTATTCTGAGAGGCTGCACTGGGCTTGTGCAGCCTTTAGATGTGTCAATAAACTGACCATTTAAAGATATCCTTAAGGTTAGCAATATTCACAATCAGAAGTAAGAGTTGGGAAGGGAAACTTACTAACTTTAACAATTTCCACTTAGGAATCCTTAGAGATGAAGTTAGATCAAATCGAGCAAGAGGAGGAAGAAATAATTAATAGGGGGGGAAGGCTACCTAGAAGTAAGATTGGGCGATGGCAGGTTACAGTAACTTGGGCAGTGGGGGAGGCATGGGGGTGGTTCTTGGAGAAGGTGGCGGTTGTGAGAAATGCGTTCCATGTTGTTGGTCTTTCGCTGCCTACTTGTGCCGAGGTTGTGGCTAGTCGCCACAACCCTCGGCTGTTCGCTTGGTCATAACCTGGGGCACTCTAAAGAGTGCCCATCAGCTCAACATGACTTGACAGCTCAACCTGACTTGTGGCTCAACACAAACTTTTGTGGCTTAGCAGAACTATTTGTGGCTCACAATTGTAGCTTAATATAACATCATGTATCTGCTCTAAAAAACTGTCTAGTCTACATTTATTTTCCCCACCCTTACTTGTCTCTTAATACCCATAACTATAAGCTTTGATACTTTCTTTTTATAGGCTTGTATATTCTTCCGCTTTTTAAAACATAGTTTGATCTCATCAAGCAGAGGCTTATACTTTGCTCGATCTAACTGTTTCTTTACATTATGGGCTCGCGATAGCTGTTTCTCCACTTTTTCCAATTCCGCATCCTCCTGGCTTTTTGCCATCTCATGGGCTTTCGAAGCATATATTACTCCTCCTTTCTGTATCTGCCTTCGGTTCTGGCAGATGTCTCACTGCCCTTGCTTCCTCAGGAGCACGAGTGTACTCTATATGTTCCATCGCGAGTGCACCAGACTGGGCTTGGGCTAATCCACCTTGTAGGACCATTTTAAGCCTCCGCTGAAAGGAAGGTGATAGGTCTTTTGCATCACATTGTAACTCGTCTCCCATTTGTCTTAAGCTTCGAATAGTAAGAGGAACTGTAGGTGATGATGCTCGTGGTGGTGTCTGTGGGTGGTTCGGCTGGATAACTGACTCACATAACTTGGACACAACGAAATCTGGATTGTATGGGATGAGTCCGGTTGCTTTAAATGATGACCTGATTGTCGATGGCTTGAATGTCTGTTGTCGAATTGAATGAATTATGTTTAAAAATTCTAATTTATCAAACTGGCCACAACCAGTATGGGTTGCAGCTTCTACAGCCTCTGCATGGTAATGCTTGTATGGCTGAAACACTACAACATCAAGTGGTTGGAGGAGGTGACTGGTGTAGGGGGGTAGACAGAATACAACAATCTTATGATTATCACAGTAATCAATAAACCGCTTAGTGCAGTGGGAGCCAAAGTCATCCAGAAGTAGTAGTCGGTAGACACTAACTTGTCGCTGTTGTGAAAAAATTTGAAAATGGGCAAGCCACTTCATCGACAATTCATCGTTGCTATAACCAGTCTCTGATATTCCGATAAGATAATCATCAGGTATACTTGTTGTTGTATACCATGGTTCTTGGTGGATTACTCCTGGAATAATAACCAGGGGTGGCAGAACAGTTCCATCGCCACTGATTGTTTCACAAACTGAAACAAGCTCCCGGTTCGTAGAACTTCCTAGGTATGACTGTCATGAAGGATCTCTGGTAATAATCCACTGATCGCGCCCAACCCCAATTCTGAAATGAGTTTCATCAAAATTATAGCGATCACATTCTTCAATGCTATATCTTTCACAAAAAGCCTGGTATCTTTCAAACCAGTCTTGAATCTCTGCTGGCTGATGTGTGTTCTTTTGGTCAACATCAAGGGTATGTTGCTTGCGAATTGAGTACTCTGAATGTCAAGTCAGAAATCGCTGTGCCCAACGGTCACCAACCACTGGTGCTGGAAGTGGACCACTATGAGCATATTGAAGCACTGCATTTGCACAAACTGAAACCATAGGAAGACGGGCACTGGTTCCTACTGCATCAAGGCGGTCTAGATATTGACAGACAGCGAACTCTTGGTCTTCTAAAAGCTTTCGGTTTGTTGCTTCTCTATCTTGCTTTGATGAAACTCCTTGCCATCGTGCACGAAGTCGGGAGACTGGGATTTCGTATTTTCGGGCAAGAGCAGTAAGGTTTGGTTTTTCGGATTCCAATCCCTCTAATGATGCAAGTGCTGCCTGGATTCGGATCTCGATATCCTTATATGGTTCAACCCGCTGACTGGGAAGTGTAAAGGCCCGGGAGGGTGTCACTGGCATATTTGTAGTAGTATAGGTAGTATTGTAGATGAAAAAAGGAGGCTCCTGTTGAGCGTAGAGGAGTGCTGAGTTAACTGATATCTTGAGGAATACGTCAGAAAGATATGCCTGTAAGTCCTTAGTAATTCTGGAACTCATGAACTGTTTTTAATACTAGTAGATATGTAATAGATTGTTATATTTAATAGAATTCACATACAATTTTCTGCTATATAGTTTGATTCAAGTTCAATGGTAAAGTTTCATTGAGCTACAAAGTTCAATGGAGCTACCAAGCTGTATTGAAGTGCAAATTTATATTGGAATGCAAAGTTACAATGAACTGCTAAGTTATAGTGATCTATAAGGTTCAATAGGCCTTTAAAGTTATAGACAAGTATCTAACATGAATGGACCAAACACAATAGGAATCCTGAGGGTGGAATTCTGTATGTATGCTCGAATATGCAAGGACAATCCACTATACATAATTCCACTAATAGAATACTCCGTGTGTTCAATCTATTCATGCTAGAGACCTGTAAAGTTCTGTGTCTCCAATAATATTTTAATTAAGGTGTAAGGTTAGATTGAGCAATAAAGCTATATTTTATAAATATTATAATACTATGCTAAGCCACAGTGTCAAGCCACAAATAGTTCTGCTAAGCCACAAAAGTTTGTGTTGAGCCACAAGTCAGGTTGAGCTGTCAAGTCATGTTGAGCTGACGGGCACTCTTTAGAGTGCCCCAGGTTGCGAGCAAGCGAGCAGCCGGGGGTTGTGGCAACTAGCCACAACCTCGGCACGAGTATTGATGGGTCAGCAGATCATGAGATTTCTATAAAGGGGATAGAGACAAGCTTTCTTATGACAGGGTTAGAGAACTGGGCAAGGGGGATGGTGGTTGATGATGAGAATGATTCTGTAGAATTAGATGAGGGTGAAGATGAAGCTGAAATATTTTTTAAATAGCTGCCAAGAAAGACTGAGACTGATATTGTGTCTTAAGTGACGAATACCCTTGGCAAGATTCACGTTAAGTCAACTACCTAGCACATGGTCCATTTATTCGAGTTTTTACAGTATGACAAACTGCTTGCGGTAACTTTGGGGTCCTTCACATTCAGTAAACGAGGCCTCCATTAGTACCAGAGCTCAGCCTACCAGTGTGGAGGAGGGTTAGATTAGGCCCTGTTTGTGGGTTACTTTGTGATGTTTTTTTTATTTTTATTTTTATTATATTATGTATTCATTGTTAAGGTACAAGAATGCATATGGAGCCATAAGGGCAATGCATCCTCCGTCTCCTCTACAACTCCGGTCATTGAAATTTACTTCCTAATCGGGAACGACTCAACACCGAGAAAACATCACGAACTTTTCTTCCTCCCCCCCATCTCGGGGGGGTAGGGGAACATACTTTCCATCTCTTGTTTGCATTTCGGCATCCCCCACTTGCTTCCCTCTTGAGGTCTACCCTCCTGAGGATGTTCTTTCCTCGCCATCATCACTCCACGATGTTGGCTCTTCCCCCTACCCCGCTTTTGCTTTGCCTCGCTTAGCGATCGCTACGGTCGGGTTTTTTCATTCGGTCTTTCTACAGACGGCCGGGAACACAGTTCGCAGTAGGAGGAAACCTGTCAACAGGCCACGGTCGATTTCTCCATTCTCCTTTTGTTTAGGAGGCTGCCTTGTCAGACACGAACGCGATACCGATAGTACGTCCCGCCGAGTGAACACTCCCCTCCTCTCTTCCCCCTCGGATGATCGGCTGGCACCCTACTGCTGCTCTTCCCTCGCCTTCCTGCCTCTGGGATCCTCTCCAGAAGTGACGCCATCTCTCCTATCACAAAGGACTACATGAGAGACGCGGTAATATGGTCGGTCGGCCGCCTAGCTGGTACCTTACTACCACCCCAAGCCGGGTTTCGAGAGCTTTCTCTCCCGCACCCCCACCACCCACTCCTGCCTCGAGGGGTCTACCCCCTATGGCCCATACTTCTGGCTCCCCTTTTTTTTTAGGGGACTCAACACCTATCCTGCTCCGGCTTTGCCTTTCGCCTAGCCTCAGCCAAGGTCGGCTTGTTCGGCCTTCAACCCACAACCATAACCCAGGGAACACCTTCGCTGTCCGCCGTCCCCTCGGCGTTGATCGGCTAAGACCTGGTCTGCTCACTTTGCCGTCCTTTGTCGGCTACTTTACTACCCGGGGCCCAGTCCCAGCCTCTCTCAGTCGGGGCCGGTCTGGTCCTTATCTTTCCTTTTTTGGGATAGCTTTCGTGGCTCTCCGTTTCTTTCCTTTATGTTATTTTTCTTTCCTGGCTGTATGTTTTCTCGGGTTCGCTTGGGGTTTCATATGTTCTTTCTTTACTTTATGTTTTTCTTGGGCTCGCTTAGGGATTTCATAAGTTTCTTTCCTGCTGGATTAGTCACCGTGAGAGGTGCGTACGACTTTACGTCGGAATGGGGATCGGGGCAGAGGTTTCTTTTGTTACCGCGTTTGCTTTATGGTTTTGTTTTTGTCATAGCCCTTACGGCTCCACACAGATTCTTGTACCTTAACAACGAACTCATGATTTAAAAAAAAAAAAAAAAAAAAAAAAAAAAAAAAAAAAAAAAAAAAAAAGCCATAAGGGCAATGATGAAAACAAAACATTAATTTCAAAAGCAAGCACAAAAGAAATCTTAGCTCCAATCCCCTTTCTGACATAAAGTCAGATGCACCACCCATGGTGACTAATCATCAAAGGAAAGAAACTCATGAAACCCCTAAGCAAACCCAAGAAAAACATAAAGCAAGGAAAGAAAATTAAAATAAAGAAAAATATGGGAGAACCTCTGCAGAGGACCCCAGAAATGGTCAGTTAGAGGCAAGCCTCTAGGGTAATGTAGCCACCATGGGAACAGTATGGAGGTCGACATGTGTAGTGCAGGGCCGGTCTGTTAGTCAGCACTGGGGAGACAGTAGAGGCAAACCTAGGCGCTGGGTGTAGTTAGATCATGGACAGCAAGAGCTGTGGCTGCAGGAGTTAACTGAGGCAAAGCAGAAGCAAGAGCTGGAATGAAGCTGCCCACTGCTATAAGGCATGAGGGGAAGGTTGGAAGACCCTGCGAAGGTAGTTGTAGGGTAGGAGGGAAAGGGGGTAGGGTTTGCAACCAGGCAAACTGATGGAAGAGGAGAGTAGGTGGCCAAGGCCAACCTGAGGTTCCCACTAGGCAGGTGGGGCAAAGCAAGAGAGGTGCCCAACATAAAAGGGTTCAGAAGGGAGGAGGTTGGTACAAAGAAACTGGAATGGAGGACTGGAATTGAGAAGGATGGTAGAAGCTGGCCAGTATTGGGAGCTGGAAACGCATTCATGGCTAGTGATGTCCTGGCCAGCATTGCCAAGAGGCCAGTGTGCAGTAACCAAAGCTGATAGACATCATCACTATGAGGTAGTGATGAGGAGGGTAGGATTCAAAAGACTGTCTCAAGACAGTAGAGAAGTTAGCAGAGGTGGGAGGGGAGATGAGAGGATGCCTATTCCCAACAGGGAAGGAGTTATGCCCGAGGCCGACTTGGCAGATTACCGCGTTCCTCATGTAGTCCCTTGTTATAAGAGAGAGAGCATCACTACTGGAAGGGATACCAGAGCTAGAAAGGCAATGGGGGAAAGTAGAGAGGGGCAGTAGGGTGCTAGTCAATCCTCATTGGAGAGGTAAAAAAAGATTGTATTTCCTGACCATGGGGAACCTCTAACCGAGGTCCCAGGTGGGGAAAAAGGTGGGTATTCAACATCAGAAGATGTTGAGAGGATAGGATTGGATCCCCAAAAGGGCAAATCACAATAGGGAGAGGGGGAAGAAGATGCCAGTGAGCAAAGGGGAGATGGATAGTGGCTGTCCTCCCCCCCCTTCATGGGGGAGGAGGAAGGGAGATCGTGAAGTTTCCCACAGTAGTGTTGAGTCGTTCCCAAACAGGTAATAAATTTCAATGACTGGAGGTGTAGCGGATGTGGAGGATGGGGTTACTTTGAGATGTTTCGTACCCTCTTGTATTTCCTATTTGGGAAATGCTTGGCACTAGTTATTTTACCGGATATAGTCATAGATGTTTCCTTTCAGTTAGACGACAACAACCACCCCCTCGACAACTACAGGTTGGGCAAGCAAATATTTTTATCTCTTTTTCCTCCCCGTTACCGAACGCATTAGCCACTGGACGATCATAACAAATTCCTCTACCGTTATTTCCCAAGAGACAAAAGTCGATAAATCCAAAAAAAACGAAGTGAAGGATAAAGAAACCTTCCACACCGGTACCGCACTCGAGCATTCGTATGGTTCCGGAAGACTAGAAGTGGACCCACTTTTCACACAAAAAGTGGGTCCACTTCTAGGCTTCCGGAACCATACCTGGTATATACCATTCTAGCCAATGATCCTTCAATCACCGAATGTGACGTACCGTCGATACGCATTGTGGCACAATTTATACCAGTACCGGTATTCCCTGATCTGCAACGTTAAAATCAGAAACAAGGAAAATGTTCATCCCTGGATTTCTTTCTCAACTATTTAAGGTCCCGTACGGAAGCGATTGTTCAAACCAGACTACTCTTTACTATTCCAAGCACCCCACCGATAGCTTCAAAGAAAAAAAAAAAACAATTTCTTTTTCTTCAACAATACCACATCAGATATGGCATCTGCAGAAACCTGTCGACTCAGCGAGGCGCATCCTCCCAAGGAACGCTCCATAGAGGTCTTTTCAGCTGTCCTTCCGGAAATAAAATCTCAACTTCGTTCTCTCCGCCATTTACATCCTCCTGCGTACTTTGATGCGGTTAAAGACCTTTCCAACAATGACCTGACTTCGTTCACCGTGGATAATCTGGAGAGCGTTCGTGTTGGAAGTACCGCTGTAAAAACCCCCCTCAACCCGTGCTAATGGAACACATTTGCTGACAAAATTCCTGTAGTACGGGATGCATATTTTCGGAAAAATACAACTACCAAAGAGTAATGGCGGTTATATCCATGTGAGAGTATTCGTTGGAGGAGAAGAGGCAGGCAAATGCAAGGTCCATTGCATTCATATTGAAGATAAGGAAAATGCAGAGGGTGGAAAAGACTTCAGGGCAATCATGAAGAAGGAGGATGAGTTGGAATGGTTCAATGAATAGCTTTTTTTGGTCAGGATGATTAATTAAGATAAACTTTTTTTTTCTTTCCTCTCTACTCGAGTTCATTCAAAAGATTAGGCAGGAGCGCGGTGTCCCGGTCTAACACTTAGAGGCAGTTGATCGCGGGGAATAGGAATTGCACTTCGTGATCTAACACTTAGAGGTAGTTGTTCGCGGAATCATGTTTGTTTGGCGGTTGCACAGTTTGTAGTCTAACACTTAGAGGTAGTCAGTCCCGGATGGGATGGTAATAGACTACAGGGATCTACCAGGCTATCGATTGGGAAGCATCTAAATGCCGGTTATTACTCGTACTTGTATTATAGCTTCTTAGTCCAGCGGAGAAAGCTCATCGATAACCCTTTCTTATCACAAGTGACGATATTATTTAATTCTCATCCATTAACTTTTCAATTAACCTGCATTCCTGCCTCTCATTTGCTTTACTCCAGATCTCCTTCTTCACCGGCATTGGCATTAACTTAAGGTTAAATTTGTTTCCGTTGAAGCAATTTCTAACCTCAAGCAAGTGTCTTAGGTTAAAATCCGGTGATAACCGGCTACACCCCACATACAGTAAACCAACCCCGCCTTCTTCACCCTTTCCTTCAATTTTAATTAGTTGCAGCCACTCTCTCCCGCAAGCACTTCTCTTTTTTTCTCCACTGGTCAGGTGAGGTAACTACCTTGCTCCTCATCTATATATACCCCTTTATACCCCCGCTCAATTCGTCGCAATGTTTCTCGCCTCTTCTACTATCAAAAGATCTATCCGCACTACAACTATCCGTCTACCATCTATTCAGAAAGCGAACATGTCCTTCAAAATTCCAGCTATCGACAATGAGCCCAATGTATATATGCTCTCCTTTCATTTCTTGGTAATACAAGTTAACAGAACTATAGAAACACTATGCCGCAGCTTCCTCCGAGCGTAAAGCTTTGACGGAAGCCATCCAAGCCCTTCGTTCAAAAGCTCCCATTGCCGTTCCACTCCGTATAAACGCAGAATCCATCACTACACAGTCTACTGTCCCTCAATTCATCCCTTCATCACACGCTACTACGCTCGCTTCTTCCTCGCAAGCTTCCAAGGAACAAGTTGCTGCCGCCATCTCATCTGCCCTTACAGCTAAGCCCGCATGGGAGTCTGCACCATTTGCCGACCGTGCAGCGGTATTCCTGAAGGCAGCGGAACTGATTGCTGGAAAATACCGACCTGATATTATGGCTGCTACAATCCTTGGTCAGGGAAAGAATGCATGGCAAGCTGAGATAGATGCTTCCACTGAATTAGTAGACTTTCTGAGGTTCAACGTTTTGTATGCTGAGGAGCTCTACAAGCAACAGCCAGCAAAGAACGCACCAGGTGTTTGGAAGTATATTTGCCCTTCGGTTGTATCAATTTAGGGAAGAACTAATTTATTTTCTTTTGGTAATTTAGCCGTGTCGAATACCGTCCTTTGGAGGGTTTCATCTATGCTATCTCACCATTCAACTTTACAGCTATTGGCGGTAATCTGCCCATTGTACCGGCTCTTCTTGGCAATGTTGTTATCTGGAAGCCTTCGCCAGCTGCAATTTACAGTAACTACCTGATTTACCAAATCCTACTTGAATCGGGTCTTCCAGAGAACGTTATTCAATTCGTACCTGGAGACGCAGAATCTGTAACCGATGCCGTCCTCTCACACAAGGAATTTGCTGCACTTCACTACACTGGCTCTACTGCTGTTTTCCGTGCACTTTACGGCAAGATCTCCCAAGGTGTGGTTGAGGCTAGATTCCGCTCGTATCCTCGTATCGTTGGCGAGACAGGCGGAAAGAACTTTCACCTCGTTCATTCGTCAGCCGATATTCGCAACGCAGTAGTGCAAACCATTCGTGGTGCATTTGAATATCAAGGGCAAAAATGCTCGGCGTGCTCACGTCTTTACATCCCCAAATCTATTTCTGAAGACTTCCTGGCTCAGCTTAAGGAGGAGACTTCTAAGCTCAAAGTCGGTGCACCAGATGAATCGTTTGAAAACTTTATTGGACCGGTTATTCACAGAGGATCTTTCGATAAACTGAAGGGTGTAATTGACTCTGCCAAGGTGGATTCGTCTCTTGACCTTCTGGTCGGTGGAACCTATGATGACAGTAAAGGATTCTTCATCTACCCCACAATTTACGTTGCCAACTCTCCCGACCACAAACTTTTCAACGATGAGATGTTTGGCCCAATCTTGACTGTTTACGTTTATCCCGATGAGGACTTTGAGGGTGTTATGAAGACTGTTGATGAGAGTGGTGGTGGATATGCGCTTACTGGAAGTGTGTTTGCCAAGGATAGGATGGCTATTAGAAAGGCTGAGGATGCACTCAGGAATTCTGCCGGCAACTTCTATATCAGTAAGTTTCACATAATTATACTTGCGAAATTTTTTTCTAACGAAGGAAAAAGATGCGAAGTGCACAGGTGCTGTTGTCGGTCAGCAGCCATTTGGTGGAGCCCGAGCTAGTGGAACCAACGACAAGGCGGGAAGTATGAATATCTTGACTAGGTTCGTTAGCGCGAGATCTATCAAGGAGGAATTCACGCCTATCGATAAGGTTCTTTATCCTAGCAACGATGCCTAGACTTGATATTTTTTTTCTTTCTTTTTTTACATGCTTCGGCCGTGATGTATGATACAGAATTTCTCTTCAAAAGTGACCAAAAATGAACAGTTTTCTAATATGAGGCATAAGTTCTCACTCGCGTTGCGGTTTGAATTTCCCTTATCAGATGGCCATATCGTTAGAGGTACTTGTAGGATCACAAGCGGCCTCAAAAGGATTTTATTAGTGAACAAAAGATTCCAGCCAGATTCCAAATCCACACGGGTAGTCATTCAAGATCCCCAATGCCGGTAGAACAACAAGAGATCTAACATATCGATAAGTTTCCGCCAAATTAATCCCTGAAGACAGACTTCTCGGCACAACCATTTCACCGACAAATCACAAGATTAAGGCTCAACGCCAAGCTTTCCCCGTCAAAAAAGTTTCCTACAAACTCACCCCGCCTACGCCCCTCATTCTCACCCCTAAAACAACATCCCGTCTTCAACTCTCACCAAATTCCACAGTTCATCAATCCCCACCAATCCGCATGCAATTGACCGCAATACTCCAGGAGCGACCCACTACAACCTGCTCCTGCCTCGGTACCCAAACATGACCCCTACAACCACCCCTACAATCCCCACCCCCACCACACAAGTGATCAACAAACCACCCCGCAAAAACCACTTCCTATCCGGTGGCTTTTCGGGAGTACTCAGTGCGGTTCTACTCCAACCGGCTGACCTGCTAAAAACCCGCTTGCAGCAAAGCCCCCCTACCACCTCCGCGACCCGCACACTGTTGACAACCCTCCAAAAGATTGCCTCCTCTCCACGGCCAATCCGCTCGCTATGGCGCGGCACCCTACCCAGCGCTATCCGAACAGGCGTAGGCTCAGCACTGTATTTTTCCGCGCTCAACACAATCCGCAGCGGGTTCTCCACCCGATCTAGCACCACCGCCAGCAGCAGCCTGCCCACCCTCTCACCACTGGGGAACCTCACCTCCGGCGCTGGCACAAGAGCAGTAGTGGGGTATCTGATGATGCCAGTGACCATACTAAAAGTCCGCTACGAATCCAGCCTGTATACATACCCAACATTATTCTCCGCGTGCAAAGACATCTACAAGACCGAAGGAGTACGCGGCTTCTTCAGCGGCTGGGGCGCAACCGCCATCCGCGATGCCCCGTATGCAGGACTATACGTTGTTTTCTACGAGCAGAGCAAGAAGACACTCTCCCGGTTCTGGCATGCCAAGGAAGGTGCAGGAGGAGGAATGGATGTTGGCACCGCCGCTGGGATCAACGTGCTCTCGGGAGCGGGCGCTGCAAGTCTTGCCACCGCGATCACGAATCCATTCGATGCGCTGAAGACTAGGATTCAGGTTGCCCCTGAACGCTATAGGAATCTGTGGCACGCGGCGAAGGTGGTTGTCAAGGAGGATGGGAGGTGGAAGGGACGTGCGCTGTTTGATGGGTTGGGGTTGAGGATTGCCAGGAAGGCTATTAGCTCTGCCGTGGTTTGGGGAATATACGAGGGGTTGGTGCGGTAGTCTTCTTCTTCCTCCTATCTTCCTCCCCTCTTACAGGAGGGGAACTTGTGTAGGTGGGAAATGGATAGCGGTGTAGAACGAATTGAGGGGGCTTTTTATTTTTTATTTTTTTATTTTATTGCTCCTCGCATGTAATCCCTCTCGTTCTTCACCATCATGAAGGAAAACAAACAAAAACGGCGTGTATGGCGATAAAAACATAGTCTATCGATAAAATAGACCCCGTGCTTAGGTTAGGTTAGGTTAGGTTAGGTGTTCATGGCTGCTTAATCGGATATAATTATAGTACATTTTGTTCTTTTCCCCCATCCCGTCCTCTCTTTCTTTCTGTTTGCTCACTGCCAATTTTCAGGTCCGTTGAGGTTTACGAGTGAGATACTGTGACAGAGGATCAACTCCATGTGCATAACTTTAACCCGCGTAAGTTCTTCTAACAGAATTTGTTCGCATTATGTCACCATTCGACAAACGTATTCTTACTTAGTTCACCCTGTAGTAGATTATAGTTGCGATACGCTCTGCTGGGAGTTTATATATTTACCATCATCATAGACAGAACCTAACAAAACCACTACTTTCTAACGAACCAACCAACTACCTTTCTCTCCTTATCAACTCCCCCCCTCCCTCCACCAATTAAAGCAGAACCGGATCTCATGCTCAAAAACTCCAATCCTCCGTCTCAACACCGCTACCGCTGTCCCGAATATAATAACTGAAATGTATGGAGAAGGTTCAGACTCTCGGGAAGTATTTGAGTGCCGTGCAGTGTTTAATAAATCTTGTATTAACATCTTCGATTGTCAGATAACTTACCGGGGTGGTGCGGGGCTTGAGTGTTTTTGTTTTGGGAAAATAATGGCAAAAGGTAAAGGTGAAGGGGTGGTTTGGGTGGTTTTGTAGGAAGTATGGGAGGGGTTGTTGGGAGTGAGGAATTGTGAAGAGAGGGAAGGGGCTTGTTTTGGGGGGCGTAGGGTTGGGGTGGTAGCGGGTTGCTTTTGTGTGTTTATTTAAGTAATGAGAAAAAGAATGTGGTGTTCATTTATCTCTGTGGGAATTGGGTTGCGTGAATGGGATTTGGTTATTGGTGGCAGTTGCACAGAGTGGGAATGAGAGATGTGATTGGATGGTCACGTAAGGTAAGTGAGAAGGCTGCACACGAAACCCCACTTTTCTTCTATCATACTCCAAGGTGTTTGGCGCATCAACCACAGGACAAACATTGCGCCCCACACCATTCGAAGAGAAGCAAAATGTCTCAATCTATTAGTAATAACGTTAACTCTTTCAATGTGTTGACGAATAACCACTATACACTTTCCGATGACAGCTCTAAGATACTGGCCTGGCTATCGCCATTGGGGCCCCGGCAGCGGCATCAGGATATCCGGACACAACGGATAGACGGTATCGGGGAATGGGTGCTGAAAACCAAGGAATTCAGAAGCTGGTACAACGGGAATGAGAAAGATGGAACTGATAATCGGATCCTATTCTGCTACGGGCATCCGGGAGTTGGTAAAAGCTACATCACGTAAGAAAGTCCCTGACGAAAAGTCGAGTTGTGGCAAACGCTGACAGACTCCGGTTATAGTTCACTGGCTATAGACAAGATATGCGACAAGGCTATGGAAGAAGATAATGCTGTTGCATGCTTTTATTTCGACTTTGCTTCCCGGAAGCAGCAATTGCCGGTCGACATGCTGGGCTCCCTGCTCAAACAGCTTGTTACCGGATTGGAAGAAATTCCTGAAGCGGTAGTTCTCGAATACCGGAAGGAGCAAAAGGTCCTGGGAGGGCGTGGGTTACAGGTTTCTGGAGTCATAAAGATGGTCCAGAGCATCACAACCACAAAACGAACGTTTATATTTGTTGACGCTCTTGACGAGTGTATGCCCGAGCATCGAGTGATGGCCCTTGATTCTCTAGGGCAGATTTTACAAGGATCGCCAAATACCCGAATATTTATGACCGGCCGACCGCATATCCGACATGAGATCGAAAGACATTATGGTGGAAGGGCAATAAGCCTACTGATACAGCCCGCGGAAGAGGATGTCATCAAATATCTTCGCGAAAAGCTGAGACATGACACAAACCCGGAGATAATGGACAGCACCCTGGAGACTGATATCATGAAGAGCATTCCCGAAATGAGCTCGGAAACGTATGTGGAAGCGAGAACAATGAGATAGCTACATCGGAATATCGGCTGATATGTTAGAATCTAGATTCCTACTCGTTTCCCTCCATATTGAGAGAGTCCTGCAAGAAACAACGATCGCTCGTGGGCGGAAAGGACTACACGCAATGACGGATGGGTTGGTGCTCGGAGATGCTTATGAGGTTACATTGGAGCGGGTATGGGCTCAGGGGGCGGAGAAGAGGAAACTGGCGATGGCTACTCTAATGCGGATATGTCATTCGGAGCGACCGTTACAGGCGGATGAGCTGTGCAATGCGCTGGGTGTGGAGATTGGATCAACAGAGTTCGATCCCGACAATATTCCGGCAATAAAAACATTGCTCGGCTACTGCCAGGGCCTGATAACTGTCGATAAAGAAGCCTCGACCATACGGTTAATCCACCATACCCTTCATGAGTATCTCTCTAGTCGTTCAGATCTCTTTAGCGGAGCCCACTCGATAATTGTAGAAACATGCTTGACATATCTAAACTCACAACAGGTCAAGAACCTCTCGTCCTGCCCTCTTCCGGAACAGCGAGGCATGGGGTTTCTCAGGTATTCTTCACGATATTGGGGAGCACACGCCAAAAGGGAACTCTCGGAAAGGGAAGAT
Organism: Choiromyces venosus 120613-1; assembly: GCA_003788595.2. Lineage (NCBI taxonomy): Eukaryota > Fungi > Ascomycota > Pezizomycetes > Pezizales > Tuberaceae > Choiromyces > Choiromyces venosus. Next base: position 415,316 of record ML120409.1, read on the forward strand.
TGCTCGCACTGGAGTTGTTGAACGGGTATGAAGACCATATATCTGCTGTATCGCTTTTGAAGGAAGTAGTACATTCCGGTTATATCGAAGATATCAGTACAAACTCGCTCTTCTCTGGACTACACTGCACATCTTTCTTCGGGCTTGTTGAACTTGCAGTTGCCTTGATAGATACGGGTTCTAACATCAACCAACAAGATTGCATCGGCAGGGTGCCACTCTCATGGGCGATGAGGAATGGACATGAAGGAGTGGTGAAGCTACTTCTCGAACAGGATGATATAGACCTTAATCGCCCAGATTTTCATGAAGAAACGCCACTCGGGCTTGCTGCTATCAAGGGGCATGAGAGAGTGGTGAAGCTACTCCTGGAGCGGCAAGATGTCGACCCCAATCATCCAGATAAGGATAAACAAACACCACTCTGTTTTGCTGCTGCGGGGGGGCATGAAGGGGTAGTGAAGTTACTGCTAGGACGCGAGGATGTCGACCCCAATTGGCCAGATATTTATATTCGAACACCACTCGGGTATGCTGCTGTGGCGGGTCATGGCGGGGTGGTCAAGCTACTGCTGCAGCGTGAGGATGTCGAACCCAATCGCCCAGATATTGATGGTCGAACGCCACTCTGGTATGCTGCTGCTGTTAGAGGACATGAAGGAGTAGTGAAGCTACTGCTGGAGCGGGAAGATGTCGACCCCAATTGCATAGATAAGAGCCTTCGAACACCACTTATAAATGCTGCTGTGATGGGACATGAAGGAGCAGTTAAGCTACTGCTTGAACGGAATGATGTTGACCCTAATCGCCCAGATAAGAGTCTTCAAACACCACTCGGAAATGCTGCTGTGGAGGGACATGAAGGGATAGTGAGGTTACTGCTGGAACGAGCAGATGTGGACCCCAATCGCCCAAATAACAACATCCGAACACCGCTCGGATGTGCTGCTGTGGGGCGGCATGAAGGGGTGGTGAAGCTACTGCTGCAACGGAATGATGTTGACCCTAATCGCCCAGATAAGAATCTTCAAGCACCACTTATAAATGCTGCTGTGATGGGACATGAAGGGGTGGTGAAGCTACTGCTGCAACGGGGGGATGTCGACCCTAATCACCCGAATAACAAGAGCTGTACGCCACTCTTGCTGGCCGCTCATCTCGGATATGGAGGATTAGTGAAATTACTGCTGGAACGGGAGGATGTCGACCCTAATCACCCAGATAACAAAAACAGAACGCCACTCTTGCTGGCCGCTCATCTCGGACATGGAGGGGTATTGAAGCTACTGCTGGAAGGGGAGGATGTCGACCCCAATCGCCCAGATATTTATATTCGAACACCACTCGGGAGCGCTGCTGCGGAAGGGCATGAAGGGGTGGTGAAGCTACTGCTGGAACGGGAAGATGTCGATCCCAATTGGCCAGATGATGAAGACAATACACCACTCTTGTTGGCCACTTATTCCAGCCACGAAGGGGTGGTGAGGCTGCTGCTAGCACGGGACAATGTCGACCCCAATCGTCAAAATAACGAAGACCATACACCCGGGGCCCCAGAACTCGAGGTTTAAACACTACTCTAGGTTGCTGCTAAGAACATGAATCAGTGATAGAGATGCTGCCATTCGCTAAGATTATGACCTGACAACCCACATTGATACAGTAGTACAACCCTATCTTATTTCGCTGATGACGGTTATAGAGGATTCGGAGGAGCCGGGAAGCTGCACTAAGCCCAGACACCTTGGAAACTGCAGATGCGCAGTAGCCCAACAGTGATGGGAGATCAAAGATGGGGTGTGAAAACTACATGTTCAGCCTTATTGCCCTCAACTCAACTCAAATCAAGTCGAATTCCTCCTTCCCCCCTACCATCCTCTGCCCCACCCTCCCGGCGTCTGCGACAACCTATTGCTGAAATCGCCATCCTCCTTTTCCGTTCCTTATGGATCCTTTATGTCAGCGCTGCAACATGCACATGATAATTCTTCCAGGCTGTGGTTTACGTAATGCAGAATGAACTCCTACGGTATGTAGACATATACTCCTCCTCCCCCAAGTCCTCCGAAACTTCAGGATACTTGCTAACGCTATCGAATGAAGGCTTCTCAATCTCTTTGCACTGTTTCATTAAAGGTGCTGGGGTGCTGTCATTTGTCAACCTGCAACTTTTATCTTGGTCACCGTTTCCTTGGTTGAAGAGATCCTTTGTTATAAAAATCACCTTTTCTTAATTCCTTTCGTTATATTTTTTTCTTCTTTCTTTTTACTTTTGTTTTCACTGGGACTATAGATGGATAGATACACCACATACACTATTGTTTTTGTTAAATTACGGTCATACCCCAATAATCGTTCCTCTTCGCATATGAAATATTTCATTATGGGATCAGTTAGAACGGTGCTTTCGTTTTTCTCAAGCAGGCTTACTGTAGAATATTTGTTTATCAGAAAAGTGATTACAGCCTGATTTCAAACCTCCTTTTTCCTCCTCCTCCATCCCAATCTCGGCTCGGGACTTATTTCTGACTTTCAAGCCTGTCCGTCCTGAGCACTGATATAATACAACAAAGATTAACTAACTAAGGATACTGACCTGAGTGAATCCCTGTTAAATAATCACTTGCAGGCTATCATCCTTCTAGTGTGATTGGGGCTTGCTGAATCCACCTATCCCTATGCGAAGAGAATTTGAAATGATATAACTTGTCCTTGGGAAGTTAGTTGGGATCCCCGGCGATTGTTGGCGTATTGAACTGGTTTTATCCCTTTACTTCATTCATGACTGAGGGGACTAAAATACGGTTTTGTGATAATACTTTACAATTACAGTAGTTTATACGGAAATCCGAGAATTGATTGGTGGTTTGGCGGTAGGGTAACTAACTACCATCACAAAACAATTCACAATCCCCTTACCAGAAAGTATCACGCTGGCTAAATGCTTCTTGGAATACCAACTTGGGGGCTACTTCTTCTCCTACTGGTGGGCAGAATTGGATTACTTGTTTTGGGCGGAGGTTAGGTATTTCGTTATGTATTGTTTAGGAGGCAAAGGGGTAGACAAATTCTTCAGAGAAAGGAAGTTATAAGTATTAATTAGTGATAGTTAATGATGGGAATACCTCTTTTGTAAAAGAGTGATCACATCCGACATGTGAAGGTTGAAATACGCAAGATTTGCTACGATAAATAACTGATCTGAAATGGTTAGAGGATTACAGATGCACTGTACAGATCAAGCCCATCAGGAATCACTGCATTGATGAGTTTTTGGCAGAAAAGGATAGGCAAACAAATCTTATTGATTTCTTTGCCAGGACAATTTCCGGTGACTCCTTTAGACACACAGGCGGGTTCATGGGTAGTTTTAACTGCCCAGTCGAGAGTTGTAATTCATCACCAGTTGTACAGAAACGAGTGCTTTATCATGAGCCAGGACTTTGGGGCATCTCACGATTGATAAGATTAGATAATATAAGTTGCCAATGAACATTGTCGTCGAATTCACCTACTCATAGGATACGGTAACCGTCCTAACAAATTCCGAGGTTGTTTGTTTGCTTCCGAGCACATGAGAGAAGGTCAGTTGCCGCCAGTGATCTATTTAAGGGCCTTTTCCCTTCCCATACCCATTCCGGAAACCTCCCAGTGGTTGCAAGGGCTACGGCGGGATCTCGATGCAAGAAATACTCGTTCAAGAAAAACTTGGATAGGTAAAATATGTGAGAAATTGTTGGTAGCTTCGGACCTCTTTGATGCTTCTCTATTAATAGTGTTGCTTTGTACGATATTCGAGATGTATCTAAGCCATTTGGTCTCCTCACATCCCACATGCCGAGAGTGATGTCTCATGAGTAACACTTGCTTCTTTTCCCCGATCCCCTTTTTCCCCTCCCCCGCTAAGATTTTGATATGATACAATTTGGATGGAGTTATGCGTGAATTTCGCCAATCAGCTGTGTTAAGAAGGGGTATGATGGGGAGTGTAACTGATGGTTTGTAAAATTACCGTGTCAGGATTGTGATAGGGAAAGGTTATGTCTTAGATGGAAATCATGAAAAGAGAGAAAGCAAGCAAGAAGCCGATGACTCTCTCTCTTTTCCTTTTTCTTTTTTCTTTCTATTCTGTCAGTAGTGATGAGTAGGCAGGCTCGGTCTGTTGTTGTGTCCCGTATCTATTTGACTGATCGACTTAAGGTTAACCCCCCCTGCAGCGAATTTAGGTTCCGCCCGCCAGGGACTGGCCGACTATCGTTAAATTTTAAACTTATCACGTATCGTGCCAAACTCTCCACCGTCTTGTCCTTGGATAAATAATGCCTCATGAGCCGTGGTAATAAACCCCCCCCAAATCTAGTTTGGGAAATTTTAAACATTAGATATAACTTAGTACGTATCGATAGTCCGCTCCACGCCATAGTCTGGAAAATAACAATACCCACTGACGTTCACTCCTATAAATTTGAAAAGCTACCATGCAATCACGGCTATGCAAAACAGCAGACAAGGCACAAATACTGTGGTTCCCAAAACGATGAGAGATATCTTGTAGCAACTAATTAACTATTGCTGTCCTCTCCCCTTAAAAAAAAAATTTCATGTAGGTAATAGTAGTTCGAGACAGACACAATATAAGACCGTCACGTATCTTCAGACAGAATCACCTTAACTTAAACAGTGGGTAATAGAAGGAGTAACGGAAACTAGTAGCATGTTATACAGGTGATTGACAGTACCTCTAGCCAGAGAGACTCTGAGTTACCTCTAGACCGGTCAAACCCTCCCCCGCTGCCGAATCACTCTTCTTCCTTCACCCAAGACAGTACCCAGAATCGACATTATCCGCTAGAGTAACTACCCCATAATAAAGGAGCAGAATCGCGTATGCCGGCACGCGCGAGGAGGAGTTTACAGTCTTTGGCGAATCGGGTATGTATCTAGTATAGCCTGTACAGATCAAAGCTGCTACGGACAATGTTTGAGAAGTAGTATTACTGTATATCTAGGGGTACATCGTTGCTGCAACGGGTATTCCTGTGATGGGGATGGCGGGTCACTTTCTGTTAGGCTGGGGAATTGCATGCTGTATTTAGTACTGTATGCGCTGGGTTTTCAAGTTTATTGGTGGGCGGACAAATATGTTCTAATACTGTAGTTTAACTTAGATACCGAGATAGTGCCTCTGACACTAATAACCCTTGACAAGCAGCAGAAAGCAAACCTAAAATACGTACAGAACTGGCATTCTCCAGTCCAACAACCGCCCATTGAATCCCACCAACCAGCGCTTCGAATACCCAAAACACAATCAAACACTATGCTAGCCAAAGAATCCATACTGTACTAAATTACGTAACATATGCAGGAAACAACTCGGCACCTTGCTTCCAGTAGGGTACGGTAGGGTAGTCCGTTTAGTCCAATCTACCAGTAGTCTAGTTCACCCACTAGTTATGCCCAAGCGCCGCCCCCTTACAGCCGCCACCACCGCGCGCTTACATATGCTCTAACTTAACTTGAGATCCTGAAACAAATAAACTAACCTGTAGTGCACCGTTTCTAACTTGCCGTACAAGTATTTCTGAGCATCACAGTACCGTTAGTCGGGCGGTGGTGGTAGATGAGGCGAGCTTGATATTCCCATGAGACGACATCGTTGGCTATGGGATATTGTCTCACATAGGTATGCTAACTTAGGTACAAAGCCCAAGAAGGGAGACCTGGGGTTCCACAGTAATTATTGAACAATAATGTACAGTACAGATATGTAGTACCCGGTAGAACTTTTGGATTTCCCCCCCCCCCTCCCTTCTCACTATTACAATAAGCCTAGCGCCCTATCCGCCCAGCCGCCCAATCCAATTGCACAATTGCCTTCCCTTTCCTAAACACAACAGAAGAGAACAAAACGCATGCAGACACCCCACCCCACGTGACCCTACTACCCAATTAAGCCACTCTGCAAATCCTCCGTAGAGTTTATAGTTCCGAATATCCTTATGCATGATACATCTTGAGAAATACCGCGCGGTGAGAGCAACGGGTGCCCAATTAAACACTGCACTGGGGACATCCTCGAGTTGGCTCTAGGCCGTGTGAGTTTCAGACACGCACGGGGGGGGGGTTGAAGTTCAAAAATAATCAAGCTGCGAGAGCGTGCTTAAGTAATTGATCGGAGGGATTGATTGGAGAGAACGTAGCATAGTGAATAAGGAGAATTCGGAAGTTTTTTTTGGCGCAGTGTATTGTTCTTTCTTTCTTTTTTTTTTTTTTTTTTCATGCCCTCGGCGGAGGAGTGGTATTATACTATACTAAACTAGACTAATTTGATCGAGTTGATAACTTCGTGGAGTACGGTGCTCTATATTGGTTTCCGATTAACAGGATTAATAAAAATAAAAATAAAAATAACCGGTATTTATCAGATTGGGCAGAAGAAAAAAAAAGAAAAAAAAACGATGCTATCGATCTGGCAAGGGATGGCGGAAAGTCGCGTCATCTCAAGTCACCAGTAGTTAGTATTTGTATGTGCGATATAGTACTCCTCATCAGGAGCTAAGATACTCCTCTTCAAGATAATATCTAAGATGGAGCAGGGCTGAATCTAGATTTATCACCGGTTCTGATTGTGCAGTCAAAACCAAAAGTTCGGAATCGGGTGGACTACGCCTCTAATCAGTAAGAGCAAAGTTGGTAATCCTTAGGTTTGGAATACCGGTATCGTACCGGTATGGTATACCACTGAACCTTCCGCTCCTAGAATTAGACTGTGGTGAACACTACAGGGGTTCGCCCACCATGATAAGATTAGACATCCGGGATACATGATATCAATACCGGTAGTGATGTCTCATGATCCATCCACATGGCCCAAGCTCTTTTTCAGCCACCCGTGCCACCTTACCATACAACCTCTCCCCCTGTCTCTAACTCTCTCACTCTCTCGACAGAATCGACACTACCTCCTCCAGGGATCCTTCTTCCTAACAACTAACACGATTCGAGATCCCGGGGTTTGTTTACACCCCTGTTGTTTTTAATATAAGAGGTCATTATCACAATCTGGGAGGGCTTGGGTACGCCAATCGGGAAACAACGATGAGTGCACCACTTTCTTGCCAGTAGAACGTAGCTTCTGGGTGTGTTATCATTTGTGACGATACAAACATAAGTGCAAAATACACTTGTGATAGGATAGGCCCACTTTAACAGCTGGTTCGAGAAAGATGTCAGGACTATGTCATAATTCGCCCCTTACTCCCCGCCTCAGGGATACTTGAGAGGCAGAGATATCATTTGCTGCAGCTGCGCATAAAAAGGTGCTCTTGTTCATAGCTTTTGAAGGTGGGCAGATTTATAGCCTTAAGGGCAATTAACAGGAGAGTTGGGTTTCAAATTTTTCAATGAGGGCGTCTACGTTTTTTTTTTTTTTTTTTTCTGTCCAGAATAGTCCAGAAGCTACCCTTTCCGGGGAACCTCCCTAATCATCCTACTATCAAAAAAATGGTTCTTCCACGAGTGACGCCCCATGAATATAAATTCCCCGAACCTCCCCCCCCCCAACTTCGGGATCAAATTCACAATAAAGACGAGAAGTAAACGTTTGTTTGTTTTCATCACTAATAACACGTTCCATCAGGGACGCGTCTTAATTTGCTAAATATCGAAAAACACCTCTGGAAGTTAGGGACATCATAACACCCCATCCATCCCCCATTGATCCCTTTTTTTTTTTGTCCAAACCGCGTTCACCGCGCTCAAAGACCAACACCTACCACTGCATATTCTCAAACACGCCCCCCGGTCTAACGCTAGTCTGGTTATGAAAGACCAGCACCAGTATTAATAGATAAAAACGCCCTTCAAGTTACGTGGCACTCGGAGCTTTAGTCTCAGATATCATCATCATTATCATCATCATTATGCTCATGCTTAAGATGTGTACTATATGAAGTTAATGCGAGAAATAACGCGTACGTATTATGTTATATACCATGCGTTGGGGAGTATGCGGTGGTCTTGGATTATGTGAAGTGGTGATGCGCTAGACCGACAGGTATATATAGAGAAATATGGATGGTAGGGGGATCCTAACTTGTGTCGGGGCTTTTTGGGTAGTGTTGGGGTAAGCAGGAAGATAGGCAGGGGTCTAGGATATACGGTAATACTGTACTCGGGGAATCCGGCACGCGGATCACGTATGCATATTGTACCGAACGGCCACATATCCCCCGGACCGTGAGGGCCTAGATAACTGCCATACCCCTGTACTCCTCCGCTCGGCGAGCTAGGACAGGCATAGCAAGTAGGCTCGCTCGTCCGCCCTGGCGAAGATCAGACACGCACGGTGATTCTCCCCTTCTTTTGCCACGAGGAGAGGAGGAGCTAGTAACCGACGTCTTTCGCAGATTGAGAAAAAAAAAATCTTACCATTGTACTTTTTTTTCCTATTTCCCCGTGTTGATCTTCTCGGTCTTTGAGAGTCTAGGACCCCATTTTTATGCAGCTAGTTGCAACACGGCAGTGTCGAAAGCCGTGTATGTTCGTAACCTTATTACATACAATGTCAACAGTAACATCAAAATAGAAGAAAAGTGAAAGTGCAAAAAAAAAAGGAAAAGAAAAAGAGCACATACACACAGACCTTCTCCCTACCCATAACCTTTGAAATCGTCAATTATACCAGGATAATCGAAAGGTTTCCCAAGTGGACAACTAAGCTTTTTTTTTCTTCTTCTCATTTTCTCCCCGGGATAGAGAAGCCTTTTCGGTAAAGTCAGTTTACGTACCGGTACGATACCTCTCATTCCCTGTTTTTGCCAAATCCGAGTGAGTTTCCGTGACGACTTATATTGTGAAGAGCCTATTCAGTCAGTCAGCCATTGGAGAGTTGGATGACTCCACTGATTCGGTAGAGAATTTCAAACAGTACGTATATCAAGCCGTGTTATGATACCGAATCCGGAATACAAGTGCTACAAGAAGTAAACATAAGCCGAGGACCGACCGACCAACCGACCCACAGGCAACATCAGCAGCAGCAGCAGCACACACGCAGAAGCAATGAGAAGAAAAGAAGAAGAAAAAAATATTGAAGATGGAGGAAAAAAAAAAAAAGTTCGATACCCGGAAGGTACACTTACAGTACTACCTTCATGTTATGCACCTGCGTCTTTTTTTCTCCTTCCCTCTTAGGGAACTATAGTATGAGTAGAGAGAGAGCTAAGTTAAGTACCGTACTTACAGTCCAGTCCAGTCCAGTCCAGTTCAGTCCAGTCCAGTGACTTGCGTCTTTCAAGGTTTCCTTTCCAGATCGGCACGTTATTCAGTGTATTATGGTGCTCCCAAGCCACTCTTTTTTTTCTTCTTAATTTATTTACTTTTTTTTTTTTTTTTTTTTCAAGAGCAGAACCCTGCTAGATATTTGCACCTGTGGTATGTGTGGATGGGTGGATGGGTGGATGGACGGATGGATGGGTGCCTGCGCCTGCTTCCACTCCATTCCTGCAGGCAGGTAGGTAGGCAAGGCTATAGCGCCACCACCAGGGACGTGTCTAGATTTATTACAGATGTTAGTTTACCAGAGCCACGGATCGACCATCAATTCTTTCTATATTATTTTTTTGGCGTATGTGTGCATTGTGTGTGTGTGCGTGCGTGTTATTTCGTTCGTTCGCTGGTTCGTTCGCTGGTTCGTCAGCCTTGTTCTCTCGTAGAATTCACCTTAGATCACTCGTTTTGCCAAGAGTTTGCCAGCGTGGTTTTGGTTGCATGGTTGATCTGATCATTCATGTTATCCGATTGGAGTTGCCCTGAGAAGAAGAGAGAGCAGATGTGGCTGCAGAGCGTTAGCTGCCCTATGAAATGGTAATTCGAGTCGACACTTGGAGTCAAGGCGGCTTGCAGAAATGGGGGGTGTCCCTCTCTCGTCCTCTCACTGCCCTGGGAATTGGGTAATTTGTTTCGGTGGTATGTTTTTTTTTGTTGGTGGGAGGCAATTTATCGGGGGTTGTTGCCTTGAGAAAGGGTTTTTTTTTCACTGGCAGGGTAGGAAGCCGCTGGGGGGTGGTGAGTCATTGGTTAGGAACTCACGGAACGTCACTCGATTGCGATTTGCTGATCGGGGGTTACTCGTAGGGCTCTTTTGAGAAACGTTTTTTTTTTATTAATGAAACGACTCTGACGGGGATGTGTGTATCGGGTATTTGTGGAAACTTTTTAATAATACGTTTCGAGAGGGGGTTTTATCATATGAATACAGTAAGCACCTTTTGTGATTTTCCTTTTTTCGTAGCCTTGGGGAGATGGGAGGGAGCGACCAGGACATCCCTGTTTTCCGAGCAGAGCCTCACGCCACTAAGCGACCGAGGGGAAAGCAAACAACCTCACTTTCTCTCCCCGCACTGCCCGCCTTTTCTGCCGTAACATACTTCCGCCCCTTTCCCACACCTTCTACCTCAACACTTTACACACTCCCCGCCCACTACGATGTCGATACCAAATGAAGCTCTCCAGAAGGTATACTTCTCCCTCGCTCTCTCACCTCCGTTATCTCCCTATCTACTCTGCCCCTCTTCCGGAGGGGATTTAAAGTTAGGGAAAAAATATGAAACGAAGCTAACCGAGTTACTTACCGCTCTCTTTTTTTTTTCAAACTGATAGTTGATGCAAGAGATCGAGGCGCGCGCCGTCTTTTCCCAGCAACAACTTCAAATTGTCAAGTCCCAGATGGCAGCCAAACAGCGTGACATTCGGCTTTTGCAGCTGACTTCCAAGGAGCTGGATACGCTGCCCAAAGCCGCAAAGGTGTATGAAGGCGTCGGGAAAATGTATGGTAGTTTCCTTATCCGGGTTGTGTGCTTGTGTGGTTTTGTGGTTCGATGGTGCTTTGTTGCTGTGTGACAGTCTTTTTTTTTTTCCTGCACACGCACAACACAAATTCAAAGCATTTTTGCATCTGAAAATTCCACCGATTCTTGCTTCCTACTTTGGGGTATTGATTTGATTGTATAAATTTCTAATTATGGTGTGCGGTTGCAGGTTCGTCATGGAAGACCTCGATTCCGTTCTCACCCGCCTTGACAACGAGAAGAAGAGTGCCGAGGGCGATATCAAAGACCTCCAGAAGAAATTCACTTATCTCGAAACCACTTTCGAGAAAGCACAGGATAATTTGAACCAGATCCTCAACCGAAGGTGAAGATCTCCATGGCACCCATGTGAGATGAGTAAGGAGGAGGCATGGGTTGTTAGGCGACGGGAGCCCGGGGGTGTAGAGAGGAGTGTCAGAAAATAAGGAGGACACGCGAGCTAGGATTGTGTGATCAAGGAGATAAAAAAATGAAAATCTTTTGAAGGTTCAAAGGAAGGCGGGAAGCGATTATTTCGGTTCGAATGGTTCGGTGGAGGAGATGGAGGTCGTGATGATGATGTCCGGTTGTAAACATGGCTGCTTCAACAGCAGCCGCGGACCACAGCAGGAACATCGGATCAAAGAAGCTACAGCTAAGCGGACAGGATGGCGACTAACCCAATTCTTACCATCCTAGCTGGTGCCTGTGTGTGTTTCCATTTTTTACTTTTCTCCTACAGCTCTTACAAATTTCATGTTACGTGGGCACATATCCATGTGGGAGTTTCTTGTGAATCTGAATTTACGAATGTGATCTGAGGTTTTTTTTCCCTCTATCTTTTTTTAATAGATCCCAGGAGTTTCGGAGATTATCTTCGATTCTGCATGCTTCATTTTCATTCAGTTGATATTCTCAATGCGGAGTGGTGGTAGTTTTAGTGAAATTTTTAATCTTTCAATTTCGGAATATTTATTTCAGATATTGCTGATAGTATAGACGACTAGGCCAGCTTGGGACCAGACAGAAGTAAGCTACTGTCGGTTAGATAGCTCGGCCTATCGAGTAACCTTTCCTCAGACGAATCCACAGCTCCATGACATGACTTGTCTTGCCTTCGGATACATACATATGCTTGCTAAAAAGGTATGAAGACTACTGGCCAGTCTAACCAGCCACACCACTTTTTCGAACTTGAGCAATATACGAAAGTCCTTTCAAGCCAACCAAGACTCCGTATAGCTTATCCGCCCATTCCTTCTTCGCGTCCTCAAACTCTACCAGAAGGATTTAGAATTGAACTCTGTAAGAATCCTCCTTCCCAAATACCGTTCTGTGCCCGTCGTGGCTGGAACGGAATAAATATCATAAATAGATACAGTAGATAAATAATGTGCACTTTTTATTTCATGCAAGGGATCCATTTTCTGTCTGTATTCGTATGAGCAGTGTAAAGTACAGTCCTTGTAGTGATAAATTGAGTACTGTAGACCAGATATGGGGTAGATACGATGTACATACGATAGGTAATCGCGTAAAGTATGCAGGGAATGCGTTGTTCGACCAATGTCACTAATCCAATGGGGTATTACGGCAGGGGCTTCTTCCTCCCATTGAGAAGAGTTCTGTGGGGAATTTGAGAGAGACGAGACAAGTCGAGATACCTCGAATGATCCATCAATAGTAATTTAAGGAAAAAAAGGTGGAGGAGAGGTGGAGGAGGACAAAAGGTGAATAGGATTGAAGGTGAGAAGAAAGAAAATCAATGTAGTCCAGCTGGCGAGATACAAGTGGAAGTAAAGTTTCAAATGATAGATGATTACTCCACTTTTTTCCTCCCTTCTCCCGATATTCCTTCCTCCATCGCTCGTTTGTTCCTTTTCTTGTTTTCTTTCCTCCACCCCTTTCCCCTCCTCCACACCTAATTATTTCCGTTCCGTTTCCATTCTTCTATGCCAATGCGCATCCCATCATCTCGACCCATCCATCCATCTATCGTCAATCCATCCATCCATCTCAATCTGTGAACAATGAAAATTATTGGGCCCCTGCAACGATTGACAACACACACACACTGTATTTCCTTTTTTCTACCCTATCTTCCTTTTTTTTTTTCCCTGTCCTTCGCACCCTGTGTCTCCCTTCCTATCCAACACTTTCCTTCCTTTCCTCTTCTGCTTGTTCCCCGGGTCTCTGGAAAGATGGGGATTCTGTAACTACGACCCTAAAAGGATCTTCGAGCCACCGAATAATGTCAGTCAGGTGATTTGACTGAGGAGGGGTTACCAGCCAAAAGAGTGGACAACACAGAAGTTGACCTATTCCCCTTTCCTTCTTTCCTTCTTTTTTTTTGCCTGTTCGTCTGCAAGAGGGTATGAGAAAGGAAAGAACCCCTGAAGCTCTCTTGAAAATGAATAAAATAAAAAAAAGTAATAAGATTTTATTACATTTTTTTTGAGTAAAAACAATGGTATTTTTTTTCTTTGTCTTCTTTCCACCCTCCGTTCCTCCCTCCCTTTCCTTCCGTTCCAGTTTCCTCGGACCCCCCCCCCCTTCCTCCGCTCCTTCCTTATTCCCCGTACACCAGTACCCCAATCCCGAAAGTAATGGGTACGGCGATGAGTGAGAGGGGAGAACGCGGAGTTTTATAACTTGCTGTGAACAGTGTGAAGCGAGGCGCACATTATGTCCGAGCATTAGTAGTTGTCTTGTCTCCAAGGTAAAGTGTACTGGTGATGTGTGTACCCGATACACTGGGAGCAGAAGCCAGGAGGGCGCTACGCGCGTATGATAGGCGCGGTAAGGTAAAGGTAGGGCAACCCTAATTAATTAAATTTAGTGAAGTGGTTTTTCCTACCCTATTTTTTTTTGTTGCCCTGTCCCGATCTTTTTTTTTTTTTTGTTTTGTTTTACGTTTTTTTTTCTTTCCTTCCCGTCCTTTCTAACTTTCCTGGTTTGGGGGAGGGGGAATAAGGGAAGGGAAATCGTCATGCAAGGCAACTCTACTATGATAGTGTGTGTACCGACCGTTAGTTGTCCCTCTTTTTCAAGGGTTGCCCTAGAGTGCGGTATGTACGATAGGCAGAAGTGACGATGATGATGTAGTTCCCGTCTTCAGGTTCAAAGAAAGAAAAAAATCGCAGCCTTCTTTTTGTGTTGTCTTTACTTTTTTCTTTTCTTTTCTGCTGTTGTGGTCTTTTTTGGGTGCTCCGCCTCTTTTTGCGTTTCGCCTGTTTAAACTATTCGTTCCGTGGCCGGCGCTTGCGTTCTCCTTCATCACTCACTCAATTGGGTTTGACGGGGGGGTGCGAGGGTTCAGAAGAGGAGCTCGATACGGTATAGGTGGTTGGAAGGGGAAAAAAAGCACTGATAGAACAAAAGAACTAGCGATTCTACCACATCCTGCATGCGTGCGCAGCGAATTAGGGAGGGGGTGGTGGGGATTATGTTGTATGGTTAGTTGGCTGGGGAAAACAAATGTGACTCATGTCCACTGAGGATTTATCTCTCCCACCTGCTTCCTTTGTGTATGGTTTTCGAGGGCTGGACAGTACCCGGACCCCACCCAAACTTTTTTCTCTGCTGGGTGGCCAGAACCACGAAAAGAAGGGGATGTGTGACAAGGAAATTCGGGCAGTGATTGAGAGAGAAATGGTTTGGACAACTCAAGTTCGGGTTGCCGTTGCGGTGAAAGATGGATAACAATCTGAGCCTCATAATGGTAGTTACCCTATTTCCCTATCCTTCTCTATCACCCACGAGCACCGCCCCTTAGGATTTGAGCAGGGGGGAAAATGGAGTGACTGAGTTGAGGGCTGGATTTGAAATATATGTGCACTACAGGGATCGGATGGTTGATAGTGAGTGGATAGACAAGTGCTTACAGTACAGTATGCTCACTCTTTAATCAAGAGAGTTCTACCTTTATTTGTTGCTCTAATACGGTATGAGTGCCGTAGTGTAAATTCTGGGGAGGAGTGAGAAATAGTGAGAAAACAAAAAGAGGGTATTCCCGTGTTATGGCTCTTATGTGTGTGTGCTTGTCTATATCAGACTGGTGGTTGGACAGATGGAGGGGAAAAGATAGAGAGTGTGACAGGGGAGGGGAATGCTAGGTTGAAGGCAAAAAATAAAATAAGATATTCTCCATTCATTGATTGATTGACTGATTGACTGATTGAGTGATTACGGGTACGGTATGGGGCCCTGATCTCAAGGTCTATGATCCTATTCCAACATTCTTGATAATTTACGATGGTAGCAGATGGTTAGTTGGTTAGCCGGAGGCGAGAAGTGTGAAGAAAAAAAAAAAAAAAAAAATTACGGGTACGGTATGGGGCCCTGATCTCAAGGTCTATGATCCTATTCCAACATTCTTGATAATTTACGATGGTAGCAGATGGTTAGTTGGTTAGCCGGAGGCGAGAAGTGTGAAGAAAAAAAAAAAAAAAAAAAGTGTTATGGACTTTCATGTCTTCCTTGTCCCTCTTTCCGTTCGTTCTGAGCCTCTCGCTTTGCCGCCCATGTGCTGCTGCTGGTGTTGCTTGCTTGCCTTCTTGCCTGCTTGCGTTCAAGCTGCTGATGGTGGTTGTGCGAGTGCAGCCAGTGCCAGCCGTGCCAGCTCGCCCACCACACAACAACCACCGTCTAAGTTAACTCTTGCGTTCTCTGCTCTGCCTCCCCCTCCGCCCCCCGGTCGTTCCATACACTCACTCACCCTGGCAACCCCTCCCACATCCCTCCTCTTTTTTCCCTTTTCCCTTTTTCCTTTCTTTTTTTTCTCTTTTCACCCTTGAGGCCTATGTGACACCCTTAAAAGGTCCTCATCATCTGCCTTCTTAACTGCTGTTGTTCCCCTCCCCCTCCATCAACGCACACACCACCTACAAAAGCACCACAAAGTACATTTATAAGCTTGTCTTTCCCTGCCAGCCTTCCCTACCGACTGATCAAAGATACCATATTTTTTACCACCTTAAACAACCCCTTGTGTACCTGAGCCTCGAGCCTTGTGCCCTACTCCCTCTGACCACAATATCGTTTACTGTGCCCTGAGAAGAGAGTTTACGGCTTGTCTCGTGAACAAACCAGACTACCCCACCCAACCTCACAACCACAACTAGGTCATCATGTCCGCCTTTTACGCACCAAACCCACCATACAATGGCTATGTCGAGGCCCCAGCCCCACCACAGGTGGGATCGGATTATTCCTACGGCGCTACACACTCCCCAGATATCCGATATGCAGAACCAGGCTCCCCACTGGTCTTCCCAGTCTCCCCAAACCTCTCACCTGCGCCCTCGCGAGATAGCTCCCGTAACCGAAGAAGCACGGTAGGCAGTTTAGACCCATACATCTCGATCCCTGAAGATCGCGGGCGAGACAGGGCGTACCACAACTCCCCCCATCTGGGCATCAACCAACGCGGGATGGCCAGATCCAACTCGGAGCGGTCCCGTACCCGCCCTTCCGTCTACGTCGAGGTGGCCAAGACCACCAGGGGCCGCCACGGAAGATCTCCCAGCGAGGGGACTAGCTACTACTACTCTGCCACCAAGTCTTACCGGGGTGAGGGGTCAACTTACAGCAACTCCTCCTATGGTTCTCAGACTCACTCTCGATCTCACTCGAAGGTAGGCGGACGACACTCCCGCTCTCCATCTTGCGATTCCTGCGAATCTTTCGAGGCCGCTGGTTATGAAGTTGGGCTTCATCATGGTCCCGATGGGCACCATCATAACAAAGAGCTTGCTACACTTACCAAACACTTGCAGAACGTTGAACTCCAACTAAAACAAGTCAAGGCCGAATCAGAAAGCAAGAAGCAGGCAGAGGAGAACGCTAGAATCGAGAAACTCCGAACCGAAGAGATCGAACGAAAGGTAGCTGAGAAGCTACATTTGCAGAGGAAGCAGGAGATTGAGGCTATGGAGAAGAGGAGGAGACAAGAGGAGGAAGAGCGTAAGCGGATCGAAGACGCTGCAAAGCGGCTTCTCCAGGAAAAGGAAAGGGCAGCTCGCGAGCAGGAGGAAGAGAAGCGAAGAAAGAACGAGGAGATGGAGGCAGCAATAAACGCCAGGTTGATAGCCATGACTCCACAGCAACCAGCTCCCCGAAGAACATACACCAAGTTCTCCAAGGTCCATCTTTGCAAGGAGGCACTAGATGAGCGACAGATCTCATACACCGAGGAGGTCAGTTTGCATCCCCCACTAATCCAAACCGAATGAAAAAGCTAACAAATAGTGCAGCCCGACGCCTTCCTCGTCCACCGCGCTGTCGACAAGCAAGAGCAAAATTACCTCTGGGGCCGAACCAAGGAAATTCGAGGTAAGCCTATCCTCCATTTCCTGCCGCCCACCCCACCCTCCTCTCCACCTCAAAGTCTTCAAAGACTAACGGGTAGAAAAGGCTACTATAGGCAAATCCAAGAAGCTGCCGACAAAGCCCCAACCGTTCCCGGTCCCAACGGCGGATACGTCAAGTATGTCCAGATTGCGGGACAACCGTACCCGATGGCACTCCCAGTCACCATCACACAGACCCCCGGCGGCGGCCAGACTGCAAGGGTTGACCCTATCAAGATCAAGTGGACGGATATTTTCCGCGCTGGTAAATAGATTAGGAGACAACAGAGCCTATAACAAACCCTTCCGATCTGAGCTACAAAGTTTTTAGATAAAACGCTGTTTGTGTGGATGAAGTCCGAAACAGGAGAAGCGCATCGCGGTTGAGGGGGCTATTTGTCTTTTTTTTTTTCTTTTTTTCTTTTTCTTTCTCTTCTGTTTGCTTGTTTGCTACACGGGGTGGTTATCTTTAGTTTGTTTTTTCTTTCTTTTTCTCATTTTGTTTGCCTTGCTCATTCACATTATTTACGATTATCATATAACGATGCAAAAGGCGGGGTATGGGGAGGCCGGTTTTCAACTTTTCTTTGGTGGGGGGAAAACGGGGTGTGGGGTCGGTTTGTGGTGGGGAAGTTCCTATTACGGTTTAATTTTGGAGTTTTTTTCTTGAGTTATCATCATATCATACCCTTTTTTTTTTCTTCTCGTTTTATTCATCCTCATTCAATTTTTCCTTTCTTTTTCATCATGTTTGTAAACTTCACGATAGCGAGGGTTCTTTTTTTTCTTTTTCTTTTCTTTTTCTTTTCTTTTTCTTTTCTCAGGTTTTGGTTTTGGTCTGGTCTGGTCGGTTTGGAAAGAATGAAAGAAAGAAAGAGAGTTTATATACAACCTATATTTATACCTGTAGTAGTTTAAAATACCATTCCTCTACTTTCATATTTAAGAGTCTGGTGTGAAGGATAAGTCTGGCAAACTCTTGGCGGTGTTTACTATGTATTTTGCTGCCAAGAGTTCGCCAGACTTTTTTCCAATCCCTAGTACGATATCAGAATGAAGAACAGTCGCACCTCGTTATAACGAAAGCCAAGAAGACAGATTTTTCTTTTCGTTATAACGAGATTCCATTATAGCGAATAATGGGGGGTTTGTGAATATTAGTAAGCAAATGGTAAGGGAGGAAAGAGGGAACTGGATCCCTTGTTTACTCATGGATTTCACAGCTTTGAAGTGTAAAAACTCTCACCAAAGAGGCATCATAGACCAGTAGATGTTTAAGAGAGGTGGTAGAACATAAGATTTTTACAACCCCCGAGAAGTCTGGTCAAGAACTGGAAGAAATCTTCTACTTGTACATCCACACCCATATAGCACGGGATCCACAAATCAAGGGAGATGATGGAGGTTGGCTCAGCCAAACATGCACAAAATTACACCTTTAGTCAGCACCTTTTCCCTTATAGCGAGACCAATTTGTATGTGGGCAGGGGGGTAAAATCTAAAAATTCTTTACAGATTCATTATAGAGTGTTCTCCACTATGTATTTCGTTATAACAAGGAAATTTGTATGGGAATTTGAGCTCCGAAGGCGGGTTTCGTAATAGCGAATTTTTCAGTACAAAGAGGTCCATTATAACGAGGTGCGACTGAAGTTCCAAAAGTGAGGAAAAGGTCCCCCCGGTAACTTGGTGACGGGTTAAGATTAAAAGAGTGTAAGTCTTGTGGTCTGGTTTTATAAGTGCTGTACCACCCATACCAGTTGGGACGGACAAAATTGGTGACACAAAAAAACAGGTCCAGGAATTTGGCACAACCTGTGCTGACACAAAAATAGATGGAACAAAAGTATTTTTTTGATTTTTATAGAACAAACAAGATTACTTTTTTCTTTCTTTTTGTAGCAAATTTTAAACTGTCTTACTGTAGTTTTCTTAAGACTGGAGAAGAAGTGTGTTTTTTTCAATCATAAAGAAATAAAAAAAAAAAGAAACTGGAAGATGCCAAAGTTTCTCCATAATTTGGAGGGACTAACAGGTCAGAAATGTTGGGACAGAGCATGCTGACACTGACGAAAATAGTGATTTTATGGGACGGGACACACAATGCTGACAGCTGACTGTCCCAACTGGTATGGGTGGTACAGTACTGTACTGTTTAAAATACCGTATTGGTTAACTCATTGAGCCCGGGAGCTTTTATCATACACCTCGCGTCTACTACTACACTACGACTACAGCAGCAGTCGTTCCTACGGAATTACGATAGTTGCGATATGAAACCGTACAGTACCGTCGTACTAAACACGTTTTCGCTCATCCTGACTAAAATCTCCTCCCCTTCCTTCCTTCCTCCATCTCTAAAGGAGATATATAAGGTAGACCCCGACACCGTACCACACTATACTCAAGTTCACCCAGCACCATACCATACGATACTTTCAGCTATCGTAAAGCCTTGCCATGCATACCGTAAATAAACAAACGCCAAACCATCTACAGTACACTTCTCCCACGCTATTACCGGATTCTGGTAATATACAGTACCGCGCTCCCTCTCTCTCGCTCCAGTTCGTGTTCGTATTCCAAATCCCCCACCCCCACCCCACGATACGGTACGGGACTGAAATCTGGAACTAAAACTGGAACGGGAAGAGCGGTATTTAACTTTTGTTTGCGTAGCGGGTGAGGTGATGAATGGTGGGATATATTATACGAGTACCGCGAACGGGAAATAAACGAGGCGGAACCCGGGGGGGGGGGGACTAATAATAAGTGTTGTGATGTTTTATAAGTTATGAGTAATGTTTTCGCAACAAGTGGGGATTTGTTTTTGCGGGTTAACGTGGTGACTACCGTAAGAACTGGAATAATAATTGAACCTCGCGCTAGGACGTCCAGAATTTCCCCCTCTTTGGATAAAGGGGGGGGGAATCACCCCCCCCCCCCAAAAAAAAAAAAATGACTTTTCAGCCCTCCGCTGGGACAAATGGAAAAGAAAGACGTAATAGACTTTAACGTGCTAGGAGAGGCAACTCCAACGTCCTAGGGTGAGGTTCAATTATTCCCAGTTCTTGTGGTAACTTTTTAGTGGGTACTTGGGCTTGTGGTTTGTTTTGTGGGATGTGTGGGGGGGTTTTTTTTTGTGTTTATGTAAGGTGTGCGTGTAGGGTGCGATAGAGTACCGGTGGGGTTGAAGGCTAAGGGGGTTGGGTTGGGGTGGGGTTTTTTTTTTTTTGAGAAAGAGGGGAGAGGGAGGGAGGGGTTTGATTGGGTGGTGGGTACCTGCGTTTCTTTTTTTTTTATCATTTTATGGTTGATGGAGGATTGGATTTGGGGGGGGGGGGGCGTTATGGTGGAGAGGACAAAAATTCCAGTGTGATATGGTATGGGGACTACGATGTGGAATGGTATACCGTATGCATGGTAGGCATTGTTTGGAAGGGGCATTGTACTGCGTGCAGTGTTGGGAAAACCTGAGGTTTTGTTCTTCCTTTCTTTCTTCAGTTTGTGGTACAGTACTGTACAGTGTACCTAAGGTGAGTTGAACCATTCAAGACTTTACCGGTAGCGTATCGCGCTGCACTGCATATCTTGTCATATCATATCAAGGCTCGGCTCATCTATACTCCCGAGTGATGTTCTTGTGCTACCGTACCGTGCTGGGAAAAAGGCTTGTATGGTATTGCTCCGTGGTACTCTACGTTAGTTAGGTTTGTTTCTCGGTTGGTTGGCCGGATGTTTCAAGATGTTGGATGAAGTTTGAGCTAGCTAGATAGTCACAATAGATGGCTAGCTTTGTATAAGGGCGCGTTGGTAGGCGGTAGCGGTAGTGGCGGCTGTATCGTCGGGATGAGGGGCGGGCGCTTGGGCACAGTGCAGCGCGATACCGGTAAATTGCAAGAACGGACTACTAGACGTAAGCAAAGGTACTGAAATGTTTCTTACGTCGTTTATTAAGTTAAGTTGACGTACGGTATAGTATAGTATGGTATGGTGCTGTGGACTTTTTGGCTAGTGTCGTGTTTTATCGTGTTTTGGGTATTTGAGGAGGTACATATTGTTGTTGGTGGATTGAATGGTATCATATGTATAAGCGGCTGCTGGCTCGGCTACGGACTATCGTACTCAATTTACTTAACTTTATTTACTCGCCCGCCTGTCCTTACTTAATCCTACCCTGTCTTGGGATTTATTCATGCTCGAAGAAAGGTATTGGATCATGGGACTAGCTGGTTCGGCATGTACTCAGTATCACATCCCAGGAGGTTAACTTAAGCCGCCCATGTAGGACCAAACATGCAGTACTGTAATAATATTAGAGCTCACGAGTGACTAAATTTGTATTATAACTAAATTGAACTGCAATTAGCATTATGAGAACACTTGGCGGTAGCCGCGAGGTATGTTTCTAAAAGTATTCTCGGGGGTTTTCTCAAACATTAGCTATAGAAGTTCGAAGGCTGACTATGCTAGGTTAGAATGGTAACTGGTCTTCTAAATGCTGTGAATGCCACCGTGCACTGGGGACGCAGTGAGTGCGTGCATGCATGCTTCTGTCCTCGTAGCGTAGCTGGATAGGTTGTGGATTGTTTCGGTTATTAATACTGTCTTGAAAGTGGTAAGCAAAGCAGCGTGGTCCGGGGAAAGGGTACTGTAGGTATGGTAACCCAGAGGTAGTGACTCGTAACTCGTAATCTCTCTATAAGGCTGGAGCTTTAGAATACCAGGCGTGGCAATGAACATAGCGTATCCAGGACATCACCGTTATTAGCTTGCTAGTTTAGCTTTTATTATCGGACTGGACTGGGGCATGTCTTCTCAAAATCTGTTCAGTGAAGCGTGACAATCTTGTAACTAATGACCATTGGCTTGAAATAACTATTGTCCATTACCTAAAACTATACGTTTGCTTTTTTGTGTTTTGTTTTTACCCCCAGCGTGTATGGAAGTGTACGGTTTGTTGGTTCGCTTATGAGATTAGGTACCGCAAGACGATGCCTCTCACGCTGTATATTTGTCATCTACATTTGGCGGGAGTATCATACAGTAGTAGTTGTGTAGTAATCCGCGCCCCGGTAGGTACGATACTTGTTTTGGACTACCTACCTTTTGGTAATGATACCGCAGGCTTTGTTTCTGGTTTTTAGAAGCAATCATGTGGTAACCATTACTTTGTTGATTATTACCGTGGCTCAGGGGGCGTTATTTCTCAGATCACAGGAGGGAGTGAGGAATGGCGGAGAGTTCGTAACGATAGGTGATAAGTTTAAAATTTAAAAGTTACTCAGTTAGTCAGTCCGTCCCTGGCGGACGGAACTTAAATCCGCTGCAGGGGGTTTACCTTAGGTTGGTCAGTCAAGTAGATGCAGGACACAACAACATAACGAGCCCACCTACTCCTCATTACTTGCAGAATAGAAAGGAGAAGAAAAAGAAAAAAGAGAGTGTGTGTGAGATCGTTTTCTTGCTTTCTTTCTCTTTCACGATCTCCATCCAAGACATAACCTTTCCCTATCATAATCGTGACACTGTATTTTACAAACCATCCGTTATATGATACCTCACCATACCCCTCCTTAACACAGCCGATTGGTGAAAGCCACGCATAACCTCATTCTAATAGCTGTATATCAGAATCTTGGCAAGAAGAAGAAAAAATAGAAGAGGAAAAGAAGACGGGTTGCTCATGGGCCATCACTCTACGGACGTGCTAGTGAGGAGACGTATGACCAAAGATATCTCCAATATCAGACAAAACACACTGAATGATGGAGAAACATCAGAGACTTACAAATATAACAAGAGCTCCCAACATATGTTATACATCCAAGTTTTTCTTGGGCAGATCATTCTTGCATCGAAACCCCATAGTGTTAGGCTATGGGGAAGTTTCTGTCTGGAATAGGATATGAGAAGGAAATGGACCTTGAATACAACGTTGGATCTAGATAACCCTCCCTCCTGTATTCAGAAGTAAACAAATAGCCTAGGAATCTGTCAGGGATTTTATTCAATTGGATGGGTAAGATACCGTAGGTGAGTTCTAGGACGAGGTTCACTGGCATCTTATCTCATCTCATCAATCCTGAAGAGTCACCATCTCCGGGTTCACGATAAAGCACTCGTTTCAGTGTACAGTAGGGTTCGAACGAGTATCTTTATATAACGTAAAATACCTTACGGTAAACTTACCAGACGCCCTTAGCTGCGCCAGGGTATTACAAAAAAAACTCATTGAGTTTTCGAGGAAGACGTTGCGAATATAGAGGAGGAGCATGGACGCATAAGAGGAAAAGGAAAGTCTATACCCTAGTATTGCGGGTAAGAATTCCATGGATCCAACTTGGCTTGAACTCACATGGCAAAAGACACGGTTACCCGGGATCAAATTATTGGGGGTGAAACCCCAGTTATCCCGATATTGTAACTCTCGGCCGTAATTTACGGTGTGGTGTCGAGCTTGCACGATATCGTACAGTAACGATCAGTATTGCTCAAACTCTAAATGTAGACAGACTTCAAACGCTAAAGTAACCACTGGCATAACCCAAGCGGCTGCGGGGATAAGACCTCTAATAATCATTACGGATCCCAAGCAACATTTCCCCTTTATATCTTTGGATTCTCTTCACATATGAGTATACAAGAGATACAAATTTTAGCAAGTAGCAAGTCCCAGCTGTCAGAGATAAACCATGAACAGAAATCTATCTTCACAGTGAATCACTCCTGTCACTATCCGTGTCCGTTTAATCACCTTGTGTCGGTGCGCATTGCAACCAGGCTTCAACGTCAGAAATGATCCGCGGTAGGAGGCAGCGACGAGTGGAAGGGCTGATTTGATACAGTATCGTACTCTCATCATTCTTGTTGTGTATCATAGACAAATTCTCCAAAAAATATATAGTGCGTGAGTTATGAGGAATACCATCCTATCCCCAAAAACTAAAATATTAAGGCCCTGTTTGGCACGCAGCAAAAATGGTATATTTCCAACAAATATGACATTTTTACCTCAATATAAATATAAAAATATGGAGGTCTGTTTGGCACACACAGAAATTCACCATTTTTTTATATGGAGCTCCATATTTTTATTCTCCATTTTTTTTTCTTGTGTGGGAGGTGTGAAATTTTTAGGGTTACAAGAAGGGAAATGTGTATTAAAGAGAGTCCTTTGGGACTCCTATTGTTGCCAAGGGACCTCTGTTTAGAGTTTTCCACTCATTTATATTGTGGGTGACATGCAAATGTTTAGGTTTTTACAACTTTATATTAACCCTGTCTGTATTTTTAACCCCTCAAACTCTGAAAATGGAGAAAAGAAATGCGTGACAAACACTCCTATTTGGAAAAAAATGCCATATATTTATTTTGGCATATATATCATTTCAAGCAAATATGGCATATTTTTATATGGTGGCGTGCCAAACAGGGCCTAAATATGCTAATAAAGTCTAGAGAACAACTATTTGAGTGAGACTGTATTTTAATAGAAACAATAGTCTATGTGCAGTATATCTCTCTACAATCAATCCATCTATAGCCCGCAGTGAAAAAAAAGGAGGGAAAAGAAAATAAAAGTATAACAAAAAGAAGAAAATGGAACGTTTATGACAAGGGATTTATCAACCAAGGGAGTGGTAACCAAAAGAAAGATTGCGAGGCAGAAAATGAGATTCCCCGGTGCCTTTACTCACGCAATGAAAATCGAAACTCAAAAGCCTTCATTCGGTAACATTAATAAGTATCACGAGGTTTCGGGGGAGAATATGTCTACATACTAGTAGGATTTCGTTCTATAAACCATAGCCTGGAAGAATAATCATGTGAGGATAACAGCGCCGACATAAAGAACACGTAAGGGAAGGAAAGGAAGGAAAGGAAGGAAAGGAGGGGATCCATAGGGGATGGCCGTTTTGGGAACCAAGGTATCTTATACTGCGGGCAGGTTTGAGCAAATGATGATACTGGAGAAGAGGAAATTCAGCCAGAGTTGAGTTGAAGGGGGACGGGCAGTTGAGCACGTCGTTCTCATATCAAATCTTAGATGTTTCACCATCGTTGAGACCGTAGTGGATCTCCGGCCTACAAAGGTATCCAGGTTTATGGCGGTTCAACTGCTCTGCCATATCCACCCCAAGTAGAGTACGGGAGTAATGGACGGTTATAAGAATGTGCCGTGTCGGGGTCAACATCTCGGCTGATTAGGAGTCTCTGCATCACTGAGGAAATTCCCTCATCAGCAGCAATATAGTAGTGCTCAATCCACGGCGTTTAGGGGATTCGATCGACATCTTTCCGCCCCAGCAGTAGCTCCACAATCCCTTCATGTCTGCAACCAGTAGCCAACAGGAGTGGTGTACGGCTCTTCTTATCTGGGCAATTGGGATCGACGTCTTCCCGCTCGAGTAGTAGCCTCACCACGCCTTCATGCCCTCCATAAGCAGCCCACAATAGTGGTGTACAATCTTGATTATCTGGGCAATTGGGATCGACGTCTCCCCGCTCGAGCAGTAGCCTCACCACTCCTTCATGCCCTCCATAAGCAGCCCACAATAGTGGTGTACTATCTTGATTATCTGGGCAATTGGGATCGACGTCTTCCCGCTCGAGCAGTAGCCTCACCATTCCTTCATGCCCTCCATAAGCAGCCCGCGATAGTGGTGTACAATCTTGATTATCTGGGCAATTGGGATCGACGTCTTCCCGCTCGAGCAGTAGCCTCACCACTCCTTCATGCCCTCCATAAGCAGCCCACGATAGTGGTGTACAATCACGATTATCTGGGCAATTGGGATCGACGTCTTCCCGCTCGAGCAGTAGCCTCACCGCTCCTTCATGCCCTCCATAAGCAGCCCACAATAGTGGTGTACAATCTTGATTATCTGGGCGATTGGGATCGACGTCTTCCCGCTCGAGCAGTAGCCTCACCACTCCTTCATGCCCTCCATAAGCAGCCCGCGATAGTGGTGTATAATCTTGATTATCTGGGCAATTGGGATCGATGTCTTCCCGCTCGAGCAGTAGCCTCACCACGCCTTCATGCCCCCCATAAGCAGCCCACAATAGTGGTGTACAATTTTGATTATCTGGGCGATTGGGATCGACATCTTCCCGCTCGAGCAGTAGCCTCACCACGCCTTCATGCCCTCCATAAGCAGCCCACGATAGTGGTGTAATATCTTGATTATCTGGGCAATTGGGATCGACATCTCTATGTCCCAGAAGTAGCTTGACTACTCCTTCATATCCGTTATGTGCGGCATAGCAAAGTGGTGTACGGCTCACCTTATCTGGGCGATTGTAGTTAACGTCTTCCCGCTCGAGCAGTAACCTCACCACCCCTTCATGCCCCCCATAAGCAGCCCACAATAGTGGTGTACAATCTTGATTATCTGGGCGATTGGGATCGACATCTTCCCGCTCGAGCAGTAGCCTCACCACGCCTTCATGCCCTCCATAAGCAGCCCACGATAGTGGTGTAATATCTTGATTATCTGGGCAATTGGGATCGACATCTCTATGTCCCAGAAGTAGCTTGACTACTCCTTCATATCCGTTATGTGCGGCATAGCAAAGTGGTGTACGGCTCTCCTTATCTGGGCGATTGGAGTTAACGTCTTCCCGCTCGAGTAGTAGCTTCACCACCCCTTCATATCCAGAAGAAGCGGCCAGCAGGAGTGGGGTGCCGCCTATGCTATCTGGGTGATCAACGTCGACATCATCCTGCTCAAGCAGTAGATTCACCATCCCTTCATGTCCATTCCATGCTGCCCATGAGAGTGGCACCCTGCCTATGCAATCCTGTTGATTTATGTCGCAACCTTTATCTATCAGGGAAGCTGCAAGCTCAACAAGCCCAAAAAACGATGTACAGTGTAGTCCGGAGAAGAGAGATTTTGTACTGATATCTTCGGTGCGGCTGGAATGTACTACTTCCTTCAAAAGTGGAACAGCGGATATATGGTCCTCATACCCATTCAGCAACTCCAGTGCGAGAAATCTCCCGTTTTCCGAGAGTTCTCTTTTGGCGTGTGCTCCCCAATATCGCGAAGAATACTTGAGAAACCCCATTCCTTGCTCGTCCGGAAAGGGATATGAGGAGAGGCCCTTGATCTGTTCGGAGTTTAGATATGTCAAGCATGTTTCTGCAATTATCGAGTGGGCTCCGCGGAAGATGTCTGGACGACTAGTGAGATACTCATGAAGGGTATGGTGGATTAATCGTACGGTCGAGGCTTCCTTATCGATGGTTATCAGGCCTTGGCAGTAGCCCAGCAATGTTTTCATCGAAGGAATATTGTCAGGATCGAACTCTGTTGTCCCTATCTCCACTGCGAGTGCATGGCACAGCTCATCCGCCTGTAATGGCCGCTCCGAATGACATATCCACATAAGAGTTGCAATAGCCATTTCTCTTTTCTGTCCGCCCTGGGCCCGTATCCTGTCCATTGTAGCTAGGTATGCATCACCGAGCACGGACCCCTCCGTCGTTGCGTGTAGCCTTTTTCGCCGCCGAGCGATGGTTGTTTCTTGCAGAACTCTCTCGATATGAAGGGAAACGAGTAGGAATCTAGATTGCAATATGTCAACCAATAGTCCGATGTAGCTTTCTCATTCTCCCCAATTATACATACGTTTCCGAGCTCATTTCGGGAATGCACTTCATGATATCAGCCTCCAGCTTGCTGTCAATTATTTCCGGGTTTGTATCATGCTTCAGCCTTTCCTGCAGATATGTGATGACCTCCTCTTCCACAGGCTGTATCAGTAGACTTATTGCCCTTCCACCATGATGTCTCTCGATCTCATGCCGTATCTGCGGTCGGCCTGTCATGAATATGCGGGTGTGTGGCGACCCGTGTAGAATCTGTCCTAGTGAGTCGAGGATTACCACTCGATGCTCGGGCACACACTCGTCAAGGGCGTCAACAAATATAAATGTCCGTTTTATGGTTGTGATGCTCTGGACCATCTTCACGACTCCAGAAATCTGCAGTCTCCGCCCCCCCAAGACCTTTTGCTCCTTCCGGTATTCAAGCGCCACCGCTTGAGGAATTTCTTGCGACCCGATAACTAGCTGCTTCACTAGGGAGCCTAGCATATCAATTGGTAATTGCTGCTTCTGAGAAGCAAAGTCGAAGTAAAAGCATGCAACGGCATTATCCTCTCCCGTGGCCTCGTCACATATCTTGTCTATAGCCAGTGAACTATCATCGGAATTTGTCAGCAATGCCCTAAATGGATTTTCGATCAAAGACCCTCTTTCTTACGTGATGTAGCTTTTACCAACACCTGGATGTCCGTAGCAAAACAGGATCCGACGATCTGTTCCATCTTCCTCATTCCCATTGTACCAGCTTTTGAATTGCTTTGTTTTAAACAGCCAATCCCCGACACCGTCTAACCGTTTTGTCCGAATATCCTGATGCCGCTGCCGGGGATCGAGTGGAGAAAGCCAGGCTAATATCTTAGACTCGGGGTCGTCATCGGCAAAATTACAGCCTATATTGGTCGTGGTGTTGTAAGACCTCTCGACATTGTAGGAGTTAGCGTTATTGTTATTGCTCCAAACTCGAGACATTTTGTTCGCTTGGAATAGTGTAGTGTTGAGCACAGGCTGTAGTGTTATTGTTTGTGGAGTAGTCGATGGGCTGATTACCCGAGGAATTGAAGAAAAGCGGGGTTGAACGCGCAGCCTTCTCCAATCAAATCTGATTCACACTTTGTGCAACCTACACTCTATCAGGACATAAAAAACAGATACTGTTATCGTGGCCTCGACCCCAATCCCCCACTATTTATATGGTTGTGTACTGTAACGACCCAATCGCCAAACACCAACTATATCCCCCAAAAAAGACACATAAAGGCCAACTCATAATATTGACAAAAGACAAAAGAAAATGCGCAAAACGAGATGCAGTAAGTAAACCTATCATCCTAGCATAATGACAACATCACATTACTAGGCATATTATACATGAACCTGAGCGTACGTGGGAAGCCTACTATTTAAAAAAGTAGTACTATACCGTTATTTGAGTTAGTAGTGAGGACTGTTCGGGCGGCGCTCATATGTCATCACTCGGAGTATGAGTGATTCTTTATGTAGAAGAACGAAGAAGAAAAGTTCTCAGAAATAAATAAATAACGTTCGGAACCGAAAGTTTGCAAGGAAAACGCAAGTTGAGCAAGTGATCAAAGAGTACCACAATTTCTTGTTAATCACTAAGATACCAGGTAGTCATCTACCTTTTATACAAGTACTTCTGATCTCATAAATATCCTTCCATCCCAAACCGACACATTTGGCCCAATCTACTATGACCATCTCACCCAATTCCGTTTGATCCATTTCACCGCTTTCAGTCTGTCCCGTTCATTCCACTTCTCTTCCTTCCCTATCAGGAAGCTATACGATCATGCCCTACAGCATACTTACAACACTTTACTTGACAATCTTCTTTCCATATCCTCAGGCTGAACCTTAACAACCACAACAACAGGTCCAGAAGTGTTACGGCGGGCCACTCGTCCAAATAAATCTTGAGAAAATATAACTCTATTCGCTTTGGCTATCTTAAGGTGATTCTCAGTCTTCTCACGAATTCATTACGCCGTTGTTGAGCAATCCACACACCTAGGATTACCTCGAGGATACGGAAAAAAACTGTCAAGTATGCCGCGGAGGGTTATGTCTCAATTTCTAGCCTATTTAGTGGGTGAACGCTGAGGTGTCATACAGCATGCATAGATCTCCCCTTAGCCGTTTTTCCTTCCTTCCTTCCTTCCTCAATTTTAATTCCCCCCAAAAAAACGAAAACAATAGGAAAATAGAAAAAAAAAACAGAAACAAGCCCTTAATGAATAAAAAATTATGTAGAAAGAAAAGAATACCATGCATCTCCCGCCCCTCTTTCCCAATGCCCACGCCCACTTAACAGTATTAGCCAAATCCCTATACAACCCCTTCAAAGCCAGCACGTCCTGGCACAACTCTTCTCGCCAAACACTTCAAGCATGTACTCTTCCCTTCTTCCCAACTCCTCCACCCCCGCACTAACTCCTTGCGCTTCTCCGCCGGGCAAGAAAGAACCTTCTACTTCCCGCACCATATCTACCATTTCTATCCACGCATCGTCCCGCTGCACTTACATCGCTTGATTTTCTTCGTGGACGCCGGACGGTAGTGGACACTGGCTCGATCAACCGCCGCTGCCCTGGCCAGATTATCTAGGGGTGGCACAGGAGCGTTTTGTGGTATGAGGAAGTGGGTATTTGGAATGTGGTCCTGATGTGAAAGAGGTGGAGTTTTTTTTCGGGGGTTTTGCATAGTAGATTTCAATTAGTTGTGTTATTGTCGTTGCTGTGACGATGTTTCGGAAGGATGTGCGGGTGGGAGTGGTGGGAGCGGTGGTACAAGCTCCGCCGATAGATACAACTGTCGTGTGCCAAATTACAGTAAGTTGAAGCTAGAGTTTCGGCCAATTTTTTCGCCCATCAGATCCACTTGACGAATATATCTATCGGCTGCACTCGTAGTTCACTGGATGGTGGGGTGAGTAGGCAAGCCCCTCTTGAGTATTGGTGTTTCTAGGAGTCCTGGAGAATGGGAGCTCTTGTGGTTGTTGCTTGTGGCTTACCATATTTCAGCAGGCAGGCAAATGAATATCCCCTACTATCACTCGAATATGGGGGAATGGGCCACCACGCTGGAAAACTTTCTTTGATACTGTGGAACATAATAAGCTCACTTACCGAGCGAAAATCACTTTCTGTGGTATATACTAGAGGGTTACGATAACTCTCGCAAGTCCTGCCTGGCTCCCAGATACGGTAGTGGGTGTATGTATGCATATCAAGTGTACTATCCGGGAAAGAGTCAAGTTCAAGGCAGAAATTTAGAACATGAGGTATGCATGTATCACAATTCCAGACTTTGGGTATCAACGAATCCTCTGCGCAATATTAATCGTACTAAATTTGTAACTTTTTTGACAGGAAGCCTATCATGTTGACTCTGCGTTTACAAGGAATCTACTGGTAGTTGTACCCGTCAACTAAGTCTGGATACTTTGTTCACATTCTGCATGCACCGCCTACTATCAAAAGTTCTGACGGAAAAGGATTCATAAATACATTGTCTATCTCCTAAATATCCTCTCAAAATAGGAAGATTTTCTCTACTATAATTCGTGATCGTTATCCTTGTGATAAACCTGTTCAAAGGTCTAACAAACCAGTTCAAAAGGATGACATTTCGCAGAGAGTTAAAGAATTCTGTGATCATCGTTTGTTACAATTTGGGTTAGGGCTGATTCTTATTGTTTACCTAACCAACAAAAAGTGTCGATGACCATCCTCAGCTTAAGTAACCAAACCTTTAGCATCCAATAACATGAGCTTCGCTGTGCTCAACTGAGCCATGAAGGGAGAGAGGGCTTGGATGAGTATAAGTAGTATTGGAACTTCTGATCCTCTAAGCTCATTGAAATATATAGAAACAAATCCAAGTCATGACCGGACACTGCCCCCTTCATTGCCGAGCCTTTGGCACCTCCTTTCTCGCATTTCTCACGACACAAGGAACGACCACGCAACCGTATCTGCTCATGTATTACAGTAGATGAACCGCGAGTTAAAGGTAACACTCGACAGAACATAAACTCGCACTCTATGCAAGAGATAACGCCCTTAATACCTATAATTCCCATAATAGGATACTCGCGGCATCCCAAACTGTAAAAATATCGTTGAAACGATTGACCAAACATAAAAAAACACTTGTATGAGAGTTAATGCAAGCCGCCGTCCATGCTCGTCGATAACACGTGATAAAGTAACTCAATGACCAGCAGGTTGAAACTCGCTGACAAATGCCCTCCCCCCGGCTGCTCAAGTAAGCAAGCCCGCCTGACAGGGCACGACGTCTCTAAGAATCTCTAAGACGAGAAACGATCCCCAACCGCAACCCCCCCCTCTAGCCCCAACACCAACCAACTCCAAGATTCCAAATCCTTTGCCAAAACCCCCCAACCCTACTCCCAAAGTTACATTCCACGCAAATTCTACTTACCCACAAGACTAAACTCAACCCACCCCAACCCAACACCTCAATTTCCCAGCACCATCCACTAATACACGCAGACCCCTGGAGCGAACCGGTATGACAGAACAACCCATTTATGAGATAAATCCTAGCCTTAGATATCTCCGCTTTCATAACATCCATCCATCCATCCATCCATCCATCCATCCGTTCTCCATGGAATTATCACGGATCTCGTCATACGGACTGGCATTGAGGCCGCTTTTCGCATTATCGCTTGTCATAATACCTCCAAGTGTACGGCATCGCGGCTCGTGCAGCTACCGTGTGCTGTAGCAGTAGTTGGATGATGGTGGATCCCCCCGAGGAACGTAATACAAATCAATTGTTCTTTTTCAAGTTGTATCGCGCGGAAATCTGCTTCAGGTTTTTGCATAATTTAAAGCGCAATTTTTTGAACGCTTAGGGGTTCGATTAGGAAGTGTTTCTTGTACAATTTGTTCACGGCACTGAAAGGCAAGTTATCATAGATCTGTTAGGTCCCACTACAGTATCTCCGGAAAAACACGAAAGATGCATTCCTCGGGAGTACTGTTTTCCGGCCAAGATATCGTCGAGTTTTTTTTTTTTCCTTCTCTTTCTCGGTTTAGTTTCGGGACTAAGACAGCAGGTGAGTCTCCTAGGAAGATATTCTAAGCCTATATTCTCATCGCGCTTTTTTGTTATAAACAAATATTCCATTCCCGCCTGAAATGTGAGAAGTACCATTCTATCCCAAAATTATAATATTACAGTGCATATGCAACGAAAAGCAATTATTGGAGTAAGGCCGGATTTTGACAAACAATAGTCTATGTGCAGTGTATCAATCTAATAATTAATCCTTCTATAGCCCGCAGCGAAGAAAGGAGGAAAAAGAATAACATAGAATAACTAAAAGAAGCAATAAAAGGTGACGTTTATAACAAGGAATCTATTCAACCAAGGGGTTGTGACCAAAAGAAAGGATGCAAGTCAGAGAATGAGAGTACCCGCGCGCCTTAGCTCGGACAATGAATATCAAAACCCAGAAGCCTTCATTCGGTATCGTTAATATATATCACGAGGTTTCGGGGGAGAATATGTCTACATACCAGTAGGATTTCGTTCCGTATACTACAGCCCGGAAGAGTGATCAGGTGGGGGTTACAGCGCTGAAATAAAAGGCAAGGAGGGAAGGAACGGAAGGAATCCATAAAAGAGGGC
This sequence comes from Choiromyces venosus 120613-1, assembly GCA_003788595.2. Lineage (NCBI taxonomy): Eukaryota > Fungi > Ascomycota > Pezizomycetes > Pezizales > Tuberaceae > Choiromyces > Choiromyces venosus. The sequence continues at coordinate 448,819 of ML120409.1, forward strand.
GATATCAGGATCAAGGTATCATACAGTGCGGGCGGTTCTAAGCAAATGATGGTAGGGGAGAAGGGGAATCAGCCAGAGTTGAGTTGAGGGTAAGCAGTTGAGCATGTCGTTCTTATTCCCGATATTAGAGGTTTCATCATCGTTGGGACCGCCGCGGATCTCTGGCTTACAAATGTACGGTATCCAGGTTTATAGCAGTTTAACTACTCCTCCATATCCGCTCCAAGTAGAGTAGGAAATTAATGTCCAGTTGTAACAATGTGCTGTGTCGGGTCAACGTCTCGGCTATTAGGGGTGTCTGTATCACTGATGAAATTCCCCCATCAGCAGCAAACTATAGTACAGCTCAACCCACACCGTTTAGGGGATTGGGTGGACATCCTTCCGCCCCAGCAGTAATTTCACAACCTCTTCATGTCTGTAAGAACTAGCTAACGATAGTGGTGTATTGTCTTCTTTATCTCGGCAATTGGGATCGACATCATCCCGTCCCAACAGTAGTCTCACTACCTCTTCATGTCCGAAAAGGGCGGCCAGCAAGAGTGGTGTTCGAAGGTTGGTATCTGGGCGATTAGGATCGACATCTTTCCGTTCCAGTAGTAGCTTGACTAACCCTTGATGTCCCCCCGCAGCAGCACTCCCGAGTGAAGTTCGGCCATCGATATCTGGACGATTGGGATCGACATCTTTCCGCTCCAGCAGTAGCTCCACAACCCCTTCATGTCTGTGGCCAATAGCCAACAGGAGTGGTGTACGGTTCTCCTTATCTGGGCGATTGGGGTCGACGTCTTCCCGCTCGAGCAGTAGCCTCACCACGCCTTCATGCCCTTCACAAGCAGCCCACGATAGTGGTGTACTATTTTGATTATCTGGGCAATTAGGGTCGACATCTCTATGTCCCAGAAGTAGCTTCACTACCTCTTCATGACCATTTGCGGCAGCCCACGAGAGTGGTGTACCGTCTTGATTATCGGGGCGATTGGGATCGATATCCTCCCGTTGCAGCAGTAGCTTGACTATTCTTTCATGCCCTCCATGAGCAGCAAAAGCGAGTGGTGTTAGAAGGTTGTTATCTGGGCGATTGGGGTCAACATCTTCCCGCTCGAGCAGTAGCCTCACCACCCCTTCATGTCCCCCCGCAGCAGCATTCCCGAGTGGAGTTCGACCATCGATATCTAGACGATTGGGATCGACATCTTTCCGCTCGAGCAGTAGCTTCACCACGCCTTCATGCCCTCCATAAGCAGCCCACGATAGTGGTGCACTATCTTGATTATCTGGGCAATTGGGATCGACATCTCTATGTCCCAGAAGTAGCTTCACTACCTCTTCATGACTATTTACGGCAGCCTACGATAGTGGTGTACCGTTTTGATTATCGGGGCGATTGGGATCGATATCCTCTCGTTGCAGCAGTAGCTTGACTATTCTTTCATGCCCTCCATGAGCAGCAAAAGCGAGCGGTGTTAGAAGGTTGTTATCTGGGCGATTGGGATCGACATCTTTCCGCTCGAGCAGTAGTCTCACCACGCCTTCATGCCCTTCATGAGCAGCCCACGATAGTGGTGTATAATCTTGATTATCTGGGCAATTGGGATCGACATCTCTATGTCCCAAAAGTAGCTTCACTACCCCTTCATGTCCGTTTTGTGCGGCACAGCAAAGTGGTGTACGGCTCTCCTTATCTGGACGGTTGGGGTCAACGTCTTCCCGCCCGAGCAGTAGCCTCATCACCCCTTCATGCCCCTGCATGGCAGCGTGACCGAGTGGTGTTAGAAGGTTATCTGGGCCATTGGGGTCGACATCATCCTGTTCTAGAAGCAGCTTCACTATTCCTTCATGCCCATTCGTTGTCGCCCATGAGAGTGGCACCCTGCCAAAGCAATCTTGTTGATTGATGTCACAACCTTTGTCTATCAAGATAGCTGCAAGCTCAACAAGCCCAAAGAAAGATGTACAGTGTAGTCCAGAAAAAAGCGAATTTGTACCGATATCTTCGAAGTAACTGGAATCTACTAATTCCTTCAAAGGTGATACAGCAGATATATGGTCCTCATGCCCGTTCAGCAGCTCCAGCGCGAGAAATCTCCCGTTTTCCGAGAGTTCTCTTTTGGCATGTGCTCCCCAATATCGCGAAGAATACTTGAGAAACCCCATGCCTCGCTCGTCCGGAAGGGGATATGAGGAGAGGCCCTTGATCTGTTCGGAGTTTAGATATGTCAAGCATGTTTCTGCAATTATCGAGTGGGCTCCGCGGAAGATGTCTGGACGGCTAGAGAGGTATTCATGGAGTGTATGGTGGATTAATCGTACGGTCGAAGCTTCGTTATCGACGGTTATCAGGCCTTGGCAGTAGCCGAGCAATGTTTTCACCGAAGGAATATTGTCAGGATCGAACTCTGTTGACCCTATCTCTACCGCCAGCGCATGGCACAGCTCATCCACCTGTAACGGCCGCTCCGAATGACATATCCACATAAGAGTAGCCATCGCTATTTCCCCCTTTTTTCCGCCTTGCGCCCGTATCCGCTCCAGTGTGGTTTCGTATGCATCTCCCAACGCCGACCCATCCATCATCGTGTGTAGTGTTTTCCGCTTGCGAGGGATGGTTGTTCCTTGCAGAACTCTCCCGTTTGCATCTCCCAACGCCGACCCATCCGTTATCGTCTGTAGTGTTTTCCGCTTGCGAGGGATGGTTGATTCTTGCAGAACTCTCTCGATATGAAGGGAAACAAGTAGGAATCTAGATTACAATGTCAACCAATAGTCCGATGTAGCTTTCTCATTCTCCCCAATTATACATACGTTTCCGAGCTCATTTCCGGAATGCACTTCATGATATCAGCCACCAGCTTGCTGTCAATTATCTCCGGGTTTGTATCATGCTTCAGCCTTTCCTGCAGATATGTGATGACCTCCTCTTCCACAGGCTGTATCAGTAGACTTATTACCCTTCCACCATGATGTCTTTCGATCTCATGCCGTATCTGCGGTCGGCCAGTCATGAATATGCGGGTATGTGGCGACCCGTGTAGAATCTGCCCTAGTGAGTCGAGAATTACCACTCGATGCTCGGGCACACACTCGTCAAGGGCGTCAACAAATATAAATGTCCGTTTTGTGGTGGTGATGCTCTGGACCATTTTCACGACTCCAGAAATCTGCAGTCTCCGCCCTCCCAGGACCTTTTGCTGCTTCTGGTATTCGAGAACTACCGCTTGAGGAATTTCTTCCATTCCGATAACAAGCTGTTTCAGCAGGGAGCCCAGCATAGCAATCGGCACTTGCTGCTTCCGGGCAGCCCAGTCGAAGTAAAAGCCTGCAACAGCATTATCCTTTTCCATGGCCTCGTCGCCTATCTTGTCGATAGCCAGTGAACTACCATCGGAATCTGTCAGCAATACCCTAAATGGATTTTCGATCAAAGACCCTCTCTTTTACGTAATGTAGCTTTTACCAACACCTGGATGTCCATAGCAGAAGAGAATCCGGCGATCGGTTCCATCTTCCTCATCCCCGTCACTCCAGCTTTTGAATTCCTTAGTGTCTAGCACCCATTGCCCGACACCGTCTACCCGTTGTTTCTGAATATCCTCGTGCCGTAGCCGGGGATCGAGTGGAGAAAGCCAGGCCAGTATCTTAGACTTAGAGTCGCCATCGGCAAAATTACAACCGATATTAGTTGTGTTGAAAGACCCTTCGATATTGAAGGAGCCACTGTAAATGGATCCAAGTCCAGACATTTTATTCGCTTCGAATGGTGTAATGAGAATAGTGTGGTGTAGTTTGTCGAGCGGTCGATGAGCTGAACAGTGGAGAAGTCTTGGAAAAGGGGGGTTCAGCGTGCAGCCTTCTGCAATCAAGTCTGTTTCATACTTTGTGCAACCAACACTCGATCATGATAATAAACAAACATCCTCACAGCCCCAATTCAGCCCCCCGCTATCCACACAGTGGCCCACCATAACAGCCAGATCGCCGCAACACCAACTATCCAAGAAAAAAAGAAGAAAAAAAGAAGAAAAAAAAGACGTATAAAAGCTAACTTATGATATTAACAAAGGAGATGAAGAAAAAGTGCAAACGAGATGCAATAAGTAAACCTTGCCCCCTGTCGTGACATCACGGGAGATGTTATACATTAACCTGAGCATGCGTGGTGAAGTCCACCTCTTCGAGAGGAGTACTCTATGGTTGCTGGTTTACGTTACTGATGAGGTCTGTTCGGGTAGAGCTCACATGCCATCACTCGGCGTATGAGTGATTATTTATGCAGCGGATAGTTATCCCCTGCAGTCTTGATAGTGCCGAATTTGCCTAGATGCGCTAAAATTCTGCTATCATGACGGTACCATCCTAATCCGGAAACCAAGTAGCGGTACAGTAACGCATTGCCATGCTCGCTATGTTGGAATAGTAACTACGGCACACCCGGAGGGGACAGAAAAATTCGCAGCAGAAAAATTTCGCCATTTTTGCCAATCCATTTATTAGCCCCGTTGAGTTGACAATTGCTCTGATATCCTGCATGCGGCCGAGGACGCGAATGGACTCACGGTGACTTGCATTGAAATTGGTATTATTATCGCGCTGGCTCTTGGCCACCAATTCGTTCACGAGATGGAGAGAATTCTTGTATTTATAGGGGCTGCGAGGCCCACTCTCAGAAGGAGCAGGAACGTCCGGTACAAATACCACGGTACTCACCATCAACACTGCCATAATCTTTTATTTTCCCTCCACTCAAACGTCTCTGCCCACCGGGATTTTTCAAGACAAGTGAACGCTGCAATTTTCCGTCATCCACTCCTCCAACCTTGATCTCACTTCTACACCCCGCTTCGGTACTTACATTTTGTGTGGTTAGTCGAACCTCCTTGTTGCCGGGATTTCTGGTGGTTGCCAAGACGCCTGTGATGTCGGAGATCTATCTTGCCAAACACTCACAAAAGAACTACCCGAGAGAGGGTGAGTGATTGTATCATGCTTCTAACCCTCCCAGTACATAATAGAAACTCCCGCCATCAAGTAAACTAACCTTCCCATCCCAAAGCCCAATAATGCTCGTATAACTCCTCCTTCTATTAGCATCGTGTCAACTCGAGCATAGATAATACTCTACTAGGCAAAAATTAGCGGAATGTAATTCAGGGAAGTTTGGTGGTATTAAAAGGGGCAGAGGGGATAACGGCTCGGGCATTTATGGAAGGTGTGGAATCGTGATTGGTTTGAACGGCCCCAAAAGTAATCCACGGTACAGTATCGTATCACGGGCATTTTTCTCCACTCGCTCCATAACGATAACTCTACCCGCTCCGCACGGAAGTTGTCATACAGTACGATACAGTGCAGGTTCTTTTGCATGACCCACTGAGTAAGGATTTTGTATCATACCGTATCACATCATATTTCTATCTACCCATCTTATCTTATGAACCGTAAGTTAGACGCTGAAGTTCGGTACATCCCGTACGATATCCGCTCTTCCTTCATTTCACTATAATCCCCAAGCAACGAAACGAAACGAAAAAAAGAAAAGAAAGACCGCCCTAATTAAATCGAATGTAGAAATGAAAAGCACCAATCCCCACCACATCTACTTAACAGTACTAACCAAATCCCTATACAGCCCCTTCAAATCCAGCACGTCCTGCCGCAACTCATCCACAAGCTCACTCTTCTCGCCCAGCATTTCAAGCGTGTACTCCTCCCTCCTCTTCAACTCCTCCACTTCCCCTTCCAACTCCACCACTCTCTTCTCCGCCGCCCGACTGACTTCAACTTCCCGCACCATATCCACCACTTCCCGCCTCGCTTCATCACGCTGTACCTGTGCCGTCTCCATCTCCTCCCGGATCGCAGTTAGTTCGGATTCGAGTCGGCGGATGGTACTCGACATGCGCTCTACTAGTTGCACACTGGGACCTGCGGCCACGGTTGAGACGGAGATCATGTCTGGGTGTCGGGCGAGGGATTGGGGGTAGGGTGATGTGGGGGTTTGGTAGGTGTAGGGTCCGGAGGTGGGAGTGGGGTTTATGGAGGGTTCGTAGAAGTCTACTGGGATTGAATCTAGCTCTTCTTGCTGTTGCTGCTGGTCTGGGTCGGTGGTAAGTTGAGTTGTGCTAGTAATGATATTTTGGAGTGATGTGCGCGAGGAGTTGTTTGTATTGTGGATTGGTAACGAGTCCTGTCGGATCGGGAGAGGTGGTGTGCTGAAGCCACGGCGGGATGGTGGTGGTAATTGGCTTGACGGTGAGGTGATTAGCCCAAGTCCCTCTGGAGTAATCGGTGTTTCCAGCGGTCCGGGAGAGCGGGAGTTTTTGCGGAAGCTGTTGGTGTTGTTGTTAGAGCCTAGGAAGTAGCTTTCGCTCGTGGATAGCGGACCCGAGAACTTGCGCATTGAGTGAGCGGACATGAGCGGGGGAAGTGAAGCTTGAGAGGGCGGTGAGAAGGCGCGAGAGGCTTCAATCCATTTCGTACGCTCTTCTTCAAGCCGTGTCTGTAGCTCTTTCTGCCAGTTCTCACGCTCTTCCGAAAACGTAAGGCTTAGCGCGGAAATCTCCTCCGCGTGCTCTTTCTTGAGCTCCCCCAGCTGCTTCTTCAACGATGTGAGTTCTGTTTCCAAGTCGTTGATTTTGGACTGCGAGATTTCCAGATCCAGGTCGAGAGTTTTGGATTTTGCACTCTGTAGGATGCATTAGTGATGGGCATTTCTAGAGCGGAGGGCAATTCGTTATACCAATTCTCTGGCTTTCCTCCGCACGTCCGCCTCTTTCTTGGTCAGTTCGTCACGCTCCTTCTCTAGGTTTGAAATCCTGACCAACATACTCCCCTCTATCCCCTGCCAATTCTCACTAGCGATAGCATATTGCGTTTGTAATGTTTCAACCTGTCGTAAAAGCTTTGCGTGTGCGTCTCCTGAAGCTCCGCTGGAGACCTCTTCAGCTCTGGCTCTTAAAGCCTCCATCTTGCTTTCCATCATCTGCGTGTCCAAGTCAGCCATATCCTACCACTACTTGAGTAACATGACAACGCACGGATTGCTCCCCCTTCAACTCCTCCTCCATTATTCTCGCCCTCTCAGCATCCCTCTCCATCTTGGCCTTCAAATTCCGGACTTCGCTCTGTAATCTCTCCTCAACCAGCGCAGCTTCACTCTGAACCCTCTCAACCTCAGCTTTCAATTCAACCGTGATCTTTCGCTCCTTCTCAAGCGCCTCCGTCTGAACTCTACTCTCCGCATCCTCCGCCCTACCCGTAACCTCCACAAGTTTCCCCTTAAGCTCAGCAATAACCTTCGCAGAACTTTCCTTCTCCCTCCTAAGCCCTTCAACCTCACTCTCAATCTTAGCAACACCTTTAACCCTCTCAGCAGCCACCTTCTCATTCTCCACAGCACGCTTAGCCTTCTCTTTAGCCTCAGCGGCCTCCTTCTCTGCCCTCTCCGCACGCCTCTTCGCCTCGGCCGTCGCCTTCTCCTCCGCCTGGGTCTTGGCACGGTACCGCTTAATCGAAGTCTGCAGCTTCAACTCATTCTTACTCAACTTTTGCCCTTCTTCCAGCAGGAGCGCGATCTTCTCTTGAGCTTCTGCCAGCTTCTTTTCTAAGCCAGAGGGCGCGCCATTGGCTTTTTGTCTCGACGCCTCGGCGGACTCGCGCGCGAGGTAGCGGATCTTGTCTTCTAGTGCGTCGATGCGCTCCGCCGCGGCGTCAGACTCCTCCTGCCGTCGGGATTCGCATAGCGCGAGGTCTTTGCGGAGGAGCGTTATTGTGGTTTCTAAATCTTCGCGGGAAACGTCCTCGATGGTGGTGTGGCCGTTTGTCTCCAGCGATGCGCGCGGGGATATGATTATTTCCGGGGGAGGCGGTGGTGGGTCGGTTAAGGGCCTTGATGCGGTAGAGTCTGTGGATGGACGCGCGGGTGATTCCCCGACTGTTGTAGTTGTAGGTGGTGGTGGATCGGGTTTACTGTCACTACTGTCTTTTCGGTCGCTTTCTCTATTACCCTCTTCCTTTTCCCCTTCCTTATCTCTATCTTTATCCTTGTCCTTTGGCACTTCAATCGGTTCCCCATCTTCGATGCCTGGACTTCGACTCCGACCTCGCTCCTTCCGGGCTGTCGCGGCGGCTAATCGCTCCTGCAAACTTATTCTCCCAGCTAACTCCCTCATCCCATTCCATTAGTCTCTCATCATCGCCCCGTGGGTACAAACACACCTTTAATATTCGCAGCTTTCTCCTCCGCTTTCGTCTGCTGCGTCGTCGTCGTCGGCGGCGGCGGAGGTGTAGTACTCGTTTGTCCCCCGGGTTCGTCCAATAACACTTTATCCAACCGACTTTCCAACCCCGCGAGCCCCTTTTGTAGGAAATTCATCCTCTCTCTCTCTCTATCGTCGTTGCGGTTGCAGTAGTTGTATCGTGGCCAGTACAGCACCGTAAGCGATCAAAGTTACTGCGTACCGTATGGTAAGTTAGTGATGACTGTCAAGTTACCGAAGGTCTGTCTTTCCTTGGCAAACGTGAGGATTCCAGAACGCTGTCTGTGAAACGCGTGGTTGAAGTGGGGGTGTGGTGTGTTGTTATTTTTAGAAACGGCTGTTCCTGGGTTGCTGGTCGGTTGTCCGTCCGGGTGCTTGGGTTGTTCACCGCTGAAAAAAAAAATGAAAAAAAAAAATGAAAAAAAAAATGATATCGATGTAGTGGAAGTACGGTACTGGAGATATGGGAGAGGGTGTTTTTGTATCATACTGTACGAGTAGAAATCTCAAGACTTTTGTAGGAACAAAATCCATTAGTCTCGGCCATTCACTCACTGGTTTATGAAGACTCTGATACTCTACAGTACGGTATATGCTATTCATGAATTGAAATTAAGGACTATTGTACCCATCTGAGTATAGTAAATACCTCCGTGAATAAGTGATAATACGGTACGGTACGGCAGTCTATCTATCAAAAGTCAAGGATACCATACTAAAAAAGCTAACGTACGCATATTCGTAAACCCTTCTTCAATGCATCAAATCATACAAATGCCATATTCTTGCTACTGTGCTGAGTAATGCAGATCGCACTATTGTATGCTTACAGTAGGTACAGTACTGTACTTCCCGAAATTGCAAGTAGAGTAAGCTAGATTTAATGCTACAGGTCACATATGATAGGCGGGAGCACTTGCACGTACTCTACGCTAGCTCATCATATCCCCGAAGCAAAGGACTACAAAAGCATCTAAAAAAAGTCGAAAGGGCGAAAAAAAAAAAGAGAAAGAATGGGAAAATAGAAAAAAATCTTCCAAAATGCATGCTACATCTACTACCTTACCCCACTTCCTATATACATGCTATACGGGTAGAGGGGCGAGCCGGGCACCTCCCGGCCCGGGGCACTACGCCATATGCTACCACACGACATATCGTACAAATCACACCTTCCTCTTAACCTCCCCATTCGACGCCGACGAAACGCCATTCGTTTTCCCATTCACAATCCCCCTCCTCCGCTTCACAACCGGCAAACTCCACACCCTCTCCCAAACACACTCGTACTCCCCCTGCTTCCCATCCAGACAAGACCTCAGCCAGATGCCATAGACAATGTAATAATACGCCCCCCACCCCGTGAGTAAATGCCACCATCCATGACCCTCCAGCAGCCATCCCCAGGGCATGCCCACTTCCCTCCTGGCAAGGCGTAACTGCGAGCAATACGCATTATCAACGTTCCAGAGGAGGAACCCGCCGAGGAAAAAGCTAAGCCCGTAGCGCACCATCGCCCACATCCGCGTTACGGTCGCCGAGTGCGTGCTGCGTAGTCGCGTTTCCATCAGGTACCAGGAACGGCAGAGCACGATTGCGATGAGGAAGGCGAAGGCGTTTTGGTGGAAGACAGGGTCTTGCAGATGGTGGTAGATTAGGCTTATCGACCCTGCGATCGTCAGGAGGAAGAGGCCGAGGAGGGTTTGGATTGTGGAGGTGTGGGCGTAGCCGAATGTTGCTGTCCGAGATGTCAATTTTTGTATAGCGGCAAGGGGAGGAGAGAAGGAGGGAAGGGGGAAATTACCCCAACACATTAAACAGGTAGTATATATCATACTCAGTTCGTCGACTAGCTGCATTGAATCTACATCCCCTCTACCATTAATATATCCCACTTACCACCGTATACGAAAAAGAGGCAGGGGGAAACGTACACCACAACGTAGCATGGAACAAAAAACTACCAAAGCCAACAAGCAAGTATCCCAAAAACGTAATCAAAAAGATCCTATCATGTCCTTCGGAAATGCAATTCCTGAGCCCTTTCCATCCAAGGTACAAAAACACGCAATTTGTGAGGGTGTTGACGATCTCCGCGCAATCTGTTGTCTCTCACTTCGCGTCAGCTCTATGCTGCGGGTATCGTAGTAAGTTGGAAGTATAGCACGGCACTCACAAATCGTAAGGTAGTAGTCCTCTTCGCACCAACTATCGTAAGCCCATAATTGTTAATTTCCCAACCGAGTAATTGTAGCAAGGGCGGAAAGAAAGAAAGAAATACTTCAAAGTAGCAGTCTTTTGTCCCCATTGATGGGCCTTCTCCGGTCCATATGGAATACTCCACATCTTCTTTTCTCAAAAGTGCCGAAGAAGTATACCTCAGTATAGAAAAGAAAAGAAATCCTTCCACCCTAAGCTACTTCCAGCAACAAGATGAAGACGGAAAGAAAAAAAGTAAGAGAAAAAGGTGCACTCTAAAACCCTTTTTTTTTCCTTCTGTTGTAAAGGCCGAAAACACTTTCGATCCAATCCAGTCCCAGTTCAACTTGTCCACTTCACTCCCCTTCTTTCCTTCCTTTCCCTCTTTGCTATTCTTCCTCCCTCACTCTCACTCTACCTCACTGGCTCACTCACTCAATCTTCAGCTGAAGACAAGAAGAAAAAAAAGAAAAACGAACAATTCAGCTTACAAGAAAGAGTGAGAGAGAAAGAGAGAGCCACAAAAAGCCTTACGATACGATAGAGTAGGTAGGTAGGTATGAACTAACGTATCGTACCGTACGTACCAGCCGCCAGACAACTAACGGCAGGTATGCAGGTAGGGTAAGCAAGAATATATAAAAAGAAAAAAGGAAACCCGTTTATTGTACCGTATGATAACTTGTAGCGTGAATAAGTGAGCAGGAAAGAGCAAGAACTATATAAGATAAAACAAGTACCTCGAGAGGAATTTCGAAAACGAACGTGATAGGGAAAGCGAGGAAGAGAAAGTGCGGAGGAAGGAAAGAAGAAAGAAAGCAAGGAAAGAACGGATATCCGGACTCTTCAAAACAAAAATAAAAAATTTTTTGGACGATCTTTGCTTGAAGGAGGTAGGTGGGGAGGGAAGCAGGGAGGTGCTTGCTCTGCTAGACTTGCTAGCCTGCCTGCCTAGATGGAATTTCACAAGACAAGACAAGAAATAACCCGAGAATCCAGGAAATAACTCAAGATGGGGAGATATGAGCGAATCCTTGGGACCACGTTCTCACTTGTATGCTTGTGGTTGAATTCACCGAGGTACTCTTCAGTATGATACTGCGGTGTTGCGGGGAGGGAAGGGGGAAAACAAGGTACTGCACGGTATTGTAAGGGTAGTAGGGGCACTCACGCTGAGCCGTTTTCACAGTTTTGAGAATAGTACAGTTCCAGCATACAGGCACCAAAACCGAAAAACCGAAAACCCGAAAACCCTCTGGAACCGCCAAAAAAGCCGGTTTCCGATAAGGTACTCAATAATCAAAAGCCCGGTTTTGGTTGTCAAAATCGATTTTCAAAAACGGCAAAAACGACTCAGCGTGAGTGCCCCTAGTGGGGTTGAAGAGATAGGGTACGGTAGAGAAATAGAGATGGCCGTCCTTGTAAGGCGGGAGCCGCAATGATGCAGGTGCTACAGTATCATGACAGAGAGACCTTTACTATGTGTGATATGGTGCTCTGCTGGCTGTAGGTAGGTGAGTTTAACTTAGCTAAAGCGAGTGTCGCCGAGAAATAAATCTACTGTGATGAGTTAAGCGGAAAGGAATGAAATTTGTCTGGAAATCTCTCCGCCGCACTGCACAGAACTCGAACCTTGGTGGGTGGCCCGGCCGAACCACGCACGATATTATATTATATAATAAACAATGATGATGATAGCGATAAATTGGATGTATCATACGGTACTCGCAACTTTTATCCGTTCTAATTATCATTTCATACTTGTGCTGCTATCATATCTATGATACTGTATAAATCCAGATATTACACCGCTCCCCTGTGCTGTACTCTTTCATCCCTGCAGAAATCATAAACGAGTTATAAGAAATAAAAAAAATATTCTGGAAGAGTTGAATTCTCCCTTCCCTTCCTTCCCTCCAGGGATGAATAAAAATACACCCGTTCGGAATAAAAATGTTAAGGGGGACCCCCGGCCCAAACTCCGGGCGCACCACTGCCGCCACTGCCGCCACTACCGCAGACTTTTACTTTTCCCCACCTTCTACTTGTTGTGCCGCGAAGCCCACCTTGCTTAACACCGATCAGCCCGAGGGGCAAACGGATGGATGAATTCAAGTGGATTTCTTCGCTCTCTCGCGTTCACGCTTGGCGTAGATTGCGCCGGTGAATGGGCTGTTTGTGGTCAGTTTTCGTGTATTGTTATGATTTATAAAATAGCGCTCTATTTGTATATATGGAAGTGAGGGAAAGAGAGGGAAGGGGGATATGTACTCCTCGAACATGAGAGCAATTTTGTAAACGATGAATACTTCGGCTGTCAAGAGGAGACCGGCTGGCTTTGCGAACCTAGAGAGTTTGATGGACTTGATTAGCAAATGAAATGGCGAAAGGTGGTGGGCACGGTAATTCGGGGCTATGAATACTTACCAAAGCGCACTTCCCAAAAACGCCAGGGTAGAGCCATAGTACATCGGTGCATCGGTAACGTTGAATGGAAAGCTGGTGACGCGGTGGTCCATCAAGATGCCAAAGTAGTCACCTATACCAACAGGCATCCTCCATCGTCAGTAAACTTCTCTCCTTCCTCACATCCACCTCCATCCATCCCAGCACTCAGCAAAAAGAACAAAAGGGCACAAACCGAGATAAGTCCCCGTAATTCCCAACGCCCACATAGACGTCAAAACCAGCACATGCCCAGCAAGGAACAGCCCCGCCGCCGCAACCTTCACAGCATCACTCTGTAGCAAGTCCAACGACGGCTGCTGCCTCAACGCCTGCTCGTACAGGAAGTCCCTAAAGACCCCAATTCCAAAGATGACGAGGGCAAGGAAGTAGCAGCCGTAGCGGGCATTGCCTCCGAAGGCTTTCGTCAGGAGTTTGTTGTGGTATTCTTGTCGTGCGGCGACGCTGTTTTTCTTATTATTAGCAAGCTGGCCTTATCCACTGTATGTATCGTTGATAAATGAGGATGGAGGATGGGGAAAACGTTACTTACTTCCAGAAAATGGGATTGAAAGCGATTGAGCCTGCTGCAACTGTATTCCATTCGTCGAAATTAGTCTCCATTCATCAACAGAGTGTAAGCATGACGTCCAACTAACCCATCAAACTCTTCTGATCAAAATCGACCAAATCCATCACCGTTGAGTTTGCAAACGATTTCGTAGCCATTTCTTCTTCCTCTTCTTAACAATACCCTGTCCGAACAACTAATCGATGATAAAAAAGATGTTAAGAATTAAAGGAAATGGTACGGAAAGGTAAGTAGTAGATGGATGAAGGTTTCTTCTATTCCTTTTCTTTCCTTTCCTTTCCTTTCCTCCAGGAAAAACCGAAACGTCACAAGGTTGTTGGGAGGGAAGGAGGGCTTGAGGGTCAGGGCTGTGTGAGATTGAGCCTCAATGGTTGGCTGCTGGGGGTTTGGGGCCAACGTGTTATTACGGTACTCGCGCGTCTTTGCCAAGAAGGCCCTCGCCAGCCGAAAATTTGGTGAGGACTCCTGCAAAATATCGGTTGGCGGGGACCTTCTTGGCAAAGACGTGCGAGTACCGTATGTATGGTGCAAAGCGTCTCCAACGTGTGCCAAGCCCGTTTCATTCCTCTATTTTACCAGGGTACGGGGTTATATGCGGGAACAATGACTTTCAAAGATCCTGAGTTCAATTCATGTATATGTCAAGGTTTTTTTTATTACTTTGATTAGTGTTCAAATGATTTCAGTCTACAATTTTCTAGTATATGGTATCACCTTTATATCATTACAAATAAATTGTTCATTTATCTTACTTAAAAAGTGTATAAAGAAATGTGAGAGAAGCCTGGATTGAACTCCTGATCTCCAGGGATAATTTTCCTACATATAACCCCGTACCCTGGTAAAATAGAGGCATTACACAATGAAACGGGCTTGATACACGTTGGAGACGCTTTGCACTATCGAGGCTCCTTGCCTTGTTGTGTGGGGGTGGTGGGCGTAGCGGGTGACATGTGGTTTCGTGGGGGGTCACTCGAGAGAGGGTAACTTAAGTTAATAGGTTGAATACTGGTAGACTACCGTACAAGTACTGTATGGTACTAGATGGGACTAGTGGATTGTGGGTTAATAAAGATGCAGGGATCCAATACCGGTACAGTGTCCGAGTGGTACTGAAAGATGAAATATACCCACCGTGCTGCCATTGCTACCATTACAGCTCGATAGTACGAGTACACCTGTGAAATAGAGGGAGAGAGATTAGCCATTGATTACTGTAAGAAGAGGGAGTTTATTGATGGCTGTTGTGAGTGTGAGTGTGTGGATGTGCAAGATTGCTTTGCTTTGCTGGGATAGGATGGGATGGGAAGTGTTAGGAACGAAGGAGGGGGGGTGCGAAATGGTTGTTGATGGTAACGATGAGGATTTCTCCCACCCTGTTTGCTTTCTAACTAGTATACATCGGATCTAATAACTTGAACCCTAATGGCTCATCTACTGTTCCCCAATAGGGTCTAGGGAGATCGGACATATTATATCACTACAGGAGGGAGAAGGGGATATAAGCAAGACGCTAGGGGTGGGGGGATGAGTGACTGCCTGGCTCTCTTTGCACGAGATCCTGGTAATGACCTAGCTAGTGTCTAGAGTGTAGAAGACTTCCTTATGATAGTGTTTCTGTAAGGTGCCTGCCAAGATGCACTCTTGTCTTGTTGGGGACTGCTATCATAAAGGCGGTATACTTGCGAGGCCCAGAACATAGAATAAAAACGTCGCACGGGCATGCTTGTACCTTATATGCCAAGGTGGGATGGTAAACTACACAGGGTGGTGCAAACTACAATGTCCATGTTGAGCATTGACGACCTTAAGCACTTATGTACAGTACACCGACGGGAAAAGGTGAAGGAATAATAAACAATTATCTGGAAATCTTCCCTTGCATTGTGGACACAAAAGAGCGATTGCCAAGGTGTATTTGTAAATCCCTGTCCAGAACTCTAATTTTCACGGGGTATCACTCGAATACTGTGGACTTCGAATTTTTTGTGGAACTCGTGGGTGGGTTGTACCGTTTTGGAGGGGAACTTTGAATGAGTGAGGGAAAGAGAAAATCGATGAGATTTGAGCATTGCAAATAAGAATGTTGTGGATCTAATTTTGCCTGACCTCGATGAATGGCATTTAAACTTTTGGTGAGTTTCTTTTTTCTTTTTTCTGGTATGGTAATTTATGGTGCGGTAGTGACCGTGTGGATATGGTTATGTTACCGTAGCACAGTATTTGCGTGCTGAGGTGGACGTCCTGACCATTGAGAGGTATAGTCTGCGCTCCAGTTCTGGGGATACAGTACTCACTCCCTCATGTAGCGTATTTTGGGAAACTCTCGGAAGCATTCTCTCTCCCGCGCTGCCCATTACGTATAACTATTAACTACTAGAGTGTAGCATCTCACATCAGTGAGGGTTTGTTAATTTTTTCCATGAGGGGTGAACGCGGATCATGGTTGGAAACTAACTAACTCGGGCCCCGGGGTGTGTCGCTGGCTTTCTTGATTGAGGCTCCTCTAGATTATGCCTAAATTGGAGATGCAACTTAGTTTGTGTTTGTTTTAGTGGTGCGTCTCTCTGCTGAGCAATGGTTTTATTATTAGGGGTGGGGGAAAAATGGTGATAGGTATCACGGAAGGGATTTTTTTGTGGTTTAAACATTGATATTCTGTTTAGAGCATTGGTTTATTTACTCTGCTTCGGGGTAGATCCAGCCAGTGTTGAACTCACAGTCATAAAAGATGACTCACATATCCTATCACCTATTGTCATATACTTTGGCAAATATCTACACCGAATGAGCAACCAGTATTGATCAAGCACCATCCCCCCCACCTTATTCCAACTTTCTCCAATATTCCTACTGTCTGCTCCCCCTTACAGTTAAAATGCTATGAAGCTTGGCATTGAAAAATTTGTCAGGTACGGTTAGCTCCCTATTATAATGTAAGTTATTGATTAAGTCAATTGTTCACTGGAATGATACAGGGAGGGGTGGGGGTGAAGCATGATATATCACTCGTGAAATTGTAGGGTTTGAGCGTGTTTACCGAACGTCGTTAGCAGGATTAGTACAAAAACCTCATTGAGATTTCGAGAGAGATGTTCCGAGTAGAGATGAGGAGCGTGTAAGCAGAAGAGAGAAAAGAAAACCCATACTCTAGCACAGCGGATAAGAATGCCATGGATCCAACTTGGCTTCAACTCACATGACAAAAGACACAATTACCCTGTATCAATTCTTTTGGTAAGAAATTCCAGTTTTTCCGGTAATTTTGACTTACAGCCGCGATAGAGGGTACCGTATTATAGGCAGACTTCTAACGCTAAAGCTGCCACGGCATGGCCCAAGCGGCCACGGGTTAACAAACCCACGTCCCAGGCAACAACAAGTTAATGGGATCCCTTCCAGTTCTCTGGTTAGAGGGAAACAGCAACAAAGTGGACTCACAGACACACTCAATTTCCAAAAGATATTTGTACCCGGTTTACAATAACCTTATTATCAATTAGGAATTTGAAGGTCAAGGCGAAGTCGAGTCTATTGACTACGTATAGGAACAAAGAGGTAACGAAAGAGGTGATGCTCAATGGAGTCGTGATTGAACCTGTATTAAAAACAAACAGTGAAAGTCAAGGAAATACAAGAGTTTATGTAGTGAGGAGAGAACGAAAAGAAGCCATTCTTGAACAGAGAAATGAAGAGAAGAGAAAATGTTCTCAGGATGGTTCGCGGAAATTATCCAACATTCCGGTCATGCTAAAAGAATCTAACAGAGTTTTCCACACCAGGCTAGGAGGTGCTCAAATTCTTGATGAATTCAAGTTATAAATCAACATAAGCCACGATACTTATGTGGGCATGGTAAAGTTGGTCCTAGGTCTGGAGCGTCACGACTCACGAAGAAGCGGTGTGGGCGCTACTGAGTTCCGACACTTACCACAACCCCTAATTTTTATAGTGGGGACTCTTTTCCTGGCGATGGTATATAAATGCGCTATTCTTCCTTTTTCCTTCTTTTTTTCTCCAACGAATACGATAACCACCACTACTAGCACGATGGTGGGCGGAGCGGGAAAGGGCGAAGAAATACGAATTAGCAAACTACGTCAATCCATGAAGGATAGGAGGATGGATGGATGGATGTTGATGATTTGGATGGTATTTATTCCACATGCTACCAATGCCGGGGTCGCAAGCTGAAAGGGAAGGCGGGAGTGAGGGCAATGTCGGGATGGGAAGACTAAACAGATAGCAGTAGACAAAAAACGGTGGACTGGCAAGCTTCCACAACTCCTGTGCTCCCCACTTCTCATGTTTGATACTTGTGTATTTTTTTTGTGAAACTCATGCTAACAAAGGTAAGGTACTCCGATGATAAACCTAGAACCAGCCGAAGCGCTCTTTCTAATGATTTAATATTTCACCAAAACTTCAGCCTAGCCCTGGGGGAGGGCTGAGGATGAGTGTATCACTTATGCTGCTGGAGATTTGCTATAGTGCTGGTAGCCCGATAAGGATAAGAAAAGCGACACATGTCAAAAAGAAAGCAAGACGCAGCAAAGGGGACACATTTGCTCCGTCTGCAATACTCAAATTGGCGGTTTGGCTGATTTGAAAGGACCCCCAAACGGGCCAAGAAAGTGCCATTCTGAGTGCCCCTATTTAAAGGATGGTATTCGTGTTGAGCCTCTTCAGTATAACAAAGAATGCTGCTAACTGCATGATTAGAGCGAGGGAAATGGTAAAACTTGAAGATTCAGTTTTCCTATTATGGTGTGGCTGAAGTCATTGGTTGTTCCTCTGTGGCTTGTGGATTTCGATTTGGCTTGTGGATTTTCTGATCGATTTTTACCCCCCTTACAGGAAACTAGATGTTTTTCTGAACCCTAACTTGAACCTAATAGGCGTTAGATGCTCCAAAGTGGCTTATGCGGGCGAAGCCCTACGAGTTCTGTTTCTGATAACTTAATCAGCCTGAATGCGGGACTAGCCAACTCCCTCTCCATAACTAGGCACTCGGACCATGATGGATTGGCCTTATCAGAATTTTTACTCCATGGTACACCGATGTATTGATTCCGTTTCTTCTGAAAGCTCAGAGTTGAACACTTAGAATTCTTGCTAGGTTCAAGCATGCATTGTCATAGTGATTTGGATTTCAGGTCGGAAGAGGACCAAATCCCTTTTCATCTCAAACTAGCTACCCCGGATATCAATCATGGTTGAAAAGCTTTTCAGCACATTCTATGCAAGTTATAACTTTCAGACTGCCTGTTATGAAGACAATTTTATCTTTGGAATACTATTCATCC
The DNA here is from genome assembly GCA_003788595.2 of Choiromyces venosus 120613-1. Taxonomy (NCBI): domain Eukaryota; kingdom Fungi; phylum Ascomycota; class Pezizomycetes; order Pezizales; family Tuberaceae; genus Choiromyces; species Choiromyces venosus. The sequence goes on from ML120409.1 coordinate 467,619, forward strand.
TATGACCTAGGACATGACCACTCGGAGTTCATCTACAAACCGAATTTACCCACAGATACAAACAGCCCTTACCTCACTGTTCACCCAACCCCACTGTGACAGCCCTCTACAACAGTCTTCGTTTGCTTATTTCCCACATATCTTGTTGCGCTCATGCCGTACTATACTGAGCAATTCTTCCCACCTCGCTGTCCGCCCCCTCTCTTCCTTCCTTCCTTGCTTGCTTGCTTGCTTGCTTGCTCAGCCACAACGCAACTGGAAAGCTGCCGCCACATCACAAACTGCTTTCCAGATTTATCACTTTTGCCTGCCTCGAGATTTTACTTTCTCTTCTGCTCTATCAGATTTTCTTTCTACCTTTCTTTGAAGATTCACTTTTCAGTTATCTTCAATCCAAGATGGCAAAAACAAAGGTGACTCCGGTCATAGAATACCAAAGACCCAAAAGGAATCTGTGAGTCCCACTAACCTAACTCGGAATTATCCAACAACTAACATTTCCAAAAGAAGCGATCGAGCTGCACCATCGCTATCTCAAGAGGGAGCACCAGCACCGACAGTACCAGCTCAACCGGCCTCATCAACCCGACAGGCAGCAACCCAACGAGCCCTACTAGTACCAGCCTCCGCATCTTTCAGAAGATCGGACTCGCTGAAACTCGATAGTGACGGAAACCCAACCGTCCCATTGAGATATGACGACCCAATTTCCAAGTCAAAGTATTACCTTGGCAAGACATTTTCTACTGGTCCGGCAAGGGCTACAGACAAGGAGATTGAGAGCGACCTTGCTGCGATGAGAATGAGCGTGGATGGGGAGCCTTTTGTCCTCCCTGGATCGGCCGAAAAAAAAGTTCCCGTCGAATTGAACGACCAGAAAACACCAATATTTACTGGGAATGAAAATAAATAAATGAAAATAAACAATACAAAGGGGGTATGAAAAGGCAATCATAGCTTGGGTTTTTCTATCTGGTATAGTGTACAGTGCCGTTCTCTCATTTTATAGTACTTCCTGTTTCTTCCCCCTGTTATTGGAACTAACAATTGCATATACCTAGTCTGGCGTTAAACACCCCTGTCGAAAAACAAAACCTTACGAGTGATCACTACCGGTTTTGCTCACTGTACGGAAGTCTCGGAACGCCCGGGAAGCGTTACACCATACTACAACGATTATTAAAACAAATCACTAGCTTAGATGTGAATTGATAGTTCAAATAAAACATGGTTACCACGAATTTTTCTTTTTTGTGTGCTGTTTGTACTGATGTGAATCGAGTGTGTTGGGGATATAAGAGAGAGTGAAAGATGTCATTTAAGAATAACAGAAAATATATTGGATGAGGGCTCTTGGATTGGTAGCGAGCTCCGAATACCTTTTTTAAATCTATATTAGAGCTAGACTAGCTCCAGCCCATGTTCGCCATTGCTTGAGCACAACTCGAAACCAATCGGAGGTGATTATACGGCTTCGACATAAATCCCCCCCCAAATTAGTCGGAATCAAGCATTTTAGCAAACCACCTAAATGAAACTCCTCCGCCAGCTCCTCCGCCAGTTATGTCACCTTTCTACTACCCTGTTTGTCCACAACGAAGCTACAAGAAATTTTAGCGTTTATTCTATTCTCTCACACAAGTTAGATAGTAAAGTTTATCCACGAGATTCCCCAAAAGACCGTAATATATCTATCGTAAAAAATTATAACTTTAAGTACATACGGACAGACTCTAACTCCCCTCACCTGAATCACAGACTCGAGTGAGCAACTATTTCCCAAAGAGACAAGAATCTTCAACTTCCGAGTGATATTTTGTGAATATGAGTTTGCATCGCACACCGTAAGTGACTGAAGGGCTGAAGTGAAGGGTTTGATGGGTGTGTCTCTCTGGCATTGCTGAACGCATATTGGAATCCTGATTATAACCCCTACGTTCCGGAGTAAAACATGGCACTAAAGACAAACGCACTCTTTCCTAAGATATCGATGACCTCTCCGGCGTGAGCTGTACAGTACACAATCACCCATGAATAAAGACATTTTGTATCTGCCACAAGAAAAATAAAAAAAATAAAACTCGAAAAAGATAATCAATAAAAGGAAAAATTCATCTAAGCAAACAAACTTGTTTGTTCCGGATCAGGTGGCATGCAACCTCGCCTGGTATCGCAGAACTCGCTCCTTCGACTTTTCCAACTCTTGCTTAATGGTACTATTCTCTGCGAAAACCATATCGTTCTGCCTCTTCATCTTGTGACACTGCTCTGCGTAGGTGACAATGGTGGCCGTTAAACTGTCGATTTCTCCCTTTTCCTTCTCCAAGTGCTCAAGCGCTTCCGCGTGCGCCTTCTGTACCGTCTCCAGGTGCTTCATGTGTACACGCATTTCCAAAGAACTCTTTTTCCCCTCTCTTGAGCTGCTTCTGAACCCTACTTCTGTCTCCACTTGTTCCTGGTTCTTTTCAGCAATGGCAAGCTTCAGCTTGGTATTCAAGATGTTGAGGTCAAGGAGCAACTGACCGTTCTCCAGCTCGGAGCCCTTCAACTTGTCGCAGACTATCCCCATGAAATCCGCCGCGAGATCGCCACCATTGCACACCAGCTTTTGCAGCTGGGAGTCCCGGAGGACGCTGACGTTTGGCGAGAAGAATTTTAGGATTGCCTCGCGGAGCCTTTTGCCCGTCGAATGCTTGTAGGCGTATTCTACCAGCTCTGCAAAGTTCGATACTACGCGGGTTCCCGGGGCCACCAAGGCAATTTTGCTGAAGACCTCCTCGAGTCTCATGATTGCTAGCGCTTCCAATGGATCGAGTTCGAAATTGTGTGCTAGCGTGCAGACTTTCACGTGAGCGAGGAAGACGTCTTTGAAGTCGAATTGAGCGGGATCGAAGTGGTCTTCCATCTCTGGTTCCGGCATGCCTTGCTGGCTCGCGGCTTCCGGTATATCTTCAGGTGCCATTGTGCTTTGCGGAGGATCGCAGGGATTAGTTGCCGGTGGTTCGGGGGTTGTACGTTCGGGTTCATCATAGTCCGGAAGCATTTCCTCCTGCTCAGGGTGGGTAGGATTGACATCGATTTCGGGGACAAATGGTGGTGCTGCTTCACACTGCGATGTCGTGATATCCTCTGCGGATGTTGTTTTGGGAGGAGAGGATGCGCAGTCCCCTTTAACGTCCTTCCCGGATGTGTCTGGTAACCTGACCGGACCAGGTGCTTCATAATCACCCGTGTATAAAAATTCTGCAAAGCGCCCTACAGTAGCACCGTCGTGTCCATCGATCACTATTTCCCGGTCGTGCCCGTCGCAGCCCAATTGGTTGTTCGCTCTCCACCAGAGGCTTGACGAGTATGATGCCAGCAGTTCTCCGTGCACTCGGAATTGTTTCTGGTCTAATCCTGCAACAACATTGAGCACATCTGACCTTAGGAAGCTGTAACTATGTTAGCCAACGTGGGATAATTTTAAGAATTAAGTCAAACCTGGAGAGTTTGGGAACCATGTCTAAACCACTTTGCCTAGTAGGAGAAGGGGTGAGGGGAGCTGGAGGGCAGAGCTGAGGGGCAGAGCTGGAGTGTTGCACCGTTGGTTCTGAACTTGAGAGTTTCGTAAAGTGAAGGCTATTGAGTGATACTTAATGGAAATATCGTCCTAGGTGCCGCCTTAAAGCTTGTGAAGTGACAGCCTAAAAAGTCGAGGTCGACAGAAATACCAGAGCCGGCCTGAAATACCAGGATTCTGCATGAACAAATGCGCTGATTGAAATTCTGCAACGGCTTTGGATATCATACCAAGATATCTTAGTTTTTCCTCCGAAAATTTCGTAAAATTATTCAAATAGTATTCAGTTCACTATATGGATTGCCTTATTCGCTAGTGGTACGAGCGGACAAGGTTGGAGGCCTGAACCCGAAAAATAGCTTCTGAAAAACGCCTCCTTGATATTAAGAAATGGAGGATACTCGCTTAAAAAGAGGTATTTCTTTCTCTTCGGTAAAGGCTCTGATAACTATTATTTTTTTTCGCTGGAATATGGAGCATCAGGCCTTTAGGACATCAATGGGCGTCCGATCCAAATAGGCCTAGAAATTCACTTCAAAAGACTTAAGATGGATACACCAGCCTCAGGCATACCATATCGCAAGACTTGGAAAGTGATTCACGATAAGAGAAAGTGTATTTAGTGGACTGATATTACTCACGATGAATAAAATATTGTGAGGTTTCTACTCTCGGGAGGTTAGGGGGATCCTCTTTGGGTACCTACAGGAACATGATTTACAAAAAAACCACTTCGACACCCAATGAAAATTTGCTTAAGGTGTCCAGATCCACCAATAGCAAAGGTCGTCACTCTCAAAAATGGATCAACCGGAGGACATAAAGTGGCTTCTATGCAACCAGGGTCCTACCTTATTCTAATAGTAACTGGGGCTTGTGCACCGTAGTAGATCAAGGACGTTTCTGGCATGACGGTTGCGCCTATCCAGTACTCAAAAAGAAAGGAAAAAAAACCCCCAGAAAGATTTTGGCTCTGTAATTTTTCATCCTGTCGGGACCTGAATAATGGCTATTACACCTTGTACTGTACTATACCAAGTAAATGTTTAATATTATGTTTATTTTTCACCCTCTGGCCCCTCTCTGGCTTGGCTTACCTACCACTATCAGAATACAAAAAAAAGTTTAAAAAATAGATGAAAATTCCAAATGGGAAATAATCCGGAAACATACACCAGCGACTCCCTAACTTATCTTGCCATGGACCACCTTTGCCAGAACCCTGCAAGGTAAACGTTATGACCGCAGGATACCAGAGAATGAATCTAGGTGGCGATTTAACACGATAAATCAAGAGAAAAGCTTGTAAGTTATCCAAACATTGCATCAAAGGGTCTCAAAATATAGGCTGCCCATCGCGCGCGTCATCCCCATTCAACCAGTGGACCCCTACACTCTCGTCCTGCATTCCCGAGGCCCCTGCGATGTCTTTGTTTCCAAGTGTCGGAGTCATCTTATCAACTCAAGATATCAGAGTATTTTTTAATCTAGAAAAATGGTATCATAGAGACATTATTAAAGTTGTTAGCCTTCTACGGCATTCAACTTACCAATTTGCGTTACGCATTTCTGGGTTAACGGGTAACGTCCTTACATGTGCCAGGGGATATGTTTTCGCACAAGACAGGGATCATTTTGCAGGTTAACCTAAATTAACTGTTCACTAACTTTCTAGTGGGTACTTGTACACCCCTGACGAGAATGCACCCTTTTCACCTTCGTGGGTTAGGGCTCATTTGGGGGGACAGGGGGGTTCACCCAATCAATGCCCTTTGAGCGATTTTCACGATGGCTTCAAAGTCTTTATTCTTACCTTAGGCTCACGCCTTTGGCTCGTTCTCCTTTGTTTCGGCTATTGATACGCCGCCTATGATACGAGCTCCCTTAAGAGCACCACTGCTCACCTCTTCAAAGGCACACCTTTCTGGAACTACATTCTTTTTTGTATTGGCAGACAGCTGGGATTACAGTTTGCGGTTTGAGGAGCCTCTCAAGGCCTGAGTCCATACCTTCTTTGTCGACACCACCTAGCACAGACACAAACATGATTCCGATAGCTTTTCATTCTTTTTTGTGACTGTTCCAAACAGCCCTTTTGAGGGACCCATGACTGCCCTTCGGCATGTAAGACCTAGAAGTTGAGTTTTTTATTTCTCCTAAGCAATATCGTAAGTCCTGGGCAAACCCCAGGCAATCCCAATCTGCGGGGTGTCTTTACCTTCCCACTTTGTGGGGAATGGCTTTGACCCCCAAAACCATCCACCACACCTTGGAACTTCCAGCCGGCATATCCCGGTGGCCTCGGTGTGGTCACACAAATTTCGGAAGCCCTGGCTCACCCCCAGGCGCACTACTTTTGGGGATTGGCAGTGGCTGTTTTTCCTTGGCTGCAAAGGAGAGGAGGTTTGGAGGCATCATCTGGGGGATATAAATAGTGGGTCATGCGTTGCCATTTGAGACTGGCTTGCTCGTCCGCACTACAGTCTATGCACATATATACCCGCTAAGCATGGCAGAACATCCAAGGAGGAGGACTGAACCTGTGGATATGCTGGAGAGGGATGGTTGGCTGCTGGGGAGGGTGTTACGATCGACTATAAGATCTCTCCTTTCTTATATCTCACAACAGGCAACGAGCCTATCATTAGCTTTTTTCTTAGAGATAATACTTACCTATCTCTTGTTGTATTCTCTTTCCTTCGAGAATTCTCAATACTTGTTATCTTACACTACATCTTAGATATTGACCATTGCCAATACTAAGTCCTTATAGTGCTAACTAGTATTGATTCTGTTCCTCTTTGTGATTGTTGACTTTTGTAGTAAAGAGTGTAAAGGTGTTTTATTGATAACTTATAAGATAGGAAATAACTTAGGTAGTTGCGTGAAGAACTAACTATTAGGTCCTACCGACCTCCTTATATAGTTCTTCCAGCAACCTGCTTACAAATCAAATGAGTCACAACTATGACTCATGTACTCGCATAACATATAACCTCATGACCATACTTGGTCATGCGTGAAAGTCCCATGACCTTAAAGGGGTCATGTGTGAAACCTCATGACTCGTATAAACGAAGTCATGCCTCTTTAATCCTTATGACTCATAGGCACACCTATGAGTCAATGCTCAACATACCAATCAAATTCAAACATAAACAACTATGATTCACAACTGTGAATCATATGAAACCCTATGACTCATATGTGAGTCATGGTGCGAAACATAATATCATATGACTCAATCGAGTCATGTGCAAAACCTTTAACAAATGAAATACTATGACATACAATCGTATGTCATGTGAAACCATTACAAACCATGCTTGGTTTGTAATACTAGCTCCCCTTTCCCTAAATCCTCAGTCCCTTGAGGATTCATGATGGTATCCTTCATAGTACACATCTTTTCTTATGTTTCTGCGGATGTATGCCATATCCTCTGCAATCCTACTGAACCTTTTTTCTTCCTCCTTCCTCGCATAGCATTCTCTTGCTAGCTCTCTTTCCAGGGCTCGGATCCTGATATCCTTGCCTGCTATCTCTCCTTTTGACCATCTCTTATCTGCCTCCAGCTTTGCAATTTGCTCCTCCTTTTCCTTGACCTTTCTCTTCAAGGTTTCCCTCGTCTCGAAGGAATTGGTATGGGTTATTATTGGACACTTTTCCAACTGTTCTCCACCTTTCTTGTCCTTGGGCCAAGATTTTTTGCCCCCCCTTCTCATCGTTTTCATCCCTGAAAACTTTGCTTGCTTTGCCGTTAAGAGGATGTTGTTGTTGCATGGTGACTGGGGTGGTGTACGTGGGGATGGTGACGTTTCTTCCCATGTCATCATGGGTGGTTGGAGTGGTGGTAGGGGGGTTCTGTACTCCTTCGGCCAGTAATCTGCCCCTTCTTTTTCTGTAAAGTGTACTTGGCATCCATTGTCGAAGCAACCAGTCCAGTTTTTCTGGTTGTGTTTTTCTTGTTCTTGTGTAATTGGCGTGGATGCGGGGAGATCGGCTAGGTTGATCCAGTCCTTGTCGCTCATTTGTTCCTCCTCTTTGACCAGGTTTCCCTGGGTTTTCTCAGTGAAAGTGTTCGATTGCATGTTTGGCATTATTGAAATTTTCTGCTGGGTACCACTCTTGGTCGTGTTGTGCAGAGTAACCGGTCCACTTGGCTCAGTATTGTAGTTTTCCGTAATGTAGTCTTGAATCGACTATTTGGTCGAGTTTGTATTTGTCTTCTCCTTCTATCTCAATAGGAGGAGGGGGAAGTCTTTTTTGTGAGGGTAGAGGATTGTCCGAATAAAGTTCGAGTTTGCTGATATGGAAGACTGGATGTTTTGCTTTCATTGAGGTTGGGAGGTCTAGCTTATAAGCTTTTTTTCCAATTTTTTCAATGATCTTGTATGGTCCGATTTTTCGATAATCCAGTTTCTTTGATGGTCTCATAGTCTGGATATCTTTCGTGATTAACCAGACTTTATCTCCTGATTTCAGTCTTGGATTGTGTTTTCTGTAGTGATCATTGTTTTCCTTCATTTTATCTTGTGCCATTCGTATTTCTGTTTGGATGAGTTCATGTAGTCGGCTGATATTGTCCTTTTCCAATATTCCTGGTAAGCCTATGTGTCCCATGGGTTCATTGATGGGGTGATGTCCATAATTTGCATAGAAGGGTGTTGTCTTGATGACGTCTTGTTTTGTATTGTTGTATGCAAATTCTGCAAATGATAGCCATCCTTCCCAGTCTTGTTGGGAGTATTCCACATATGCCCTTAGGAATTGTTCGAGTGAGGCATTCGTTCGTTCTGTTTGACCATCCGTTTGGGGGTGAAATGCCGTGCTTATCTTTTGTGTGATGTCCAATCCTTTGGTCATCTCTTTCCATAGGTCTGATGTGAATATTGATCCCCTATCACTGATGATATCTTTCGGTAATCCATGTAGTTTGAAAACATTTTTCATAAACAATTGCATAAATTGTTTGGTTTTCATATCCTTCCAACAGGGTATGAAATGAGCCATCTTGGTTAATTGATCCACAATGACCCATATTGCATCATAGTTGTTCGATAGTGGCAAGTCTGTGATGAAATCCATACTGATAGATTTCCATGGTTTTTCTGGTATTTGTAGTGGTTGCAATAGTCCATAGGGCACATGATGACTTGGTTTTGTCCGTTGATACATGTCGCAGTTTTTGACATATCGCTTAATATCTTGGCGCATTCCTGGCCAATAGTATGTTCGTTGTGTCAATTCAAATATTTTGGCTGTTCCACCATGTCCATTTTGTGGTGTGTCATGATTCCTTCTTATTGCTTCAGTTCTTATTGGTTCGTCTTCTGGTAGCCAGATTTTTCCTTCGTACCACATGTACTCTTCCTTCCAGTCGCATGATCCTAGTGCCACTTTCGGGTATTCTTTATCCTTTCTTTCTATGGATTTTCGAATATCTTGGAGCAACACATCTTGTGATGTCTTTTCTTTGATATTCTTTTTGGTTCCTTGGTCTTCTATCATCCATAGTTCCATAGTATTGATTTCTTCTGAGCCCGAGGTATATCCCTCATCCACAAAGAATTGTTCTTTTGGTAATAGGATCCTTTGTCATTGTGTAATGTGATCGTCTCCTTCCGTTGGTATGTCATTCGTTCTTCTTGTAAGGGTATCCAGTTTTGCCCCTTCCTTGCCTGGTCGATATTCGATTTTGATATTGTATTGACTTAGCTCTTCGCTCCATCTTATTTGTCTTCCATTCAGGGCCTTGGTAGTTATGAATGGGACAAGGTTCTTGTGGTCTGTAAGAATCTTGACTGTGTGAGGGCTTCCTTGTGCATATTTCCTCCATTCCTTGAGGGCCTGCATTATTGCAAGGAGTTCCTTATCATGTATATCATAGTTGCATTCTGCTTTGGTCATTGTTTTTGACCGATAGGCTATTGGTTTCCATAGCCCTTCCTTATCTTGTTGCAATATTATTCCAGAACAGACGTAATTTGATGCATCTGTTTTGATCATGATGGGTGCTTCTGGGTCAAAGTGTCTTAGTATTGGAGTTGTGGTGAGTCTTTCCTTAAGACCTTCAAAGGCCCTTTGCTCCTGCTCTCCCCATTCCCACTTCTGATTTTTCTTTGTTCTGTTGTAAAGTGGTTTCGCTATTCTGCTGAATCCTTCTATAAATCTTCGGTAGAAGTTGCAGAATCCTACAAAGCTCTGGATGTCTTTGACCTTTTCAGGTGTTGTCCATACTTTTATGGCATCTATTTTGGTAGGATCCGTTCGGACTCCCTCAAAGTTGATGATGAATCCTAGGTATTCGGTTTCTTCCTTGTGGAATTCGCATTTCCTGGGTTTGAGGTGAACTCCAATTTCCTTGAGTTTTGCTAGTATCATGGCCACGTCCTTTCGATGTTGTTCTATGGTATCCGAATATACCAATAGGTCATCCAGGTAAGCTATGCAGTTGACGTCCAAATATTTGCTAAGTGCATTATTGACCCATCATTGAAAGGTTGCCAGTGCATTAGCTAATCTGAATGGCATGACGATATATTCATATAGTCCGTATCGCGTCCTGAATGCTGTCTTCCATTCGTCTCCTTTGGCAATCCTTATATGTTGATAGGCATCCTTGATATCGAGTTTGGTGAAATATTTCGCTGTTTGCAGTCTGTCCAAGGCTTCGCTTATGAATGGTAATGGATATCGGTCCTTTTTTGATACTGCATTTAGGCCTCTGTAGTCCACACAAAGCCTTAATCCTCCATCTTTTTTCTTGATAAAGAGTATGGGTGCTCCCACTGATGAGGACGAAGGTCTTATCCATCATCTTTCTAAGTTCTTTTCCAGGTATTCCCTGAGTTCCTTGAGTTCTTCCCCTCTCAAGGGGTAGAGTTTCATAAATGGTGGCGGTGCTTCTGTTTCGATTTTGTGGTCCACTGCCCTATGTGGTGGCAACTCAGTTCTTTCTTTTTCTTCAAATATATCTAAGAAGTTGTGATACTCCTTAGGCACTATTTGTCTTAAGGTTTCTTTTCCGCCTTTTCCTTTCTTTTGCAGTGCTAGTTCGGTGCTAATTGTCGTAGCCACTAGCGTGAGTCTTGCATCATCCCATTTTAGGATTCTGGTGATTTCTCCTTTTTTGTGCATCCTACCAAATGCTTGTGCTGAGATGAAAGCGATCGATAGTTTTTTCTTGTTCTGAGATGGTTCTTCCTCTTGGTGATCTGTGCTGCCGAATCCTTGGTTGCCCCTTTCTGTGAGTTGAAGTTGTTGTACCTCCTTGAATGGTGTTGAAACTATTTTTTCAACAATTATCTGGGCGATCTTATCTCCTTTGTGGACCTCATAATCCACTTCTAACAGGTTTACCAATAGGACCCGAATTTCTCCTGTATAGTCTGCATCTATGACTCCAGCATTAATGGTAAGGCCGTTTTTGCTTGCCAAACTACTTTTGGGTGCAATGCGGGCAAGGTATTGTCCAGAAGTCCCATCAAGATTCCTGTTCCAAGGAGCTTTTGTCCCCTTGCTGGGATTGTTGCTTCTTCTATGCTGAACAAGTCACTACCTGCAGCCTTTCGCAAACCTTTCATAGGTATCTTCACATCTTCTCTCAGCCTTTTAACTATGACTTCATAGTTTGGTCCTTCCTTAGTGCTGATCCTTAGAATCCTGCTTTTTAGATTCTCCTGAATTGCTTCCTTTTCTGGTACTGCCTATACCGTCGGGGAGGCATCAAGGCATACTGCCTTACACCTATCACTATCGAAGGTGATTTCTTCATTTCTCCAATCGATCCTTGAGTTGTGGTCTTTCAACCATGTCATGCCAAGGATGACTTCATGTTTGACAAGGTTTGCCACTAGGAAAGTTGCTTTCTCTTTATGGCTTCCGATGTCCATAGGGATTTCTGTGATATGGGTGATTGGTCCTGCATCCGATACCGTTCCATCTACCATGTATATGTCTCTTGGTTTTTTGATTTTTGTCAAGGGTAACTGATGACTTATAGTGAAGTTGCGATCTATAAAATCTTCAGTTGCCCCTGAGTCAATCATTGCGTTTGTCGATATTTGTTGTTGCTTGTTGTGTAGTTGTACTTTGACCATGGTATGGTCCGATTCGAGGTTTCTTAGTTCCTTGTTGGTTATTGCAGTGTTGAGGTGTGCGATCTTGATGTTTCTTATTTTGTCGTCCCCTGGCCCATCCTTTCCTGGGGACATCCTCCCTCTTTTGATGAGTTTTATTCTATTGTCCCTAGAACTATCTATTCTTGGGGACTTTCGTCATTTAAAGCTTCTTCTTCCTCCTTTTCCACCTCTAGTTTTCCGATCTTTGGTCCATTGTTGGTTTTCTTGATTCGACAGTTCTTTGCTAGGTGACCCTTTCTCCCACATTGGTAGCATAATCCTTCCTTCATGTGTTTTTTCCATTTATCCTAGGGCAGTCTCTGATACTTTCTTCAGTTTGTGGCATCCAGGTCCATAGGGTCCCCTTGCGGGATTTCCTTAGGTGTCGTTTTAAAAGTGCCATCTTGGGTTCTTGGGGTGCCGTATGTCTCTGTCTTAACTTTCCTTGCCTGGCGCAGATGTTTGAGTGTGGCCAGTCGAATTTCTTTGTTCATAGCCCATACTGCTAATTGGTCTACTGCTGTGATTGTTTGATCGTAGTGATCAAATTCTTCTTGCAATTTCGGGTTCATTCCCACATATAGCCATTCTCCTGCTGTCGTGTCATCTAATTCTGCTTCTGTTAGGGCCAGTTTGAACTTGTTCCAGTATTCCATCATAGTCTGAGTTCCTTGGATCATATTTTTGAGTTGTATTCTCGCTGTTCCTCTTGGATCAATTTCCCCAAATTGGTTTTTAATCACTTCCTTGAATTCTTCCCAGTTGTTCCAGGGTTTGGTTCTTATTCCTTCCATATAGGGTGTGAGCCATGAACTTGCCTCTTTTCTTAGTAGACTGGATACATAGGTGATTTTTTCTTCATTGTGTTCTTCTGCCCATCCTACTGCTTGGAAGTAGATTTGCAGTTCCGCTAGCCAGTTCCTGAGTTCTTTTCTATCACTTGTGTAGGTGCTTGGTAGTTTAACCTTCGGTTTTGGAATGTTCATGGCTTGTAGTATCTGCGCTAGTTGTCCAAGTGGTTCTTCTTCTGCTGGTGGTAGATTTGCACCTTGTCCTGCTACTTGTCCTTGGCCCGACATTCTTTCCGTTCTTTCTTCCTCCTCGCTTGAAGATTCGTTATGTTGTGACCTTTCTTCTAGTGTAACTGGACTTGGTGTTCTCCCTCTTTCCAAGGCTGTTCTGGCAGGTTTGTGTGCAACCTCTGGGAGTTCTAAGGATTGGTCTTCGTATTTGAAATCCGTGTTGTCATTGGGTGTTGCTTGGGGATGCAACCAAATGTTACGATCGACTATAAGATCTCTCCTTTCTTATATCTCGCAACAGGCAATGAGTCTATCATTAGCTTTTTTCTTAGAGATAATACTTACCTATCTCTTGTTGTATTCTCTTTCCTTTGAGAATTCTCAATACTTATTATCTTACACTACATCTTAGATATTGACTGTTGCCAATACTAAGTCCTTATAGTGCTAACATACTGTACCTAGTTATGGGTCATTTTTTGGACAATTCTGCAACCATCAAAATCTGGATTCCAAGACTGAATTTCATTCCCATTACAACCAAACTCCTGTCTCAGAATAGTATAGATTTGTAGTACATGGTGGAAAAAACTTAATTAAAATCCATTACTGAAAGATGGGTAATTTGAAAAAGACAACAATATATGGCTACTGTGAAAAAGTATACCTCGGAAACTTACAACCTATAAAAATATATATTTTTTGACATAGACCCTAGGACCTATATCTAAATAAACTACTCGCTGAAAACTAGAAATAATTGTAAAATACAGGACCCAGGCTATTTACTCCAAAAACTCCATTTTCGTACCAACTATTTTCAAAACTGCCCCCACAACACTAATCAGATATTCACAACCAAATCACTCCGAAATTCTACAAAAATGACACTCAGCAAAGAGCAAAAGGAGCTGAATATCCAAGCAGCACTAGAGCAGAAAGTGGCAAACCCTGAATACTCAGTGCGAAAGATTGCAATCAATTTTGGAATTTCAAACACTACTCTCCAGAACTGACTTAAAGAGAAATGCCTACCTGCAAAAAAGGCCCACGAACCACAACAATTACTTACAGAGATTGAGGAGCTGGTGATTGTCGCAAAGATTAAGGATTGTGATGACAGGGGAATTCCACTCCGCCGCTGACATGTTATTGATATGGTATCCAAAATTCAAACCAATAAAGGCAAAGGCAGGGAAGTGGGAAAACATTGGGTGGATCGCTTTCTCTCCAGGCATTCAGATATTCAGTCTAAGGTTGGCAAAAGTCTGGACAAGCAAAGAGCCTTGGCTACAGATCCCAGCATCTTCAAAGAACATCTGGACCGGTATTATAACCTTCGATGCAAGTATCATATTCTCCCGGAGAACACTTGGAATACCGATGAGAAAGGCTTTGCCATGGGACTAGGAGCAGGTGGAACGATTCTGTGTAGAACTGGACGTAAGAACCCAAAGATTATGCAAGATGGAAAGCGCTCCTGGGTTACGGTTATTGAAGCAATCTCGGGTGGAGGAAAGTGTATTCCACCATTAATCATTCACTCCTCAACAGCTCACTTGATGGGTCACCATAGCAACATAAACTATGAGGCAAATACTGATGCCTACTTTACCTACTCTAAAGCTGGTTATACTAGTACTGAGATTACATTTAAATGGCTGGTTGAAATCTTTGACCCAAAAACTCACCTTGCAGAAGGATCAAAAGAACACCGAATGCTTGTCCTGGATGGCCACAGCTCACACGTCAATAATATCCAGTTCATTGAGTACTGCATAGCAAAAAACATACATCTAATTTGTCTTCCAGCCCATACAACGCATATTCTACAGCCCTGGCAACCAAGTATCGGAATATTCTCACCCCTGGCAACCAATTATCGAAATGAGCTCGAGGACTTCCTTCGGAATCATGCACCAAATTGGACAATGCACAAAGGAGACTTCTATCCAATGTACCATAAGGCACGAGTTAATGCCCTCAGGAGTGTTAATATTCAATCTGCATGGCGGGCCAGTGGGATGATTCCCTTCAATCGTCAACGAATTATGACTGATCCCCAATTTCAAATGGGTGCATCTACATCAGGATCCTCTCTCGTGAGACATGAGGGACTATGCTTTACTCCAGCCCATGTAGGAAATGCACCAGAGGCTCAAACATTAAGGGAGGAGGCCAAAAAACTTGAACTTCATGGACCTGAAGCCGAATTACTTTCCAGAGCTTTGAACCATTGCGATAAGCTTACTGCTGAAGCAACTCTGGCATCTGACACAATCCAACAGCTCCAGGATGTTAAGCCCAGTACAAATGATCGCCGCCGCATTAAGGGGGGCCTAATACTGCATACTTCAGTCCTCTCCTCTCTTTATAAAAAGCGTGAGCAGGTGGATAGCAAGAAAGCTGCACAAGTTGCCAAGAAAAGCCTCTTGAGAGAGAACAAGAAGTCCAAGCTCCATGCAACTAGTACCAAAAGAAAGCTGAGAGTCAGGGGAAGCAATGATTCTAATGCTGAAAGTCCAGTTACTATTGATGATGAGATGGAGCTTGATGAAGTCATTGATGATGTTAGTATAAATTATCCAATTTTCTCCAATTTTGAAGTTTATAGCTCACATTTTGTAGGAAGAAATTGAGGTTTCCAATGATGGAGCATTAAACAACAGTGGCCGAACTCTCAGACCATCAAGGAAAGCAAGTTATAAGCCTACTCAAGGTACTGATATGGAAGGTGAAAGTGAATGAGACATCAGATATACCTCATAGCAGCTATCAGTGGAAAATGTCTATATTAGATATTATTTTTTCACACATAGATAACTAATAACTATGGCTTTACTGTATAGAAAATTTAACATTGTTGAGAGGTTGATGGTTGCTTGCATACAAAGTTTGTAATTTTTGAAAAATAAATATGGTGACCCATAACTAGGGGGTGACCCATAACTAGGTACAGTACGTTAACTAGTATTGATTCTGTTCTTCTTCGTGATTGTTGACTTTTGTAGTAAAGAGTGTAAAGGTGTTTTATTGATAACTTATAAGATAGGAAATAACTTAGGTGGTTGCGTGAAGAACTAACTATTAGGTCCTACCGACCTCCTTATATAGTTCTTCCAGCAACCTGCTTACAAATCAAATGAGTCACAACTGTGACTCATGCACTCGCGTAACATATAACCTCATGACCATACTTGGTCATGCGCGAAAGTCCCATGACCTTAAAGGGGTCATGTGCGAAACCTCATGACTCGTATAAACGAAGTCATGCCTCTTAATCCTCATGACTCATAGGCGCACCTATGAGTCAACGCTCAACATACCAATCAAATTCAAACATAAACAACTATGACTCACAACTGTGAATCATGTGAAACCCTATGACTCATATGTGAGTCATAGTGTGAAACATAATATCATATGACTCAATCGAGTCATGTGCAAAACCTTTAACAAATGAAATACTATGACATACAATCGTATGTCATGTGAAACCATTACAAACCATGCTTGGTTTGTAATAGAGGGTTTCTTTTGTGTTGGAGGTTTAGCGAGGCAGCCGGCGGACTGTTAATGATGTATTTGTGGCAGGTGGCCAGGAGGTAGATTTCTTTATGGGGGCCCTTGGCTGGGGGGAGTATCTCATGCCGGTCAGCTAGATACCTTTAGTTAGGTGAAATGGGGCTTACCCCCAGGCTTGTTAGAATGAAAATTAGGTTTCAGAATGCACCCATCATGAGATTCCTGACTAATAAATCGCTGGTCACTCTGACAGTTGAAAAGAATCTCCTGAGGGGTGCAATCTCATAAGGGGTATAAGGACATTAAAGTACACGAGTAATGGTGCAGTATCGTAAAAACTGGAATAATTGAGGGGCACTCCAGGAGGTTGAATCTACTGCTTCTACCAAAGTCGTTTGAATTTTCTTTTTATCTGTATCAACTAAGTTGAGGACCGATGATGTTTTCACATTGTTTTCCAAAATTTTCTTTCCTCAAACTAAAGCCGGAAAATGTGGGCGTCTAAATGCAGTGTGAACCTCAACTATTCCGGCTTCTACGATATTCAATTATCACAGATATCGTACAGAAAAGAAAAAACGGGGGAGAGGAACTAGACCTTCTTGAACTTCATCACAGTATTACCAAAGTGGACTAAAGATTTTCACACAATATCAGTTCATGAGGAACGATCTGAAAACATCCCAGATCACGCTCCAGTCTTTTGAAAATTTTTGCTGGTGGAAAGACATTGAACCGGGAGTTTAGATCACGTCGGGGCAAAAGTTCATTGCATTTACATTCTCTTTATTACCAAGACTTATTCTCTTGGCGAGCTTTTCACGCCCAGAAGTAAAGCCATGCAGATAGAGCATTCTAAGGATTTCCGAAACACGATTCAGGTAAGAGATATCTTTAGCATTCTTGCAGATCCACCCCAAACCGCTTTTTAACCTTTCCTTTATGCTACTGCGCTTTCCATTTGTAGCTCTGCCTTTTCGTAACTATATCCCTGTCTGATACTTGAACTCCTGTTAATAGTAACTTTTGGGATTTCTTATTTGAGCAGAGGTGTATGAAAAAGAAAAAAAATACCAAGACGAAATAAACAATCTATACTACAAGACTGATGTTTGAAGATTGGAAGAAACGTAGAGCTCAGCCTCTCACTCATAAGCCACACTAATGTGATGTTTAAATATAATGTAGGATCAAAAAGACTAACCCATCGTCCCCATCACCAAAAATTGTATCGTCGACAATATACCCAAGTTGCAGGGTTGGAGTTGCGTTTTTCTTAGTGCGTCTCTATCCACACAAGATAAAACTTCATCATAAAAGTCAAAGTAAAAAAGCAGTTTCTATCCTGCGAGCTTTGTACAATGCTCCATACCTTATAACCCCCTACCCATATACACTATAGCTGTCGCAAAGGCTATCGTTCCCAGTATGATATATTAATGATTAATGAAGAGTTTTTCCAAAATGTTTGTATGACTTTGCCTGGATCTGTTTCTTACAATCACCGCCTGGCTTAAGTTATGTTGTAAATAATTTCAATCGGCCCATAGAGAGCTCGTCAGATCAGCAGAATGAAGGCCATCAAAATTTAAAAAAAAGTCTGTAAATAATTCAAAGCCGAGCGCGAGGTGTCCGAGGCGCCACAAATTTTTGTTAAATTTATGATGAACAGGGTTAGGATTAGCAGCTTGTCAACACACTTGTTTTTGACAAGTAAATTTTGTATCATAGTCGTGTAGTTCCTAATTCGGAGGTTGTACCCAGAAAAACGAATCGCCACAAAGCCCCGAAATTCTAATTGTTACATTCCAGATAACTGTAAAGTAACTTTATCAAAGATCAGACTCCAAGCCGCGGGTTAACAAATAAACGCCTCAACCAAGTGATATTCAATGTCTGTTGTATGAGACAACATTCATCCTCTTATCATGAAGCGCAGAAGTAAATGAAGAAAAACTAAAGCACATCTGAAACCACAACACTCATATGACGTTGATAAAGCCCCCTAAGAAGCCATCTTTACAGAAACAGGATATGTACACGTGCAAGTCACAAAAACATATGAGCCCATAAACTCCTACTATTGGTGACATTTGGCGTGACATATCCCAGCCTGCATAAGAAATATCTTGGCTGTTATTTATTTGTTACACGTACTGTACATCTGACCTTCAAAGCGTCGGTCCGTGCACAAGTGCGCGGCGTAGGATTGTTCTTTTTTTTTTTCCTTCCATTTTTTTTTTTTACCAAGTCCGATTCTACGCTTGATCCAAGGGATGCAATCAGCATTCCAACGAGCTTGACCTAACTTATGGCATAAGTTAGAAACAAAAGTCTTGAAATAGCCGGATTTTGGCGTTTATTGGGGATTGATGTGCTGCGGGGATTAGCTGCCGGGAGGATTACAAATACTTTTGAACAGGAGGGGAGAGAACAAGAAAAAAAAAATATGTGCGTTTACTGTGAGTTTTTACTATCGGAACTTTAAAATGAAAATTAGGTTGCACTAGTGGTACCCAGCTGTGCTGACAGCTTCTTTTCTGCAGAGGGTCCAGTGACCAGTATGAAGCCTTAACTTATTACTGTGCCGTGCGAGCAATGGAATTTTTCTGCCCTTCTCTGGCATTGAAAGCATCAAGATGATTAAAATGTTGAAGATAAGTGGGTCCGACGTGTAATGGCCCATACAAATACCGAGCGTGGTGGTGGGGGAGGCAGTCATTGTTGGCTGGGTCTCAGATTAAGTCTGAGTCTACTATATACGTTCATCCGAGAACTTTTCGACAGCTGATCCCTTGATGGCGCATATGTTATGTATGACGTACTGTTTAATACCGGTATTAGTCATTAGTGGTGGCTTTATCGGGAGGGGCAATACAATATTTAACCTTTAGCCTCAGGATCCTCGCAATGCCTGAGAATTGGACTGTAGTACTGTGATGCGACGGGTTTTAGATAGGAATAACTTGGATGATTATAATAATCAAGACGATGCTCTAAGTTAGGCACAAGTATGCCATACAAAAGCGAAAGACTATTGGAGTGTATTTATGATATTAGAATAGAATTGAAATTGGGAATCGTCTTGTGGTGATACGAAAGTTTATTTTCTCCTTATTCACGAGACGATCCTGACACCCGTTTATCTTCTCCAGTAGAGCCTCAAACGGAGCATACCGAGGTCCCTGCTGCTTGTATTAGGATACTTTATCAACAAGTATTGTACTGTACAGTACGGTAGATTGCTATTTATTTATTTTTTTCAATGCAGAACGGTGGAGTTGAGCTCCACTTGCTGCTGTGTGCCCCGAACAAAATTCAAATACTAGAAGGGCACCACAAACTTTACCTATGATAGGATTTGCGATTTGTACCCAACTGCGATCTGGTGCTGCTCGCAATGGCTGGTCAGATTGTCTGGATGCTAGCCTCTACAGCATCTCTGGCCTCGGGAAATATCATCATAGGGAATATCATATACACAATACAATACTTTACCTAGAATATCTGCACCACTCACCCAATCCACTTTCAGCCCAACAAACTCCCGAAACACAACTCCACCAACCCCCGTCTACTTTCAAAATCTCAAGAAACACAACCCAACCCCACCGACCAACAAGAAAAGCGAATTGGATTCCTCAATATCCAGAATTTGTCACGATGGCACCTCCGGCTACTTCCTAATTGACCAATAGCTGCGAGGAAAGTCGGGACGAAGTTGTCGTGGACGATGGTGGGAATACAACCACCCGCAGTCGAGCACACGGCACTTCATACGCCCCTTTCTTGCATGGAGGCAGGCAGAAGTAAGGCAGCAAGCCCTAATATGTCTTGAACCAAAAGAAGAAATTCTGATAATGAGCGAAGGGCGCTGTGACCTTTTGTTGTGATCGGGTCCAGAAGATCTGTGTTACGTGATGGGGCGTGATTGAGATGCTGTCGCTCTGAAGGGCTTTGCGACGGACCGAGCCGGACCCGAGCCATGTCACAAGCATGACCACGTACCACCCAATCTAACTCATCAGTCACTCAATAATAACAAGTGCCTCTCGTCTCTCTCATGACTAGAATAATGCACCATACAGGATGGGTTGGCCTTCCCTCACGGTTCTACCCGTGGGAGTTGGAGGTTTCGATAGTCGAGACAATAGGTTCACAATTGAGCACCCACGTTTGCCACTGGTTACCGGTAGATCGATAGCTAGATTGGAATCCTACCAGGCACGGTACGATATCTTCCTACTGTGCCTTGTGGAGTTACATTTGTTCGTTTGATGTACCAGTTCTACATATGGAAGGCCATCGGTAAAGAAAGTTATGTTGTTCCCCATTTCTCTCGTGATTATAAGTACTCCACAGAAGCTTCATATTATTCTATAAGGAAACAAAATATATAATATTCGATAAAGAAGGATAAACTAGTTTTCAGTTACTTCTGGAAAAAGTTTTTCTATAGGCCAACCTCATATTGGATATTTTTGTGTCTGTACTATTTCTACAAGATGTTTTCGAAGCCATCGTTAACGACATTCTTCCTCCTCTTATCGTCCCGAGCCTTCCAGCTTGCCGATCCCGAAGCCAACGCCCTTCGCCTCTCGCCAGCTAAAACGGCCTGTTCAGATCTCCGAATTGCGGATTCGGGGTATAACCATATATCCACGGATCCAGAATTCGAATTTTTGCGAACGGTGAATTTGTATTCCGCTCTCTTCCCATTCCCTCCCCCATTCACTAAAATAAAAAAAGTTACTAACCTACCCGAGTGACCACTCCTCCTGGGCAACCCCAGAATGCATCGTCTGCCCCCGCTCCGCCGCCCAAGTAGCCTCGGTCCTGCAAACAATAACCGCCACCGGGGCACCCTTTGCTATCCGTAGCGGGGGCCATTCTCCAAACCTAGGGTGGTCGAATATCGAAGGGGGGGTTCTTATCGACTTAAGTCGAATCAACGAAATTACGTATAACCCCTTGAGTACGAATGTGGTTGTGGGCACAGGTAATCGCTGGGGTGCTGTGTATTCTGCGTTAGAGGCGCATGGAAGAACAGCGGTTGGTGGAAGGGTGTCGCCAGTGGGTGTTGGAGGGTTCTTGCTTGGTGGTGAGTTTTGATGTTCTCGAGGACTGAAAATGGGAGGGGCTAACAGGGGATGTGGCGTAGGTGGATTATCGCATGTCTCGAACGAGTATGGGCTTGGGTGTGATAACGTTGTTGATTATGAGGTTCGTTTTTTTCTTTCTGCTTCCATTCGTATCTTGTTATACGGGCAACTGAACTTTACAAGGTGGTACTCGCAAATGGCACAATCGTGAATGCAAACACGAATTCTCACTCTGAGCTATATTGGGCACTGAAAGGCGGAACTAGCAACTTCGGTGCTCCCTCGCCCTCCCACATCATGACCCATATTACCCCAGCCAACTAACAGAACACCCGTTCAGGCGTAATCACCCGCTTCACCTTAAAAACAGTACCAATGTCTAAAATCTGGGGAGGGGTGATAACTTACAACGCAACCCAAGCCGAAGCAGTGATAGACGCAATCTATACATACCAGACCGAGCACATATCAGACCTCAAGTCCGCTATTTCAGTCCAATTCATCCTGGGAGCGGGAGTAGTGTTAGTGACGCTCATGTATGCCCAGAGCATTAGTAGTTCCCCGGTGGCGTTTGCGCCATTCGATTCACTACCGTATGTGGCATCGAGTATGGGGCCGAAGAGCTTTGTAGCGTTTCATGATGAATGGTTGGTTGGGGGCGGTGCCAATCGGTATGTTTTTCGAGGAAGGATGGAGAAAAGGAAGTGCTGGCTAACGATAAGGATGATTCTAGTTATAATTTTTACACCACAACAGTGGACATGCATAAGGACATGTACCAAGACATCCTCTCAATCGCCACCGACACCTCTGAGAAAATAGCAAAGTACCAGGGCGCCGCTTTAATCTTCGTCGCCCAGACAATATCTCCAACTATGACCGCAGGTTCCGCAAAAACAGGCGGGAATGCCCTCGGTCTTCCGCAAAACACTAATATGATGTGTATGTCCTCCCCCTCCCCTTTCACCTCCATCCTACCCCTTATATCCTAATACTGGCAAAATATAGGGGTCAACTTCGCCGCGGCCTGGGAACTCCCTGCCGACGACGATGCTGTCGCCAAAGCCTGCAAGTACGGCATTCAAAAGATCTCCAGGACCGCGCGCGCGAAGGGCCTTTCCAGGGATTACTTGTTCATGAACGACGCTGGGGAGGATCAGGATGTTTTGGGAAGTTATGGGAGTGAAAACAGAGCTGGCCTGCGCAAGGTTGCGAGGGAGGTAGATCCCGAAGGTGTTTTCCAGATTTTGGAGACAGGAGGGTTTAAGCTTTGAGTTGAGGAGCATTTGTTTTTCTTCTTCTTCTGTTTATAGCGTTTTTTTTTTTGAGAAAAAGGCACCTTAGCTTGTTTGTGGTATAGAAGTCCTTATGGACATGAGAAATAAAATTGGAGGAAGGAATATAGAGTTTGCTTCATGGGATATCACAGCCTTTGAAATGCAAGGATGGGGAACAAATCTAACTTTATTGAATTTCTTCGGAGTCCGCGCACTTGCTTTGGGAATCTCCAGAAAACTCTCGCGGCCCTCTTGACCATCCTAAAACCTTGTCGCACGTTAGCCAGGTTGCTTGTCTTCAGCACCACTCTCAGAGGAGTTCCCAGCGGCATCGCCGGGCCAACCGTTATTACCCCATGGGTCTCGTAGGGCACAGCCAGATAAGCCATCTAATGGTAATAGAAAGAAGAGATCCCCCCTTTGGCTAACTTCAGGGCTCTTGTACCTATAGTGTTCCGAGTAAGGATGAACTGTTTTTTTTAAGACTTCTTTACAAGAGCTCAAAGAGCAAATATTCTTGTATCGAGGATTTTCTGCTATTACTTCCAGTACGAGTCTTTGGTCGTGAGTGTGTATCTCATTACCTGTGTTAAACTATCAGTGGTAGGAAAACCTGACTCAGCTAGCTCGCTCTTGAAAATAACGGAACCCCCCGATCTAATCGATTACAATCTAGTCAAAACTTGCTGGCGGGGTTTAATCCGAGCTGGAAATCCCCTCAAGTCCTTGATGTAGAAAGCTCACGCTAGCCTTCCTTCTTTCATAGATTTTCAAATATAGATCCCCAGAGTTACGCACCATACTCTGCCCAACGACAAAAATGGCAAAATCCAGTGTCATGTACGAAAATTCCGCTTACCTGCACTACCGTACAGTACACACTCGAGTATAAGCATTTTTCCCAAAGAATTCCCTCGCCTAAGTGACCCTATCAATTATCTCTCATTCAATCTCTTCCTTCGATAATCTGCCATGCGAGGAAACACTATCCGGTAGTTAGTTTATTTCCCCATTTCCAGGTTTAGTGATCCGGGTACCACCACCATGTACGACTGTACTGTACAACCTAAACCGCCTGGAAGGCCGCGCTCAACCGGGACTGCCTTTTCTATTCTAGATTGTTCCTACCGTACACGAGTCACTCCAGCCCCCCTATGTAACTCCCCTCCTCGGCCCGGTTAAGTTCTCGAATGTGCCGTACTCGCCTCCTTCCTGTCGGTTGCAACGTGGGAAAAAAAATTCAGCATGTTGGTGTATTACCGGCAAATGCCGGTACTGTAACAATACCAACTGTAGTTACTGTTACTCCCGTCACGCTCTCCGTGTCCCAATTGATGCAATCTTTAACCCGTTGACTCAAGTCACGAAGGTACGATAGCAAAGACGTGTTGGGTCAAGCGTTGGTTGGTTGTTGGAAACCAAAAACCCCACGTGCCGTCCGAGGGGAAATTTAAGGCGGGACGTCATAAGTTAGAACGATGTTGGTGTTGGTAGCGAGTGCTATACTATGATCTCCGGGTAGCCATGATTGGGCCATGGGAATGTGAACGTTAGCGAGAGGATCATTAAATAGCACATGATGGATGAAGTCTGGGGAAATCGCGTGGGTTTGAACCTGAGGTTCCTTCGCTTGTTATAAATAAGGTATAATGGTGGTTAGGAGAGATGGAGAGATGGGAAACGGCGGTTTTTCTTGGCAGGCAGTTGTTGCCATGCGATTGTTTTACGCTATAATAACGTTAGTGCCCGGTGCTTCTAGAAGGGGAGTGGAGATACCAACAGGAGCTGAGGCCATGTTCCAACATCACAGGGCGCCGGGTGGTCCGGGTGAAAATCAAGTTTTGGCTGTTGGTCCTGATATAACTAACCTGTTTGCATCGACGATTTGCCTAAGTCAATAATCACGGGTCATACAGGTAATGGTGATAGGGAAATGATATTATGATACCGTTGTTCGCCCTGTCACGAATAATGATGTGATTCTGGGTTACAAAGCCGTCTCTGTTGGTGACATATTTACCGGTAGGCCACAATCTTCGAGGATAGGCATAGATCGCTAATATACCATTGCGATGCGAAGAGAACCTTAAGTTAATTTGACGCAGGGAAACCCAACAGTTATCCAACTTAGCTCCAAAAAAAAAATATGCTTCTGGACAATGTTACATACTAACTCTAGTGCAAGTCCAGAACTTTGCGCACTGCCAAGATATCTTAATGCTCCCTCGGACCTACTATAGAATCCCTGAGGCGTTAGCAACTTTCACTTAAATCACAAAATAAGAAAAGAGATGCCCACTCGTGTTTCTTTTGTCGAGAAATTATCTCCCCATGAAGAATACCATACTCAAGTATCCATTCCTGATAAGTGACCTGCTTACCTCCGCTACTGATTTCCATATGCAAGAAGTGACCAAACAAGAATTCTTTTACATGTACTTGTAAATCCCAAGCAGACAGGAGACTGGCCAATCAATGCTGATAAATGCCACTGGAAGCTGGCTATAGGGTGCTTGGGCACCAGGATGAAAGAACCACAAACAAACAGAAGCGCTAAGGGTAGAAAGTGCCAGGTTACGGGGACCTTAATGAAAGTCACTAGAGAACATATTAAATAAGTTAAAAGAACTCGCTTCTCTTCGAAAATTTCCGGAAATTTGCTGAATGTTATTAGGAAGTTTGAGAATGTCGAAAGCATTTGTACAAGAGAGTGGATTTTCAGAGTTGTCGGAGGATTTGTACGGATGTTGAAGGACCAAGCACAACTTCAAATAGTTGATCTTTAATTGAAATATATATTTTGTTCTTGCGGGGTTTTTAGGCACGAATGGGAACAATCGGTGGAAACCGCAGAAGTACCCGGCGAAATGCCCGGAGAGGCCGCTACTTGGGATATGTTTATTCCATCCATACGGGCTGCTGTTAGCTAGTTGAGTACTAAACATAGGCAATTTCTTTGCTTCGTACCATAATTTACATTGTTGTTTCTTCCCCAGATCCAGGTATTGATACCCTTTATGACAAGACTCCGATGCTGCTCGGAGGTGATCAAGAGAATTATACTAGCTTCCATATGTTTAGTTTGTTTGGTTCAACTTTATCTTCACCAATCATGTTGAGTTCAATTTCGATAAAAGAAATGTTCTCAAGCACTTCATACCAAATGATTCGCTTTCGGTTACTTTACTTACCATATGTTTTGGATGACAAGTCGAACTCAGACATTAGAAATTGATACAACGAATACAGGGCAAAAGTAGAAGTTAAATCCAGCTGGATACTTACTTATTTTTGTGATAGAATAATGCTTGCCGGCTGAGGGGAAATAGAACCTCTTGCTTAGTGCTGTACTGTCTCCTCTTTTTGCTTTGATGCTAACTGGCTCTCGTATTAGAATTCGTGCTACGGATAACTCTCATATCCCAAGGTGTCACCCTCGTTGGATCCAATGTGAAATGTCTTTGATAATCCAATAACTCGGTACATAGTCTGTTCCCGCAATGAATCATTTGTTAAATGTACTAGACATACGGCGAGTACATCAGCGTCCTTATCCACAATGTATCAGGGTATAGAATCATATACATACCATATCGGGATAGGTTGGACATGGGACATGGATGATGGAGCGAGTTGGTCGTAGATATGGGTTGGATATACTAGATTCGTATTAGAGTTGTTAGATACTAGATGAAAACGCGGGACGTCGGTGGATTTCATACCGCTAGTTAGTTTTTCTACTTTTCTTCTCCTTTTCTGTTTTCACCGACAGTCTCTATAAAGATCCTGTACTTTCCTTTTGTTATTCGTCATCCTTGGATTTCCTATCAATCTTCATCACATCCTTTGATCATCTTCACTCTTTGTCGTTCTCTCATTTGCATTCTTTATAGGCCAATACCAAATCTCTGCTCTATTTGCTTGGTCACGCCCACTGTTGCTACCTACCTATTGAAGTGAGTATATCGGCCATCAACCATAATCGACCCCCGCATACTTCACATCATTCATGGTCAGTGGAGACAGTTGATACGGGATTTGACCGTATCTGTGGGAAGGGCTGGAAAGAAAAAAAAGGTAAACCAAAAAAAAGAGCCGGAAAATATGAAATTATCAAACAGAGAAACGGGGTGAAGAGGGGAAAAAAGTTCAAGTAGATTCAATTTGAGAAACTCCACTTCACTCTAACTTCCTCTTGTTGCATTTGCGTTGGAGGAGCACGGCGGACCGACCGTTACCGGTTTCCGACAGTGCATCTTCATAACCTGCTTAAGCCAGATCCCCCTCTCATTAGAATCACCTGTTCAAAGCATTAAAATATCCACCCTGGTAAAAACTCAAGACGAAACTTACAAACAGAACGAATGAAGGAAATACAAAATCAATTGAAACTAATTTTCGGAGCACCGGGAGGGTCCTCTCTGGCCTTCCATTCCTTCGAGTCACGAATTCGGTAATATGACTTTCAGCTCGGTTGCGACCAACAGGCAATCTGAGTGTGCTGGGCGCCTCTCCTATATCATGTGTTCGCTATCCATTAGTTGTCAACAAGTCATGTTATTACTTCTTTCTCTAGCAACGCTTTCCACAAACTGTTTTTGTCTGGAGTGATATTGTGTGATCTAACAAGCAACCAATGTCCTAAAAATTTAATAAAGTCTGAAAATGATGTATGTAGAGTACGAACTCGAGTGATCTCGATAGTGGGAATAGGTAACCTCAGAGGATTCTGTGATTTTTGAAAGCTGTACCTTTCAGGAGAGTTCCAGTCGCTGCTTTTTCATTGCCTTTCTTCTCCCTAAAATGATCTGTATCAGCCGTGGACACTCACTATCTATAGTGATTCCTTACCTCAGGTACTAAAGATCTAACTTTCCTTAGTCTTCTAGATAGTCGAATTGTGTGATATGTTCCTGTGGCCTAAGAGTTTTAAGGTTCCTAGAATCGAGGCACTGGCATGAAAACAGTCAGTATCCCACCAGCAATATCATCTCTGCTTGACCAACAAGAAAACATCCAGGGCTACTGACTTACTATCCAAATTCTCCCTCTCTTATCCTGTTTCACTGTTCATCAGCCAACTGCCCGAAGATCTCAACCTTATCAAATGGAGCAATTTTGCCTGCAATTTTTGTCCTCGTGTTAAAAAATGGGATTCATGAATGCATACCAGGTTGCCCTCGCAATACAACTCAAAGTCGCTCAGTACTTACCAAGATTTCCGAGGGGGTGAGAGGAGAAAGGAAGACATCATCGTCGTCGAACAATTGTTTCGAGTGATAGTAGGTGATTATTTGAGCGATATGCACAAGTTCATGATCAACACCCCGGAAATTTTGAACAGCAAGGAAGTAGTATCTCCCCATACAACATGGCTCAAGTTGAGGGATAGCTGTTCAGTATAGGACTATGATCCCAAGAGTTTTGATGATGCATAATGGGCAGATAGAGATGAACCCAAGGAGGGAAAGAACGGCAATTGAAAAACTCAAGGAAAGGAGGAGCGGTATCAAGAAAAGGATGGCTTCCAGGTGTCTTTTTTTCCCTCTAGGTTCTCCAGGACGTCCATGTTGTCAATCCAGAGAACTTCGATTTACTCTTCGGGCACCGATTGTAAGCCCTGCGTGTCAACCTCGCCGGCGAATTACCCATATGATTCTAAGCTAACCAGACCTGAAGTTAACCATCCTCGCAATCCAGAAAAAAGGGTCCTGGAGAGAAAAGAAAGAAAATTGGAATGCATTACAATACCTGCAATACTAGAATCTGGTATTCTCACAATGAAAAGAAAAAGAACTCAGTCCTGCAGGTTTCCTTCCATATGCCTCGCCTCCACTCCTTCATGCAGAGTTCCGTGAAATTATTTTCTACCTCCAAATCCTTATTTCCGTAGGCCCCATATTTACAGCTGGATATCTTCCAAAATTCCCGGATTTTTCCACGGGCATTACCGGCCCGTATCATAAGCGCTGCAGTGGATTATCTTGGGGACCGCTAAGTGGAGTGGAATACGAGCATGGGATGTACGTTGAGATGCCTCCCTAAGTTAGATGCATGAACGGTAACGAAAAAACAAAAATGAACATAGCTTGCATTCAATAGAGACTCTCCTATCTGACAATCGAACAAGAAATCGAAGAACAAAAAAAAAAAAAATCCCTAACCTCCTTGCAGCCTAGCCAAGATTTCGGCTTCCCGGGAATGACAAGTCAAGATCTACCTAAACACGTTTTCACCCTGAACGCCCAATTTTACCAGTAACCCAAATTCAATAAGTCAAAAACTGCCGTCCCAAACTGAGGACACATTTCCACCGCCGACCCACGGGATATTTCCAAGAGAGAGAAAAAAGGAAGAAAAAAAAAAGGGAGATCAGTCCGGTGAATTGCGAGGAGATATCCAATCATCAAGTCTCACTCCCTTATTCTTCTTCTTCCTCCTCTTCTTCGTCGATTATCAATCAATCCATGCATCCCATGACATCTGTACCTGTATCACCACGGGAGAAAAACTCGCTTCCCCCCACAAAGCCAGAAGCCAGGAGAAAGGGGGCATGTACCTGCAGCAGCAGAAAGTAAGCCGTACATACAGCACAGGAGGAGTCCTAGTCTGTCCCTAAAGATAAGCGGGTATTGTACTCCCAAGTGTCATATGTACCGTACAGTAACTACCTAGCTAAATTCTCACCCCTCCGTATCATGCCGATTTAGCCACCGGCGATAACTTCCAAAGGGTCCGAAACGAACTTTTGTAAAGGAAAAAAAAAAAAGGTCTGCCTAGTTGGTCTTTTCCAACATGGACGGTAAGGGGTGGGTATGGTTTTGCGTGAATTAGTGATCTCATTTGATCCAAGTGGGAGGATCTGTGCTGTATTTCATGGCATGAGTAGCTATCCACGGGAGGGAGGGAGGGAGGGAGGCAAGGGCTTGATTGTTTGATTGTTTGATTGTTTTATTGAGGATCTGTCTGAGCTCTAATTTAGTGCCTAGGTGAGAGGCTAAGCTAAGCTAAAGACGTAATTGAGCGCCTGGACCCCTTCCACCTCCCCTTTGGCTTGCCCTCTTGTATTGGTTGGTTTCTGTTGACAAGGTACCTATGATACCGTGTATTGTACCATAGTCGTCTCAAATTTTGGGGAGGGTGGGAAACTTTTGTTGGTTTCTCTAGGGTGGTGGGCGTGAAATCCTTCCTTCCTTCCCTTCTTCCAAATTGCCAACTGTTGTGGGGGTTGTAGTGGTAGAGATGTGGATGATGGTGTGGTATGACACCTATACATGGTTGGTGGCGGAAAGGCGAAATTAGAATGATCTCCAAAACCACGTTATTGCAACGTTTTTTTTTTTCCCCCCCCTTCCCTCCATCCCATTCCATCCACCCTATCCCCACCTAACCACACCCTCACTCTTCCTGCCTGCCTCCGATGCGCTCATGACATTTGCGATATAGATCTCGGTGGCTATCCTAGTTAGTTAGTGTTGTAGTTTTGTGTTCATTGCAATAATAAAAGAGAGTTGAAAAGGTTTCCCCTGTTGCTTCTCCCCCTCCCCCTACCTCGGAGGTTTTCCCCCGGAGGAAATTTAGTAAATTCCCGAGTGCGGCGTCATGACGCAACCCTAACCACTTTTGTGACTCTTGTACCGTATTCTTTTTTCTGGTTTGTGTTTTGAAATTTGGGATTTATTGGGATCTCCGATGGGAATTTCGTGATTTCGAACGACGCCCAACGGTTTGTGTATTCTGGTAAAACTCTCAACATGATGCACCTTGCCGGCTTTCTTCCTTCTTTCCCTCCTTTCCTCCCTCGCTCCACATTCCCATTCCTTCCACCCCGGTCTCCGGAGTGCTCCTCGCCGGGCAATCCCTAGCTCCAAGTGCGAAGTTCAAAGTGGGTCTTACACCAAAGTTTTTACGAAGTGGAAAAATGCAAGGTATCGTAAGACAGAAACAACCTCTCTATTCTGAGGAAACCTTCCCCATCATCATACAGCTGCCACCATGACAAGGGAATGGCGAAGCAAAACCAAAAAGTAAATACGAAAGAAAAAAGAAAAAAAGAAAAAACTCAAAGACACCAATCCCACCCCTTCCATACCAGCAATCAATCGTTCAAGAAAAAAAAAAAACAAATCCCAGACACAGCAACCCCCAAGCCCGAAAAAGCAAATAAGTAAGAAAACCCCCCCCAAAGTGACAACCAATCAATCAATCACTCTTACTAGCACTCGACGAATTATCAAACCGTTTCCGAGCAACATCTTGCGCTTTCCTATCTGCGAAGCGTTTGTAGAAAACAGACTTCTCCATCTTGTCGCACGCGCCGAGCCAATCAGTGGTCCACTCGGGATGGAACGGTTTGTAGCCTAGCAAGCTCCCGAACCAGCGTCCGATAACAATACCCGTTAGCTGAGCGAGGGTGCGACCGAGAGGCATCCATCTGGGGAATAATGCAAGATAGGAGTCGCCAGCGTCGAACATCTTTTTTTTTTTTTTTTTTTTCAGAAATTGTTAGCTTAGTTAAGGACGGATGTCTGGGGGGATGGTCAGGTGGATGAGATGGGTTGTAAATAAATGGAAAAATAAAATAAATGTGATATGAAATGGGTATTTGTTTTCTTTTGTTTTTTTTCTTCTTTTCATTCTCTTCTTTGCTCGGAAGGAGGTGGCCGAGGTAAGCTAGCAATGCGAATGAATGAATGCTCGTTCGACGGCTATGATTCGTGATGAGGAACGCCAGTGCTTCTGTGAAGATGGTTGGTCGTTGTCTCATCACAACCAACCAAGACCAGGATGTCCTCTCTGCATCCTCATCCTTCTTCTCCAACGATACCTCTTACTCATTGCTAAAAATGCAAGGGTAATTACAAGTCTCGCCAGCCAAGGAGAAGAGGAGCAAGAAAGAACATAACCGAGCAAATTTCAAAGAAGCAAATAAGATAAAAAGGGACCAAAAAAACACAAAGAAGGAAAAATAAAATGAAAATATCGTAATAGTAAGCCCCAAAAAGGCATTCAAGGGGGGGCATAACGAAATTCTCACATTCATAACCTGAATAATATCAATCTTCTCCCCGTGCAACAGGACATCATTCTGATACCCGTACCAATTCTCAAAAAAGCATCGGTCAACGATCAACGGGACGCCAGGGGCCTCGCTAGCGCTAAGCTCGAAGATCAAGTTGTCTTCGGAGCCGGGGGTCGGCCAGAGTCTATGGTAAGGGCCCGCTTCGATGCTGACTTCGCCGCTCTCGGCGGAGAGCACGCGCTCGGCCCCTTCCACTTCGATGGTTACCTTGCCTGCAATGACTTTGAAGAACTCGACTTGGTAAGGGTGGAAGTGGAGGGGAGGCTTCTTGCCGGTCGCGGCGATGGCCTTGAGGCGGGGATGGTTGACATGGAATGTCACTCGGAAAAGGAACGAACGTCCTTTTGGTGGGGTGATGTTCTCGATCTCGAGGGCACCTTCGAAACTATTTTTTTTCCGCGTATGTAAGCAGGATGATTCACAATCAGAGTAGGAATTAGTGATTCAGTGATTAAGTAAGTTGGATGAGGCCAAGAGGATGGGGAGTCAAACACTACGAGAGGATTCTGTCCCGCGGTAAAAGTCCTTGGGTTGCAAGGAGCCATTGTGTTGATTTTCGTGTGAGTAGTAGTAAGGAGGATAAGATGGTAATGAAGAAAAGAGTCTTTATCTTTTTCAGTCTCCGAGTGAACTCTGCTCTTGCTTTCCTTTATCAGAGAAAAAACCAGCCCGTGGCCAAAGACCCCTTCATATACGTCGCTTTGCCAATGCTAGAGCACAACAACCTCATCCACTCACTACCACCAACACATAGCCCATCTAGCATAAATTCACAACATAATCCCAACCCCATGCAACCGGCTTCCCACATACTCCCAGCAGAGCCATTCCCACGAAACAACCAACACAGGTCACGATAGTCCGAGTCGCAATCGTCAGCTGGTGGGGGGGGAGGAGGTCGCGGAGGGAACCGTGGTGCACCTTCCCGTGTTGTTGCGTGACAGCGTGACGTTTGCTAGGGGACTCGCGACTTGACCTGCGGTGACCTTCACAACCTTGGACATAACAACGACAACTGCCAGGCTCAAGTTACAACTTTTCTTGCTATCATACAACCCCACGCGGGCCGCGTGATTTGGGTGTATGATGTCGTTGTTGTGTTTTTCATTCCTTATTTCTTACGCCCCGGCCGAAGGAGAAGGGATAGAGAAACAGGGGGGAAGTTGTTATTGTACGAGGCGCATGTACAAGTACGGTACTTAGTTATTAGGCATGGCAGGAAGGCTGGATGGAATACGGGAGGAATAGGCAGTTGGATGAATAGTCAAAAAGCCTACAATTCCCGTGTGTTTACAAGTAACTGGAGAGGGTTTACATCTAATCACAACAGGTGATTGTGTTCATGGGATGGGTCTTCTCTAATCTTCCTTCTCTCCTTCCTTTCTTTCCTCCTTTTTCCTAATCTCCATGAGCTATCTCGGCTCAAGTGAAAAAAATGCCTTTTTTTACTTTGTGCAAAGTAACTTTGATACACCGATTTTCGCATCCACAACCACCCGACTATTTTTAATCCCTCACAGACCATCATCGGCTCTGTGCACGATCACCGCCTGTCGGGCACCCAAGTTGACGTTGAAGTGGTCGGTCGGGGCTCGCGATCGGGTGTGCGCGCCCCCCTTTCCACACTTAACGTTTTGTGGCGATGGTAAGTGAAGTAAACTCTCCTTACCCTTAGGATATGATACTGTACGTTCTCGTAACGTCCTTACACCCTTCACGAGATTTTTTCCTCTAAAGGCAATTTTCTCAGAGTGATCAGCGACTCATTAGTCGGGAATCTCGCGATAGGGGTAATCTCGTCAGGGGTGTAGGGACGTTAGGGGGGTTTGTCCTTGCCTACGGCTAGTGGGGCGACCCCCCTAGGGTAACAGCCGGACAACTACGGTATCGGGACGTTGCTTTTGGATTTAACGTTAATTCAATTGCCGAAACTTAGTTGATGCCGGAGAGAACTACGGTTGCTAGGTTACTTGGGGCGAGAAAAATAATCCGGTCGCCAAGCCTACATCACCTACGAGTTTGCTAGCAAAATCATGTAGGGGCGACCGGATTATTTTGCTCGCCCCAATTAGCCGGGTAAGAAAAACCATCTAAAGATAACTAGTTAGTTTAGACTAGTTTAGTCACGATAGCCGGCAACTCTAAACTGACGATGTTTTGATCGCCAGGGTTTAGTTAAGGTACAGTAGTTTACAGTAAGCCTTAATTTTTGTTGATCGCTAACGAATTTAGCTTGGTTTATGGAATTTCCCTAGTAATACGAGCACTTGGGGCAAGCACGGTTTCTGAAGGGGCTGTATCGTATTGTACCAAATCTGTATGGGAGAATGTTGGGAGAGCACGATGGGCAAAGGAAGCTTTGTTCAGTAGTGTATACTCCTATTCCACGAGGCCGATTCACCTCACACCCCAGTTCTCCCAATCGCAAATGCGAATGCAAATACCAGTAAATACCAGTTAGCAAAGCACGGCACAGGATCTTACAGGATGATACAGCGAATGTATTCACTTCCACGCGAGCATTGCAGAAAATTTCACCGCCTCCTCCCTTCTCGCTTCTCTTCCTCCTCCAAGCCCTACCTCGCCTGAGACCATACCGGTACTTTTTACATACGCCAAAAGTTTCAACAACGCATCTCGGCCAGTCTCCCTTCCGGCCACAATTCTCAAGTACCGTGGCATCCATCATAAGGGAAAGGAAAAAAGAAGAAGAAAAAAAGCTATGAATTACCGGTTATTCACCTTGCAGGGCCAATATTTCGTTCTTTCCCTCGGAACTTCGGCATGCAACAGTGACATCGAAAGAATCTGTACCTTTCAAAAAAAATCAAACCGTTCAACCACAAGAGTTTATTACTTTTACTTTTTTTTTTTTTTTTTTTTGGGGGGGGGGCGGGGGAAGTTTGTGCGAGTGAACTTTATCTCAAATTAACGTGCGTGGCGGATATAGCCACGACACGTGGGTTTCATCGTACAAAGTGGCTTTCCGCTGTCAGAAATTACTCCACCACCCACGAGCTAGATCCAACATACGAGTAAGCCGTGTCCCTAAAACACTATGCGATGCATGCGACATCATACCACGAGGTAGACAGGGATGCAAGGTGAAAAGTTGTGAGAGTATGTTAGGGAGGGAGGGAAGGGAAGCGAGAGAAAGGGTTCGTGAGAGGAGGAGAAGGAGTTTGTTGATGGGAGGAGGCCATATTGATGGGTGGGAGGGACAGTTGCAGGTTGCGGCGGGTGGATGGGTGGGTGGCCGCGGTGCATGAGTGGGCCAACGACTTCTCCATGTTATTTCCATGCAGTGCCATGGAAACTAGAGGGAAGCGAGCGGGAAACGGGCTGAAATGCAATTCGTCGGATAGGGAAGGGGAAGGAAAAAGGAAAAAAGTCAAATGAGGGGAAAAGGGAGGAGGACTGCAAGAAAATAATGAAAAAGAAAAGAGGCCATCATGGAATAGAATGAAAGAGAAGAATGGAACAAGTTCTTGGATATCACGCGTTTTATGCCGGTGGGAGGTTCCTATGCAACCATTGGTTTCAATTATTGCGAACATTTTACGGGATTATGTCGAATTTCGGGGGCCTATCTTTTGTGGGATTCTCTGGGTGGCTAACTTGGAAGTCTACAGTACAATACTCGTAATTCTCTGACGTTTGTGAACACAACTGCTATTGCATACCACCAAAACCTTGAGGCTCCGGCCGATTTTCTGCCCATACTATACTATAACAGTTGTGTTCACAAAGGTCAGAAAATTACGAGTACAAGAGGGATACTTTCGGCAAGCGAGCGGCGGGTAAAAAATAAAAAATAAAAAAGAGGGGGGATAGGAGATGGAAGGGAAGTGTGGACGGTTGTGATGATGGGGGGTAAAAGGGGAAAAAGGAACGAAAAGGCAGAAAAAGGAATTATTTCTCGATCCCTAATACAGGTTTATATACCGAAATGTCTTAGTTTCCACTGCATGATTGGTACTAGATTCCGATTATGAAGTCCTAAACTTGACTGCAGAAGAAGAAAAGGTCGAATATTCGTTTTATACACATGGAAATAGTACTTATTTTTCTTGAACCTCAGATATGCCTACCGGTGTAATAGTTGTACTCATATATAGCCACTACATACATATTTGCACAGTAACAATAACAATAACAATAACAATTATGCTAATTAATCCTTGCATACATATCAATGACC
Source organism: Choiromyces venosus 120613-1 (assembly GCA_003788595.2). Classification (NCBI taxonomy): domain Eukaryota; kingdom Fungi; phylum Ascomycota; class Pezizomycetes; order Pezizales; family Tuberaceae; genus Choiromyces; species Choiromyces venosus. The sequence continues at coordinate 503,513 of ML120409.1, forward strand.
ACACCGCTTTGACGACAAGAAGTTTCCCGTTGCCTAGAGTTGGTTTTACTTGTAACCCTTTTTTCTCAACAGTATATCCACATTTCGCTGAGGGACTTGGTATCTAGTAAGCTTTAGCTTACATATAATCCCGTATCTGAATTTCATACAATGTCTACCATCGGACGTCTATACGAAAGTCCGTAAGGCCGAGGTTTGTCAACGGAGGAAGGAAGGAAGAACTAGAGGATCTCCGGTGTACGGATGTGTCTGTGGGTGGAGGAAAATCAATCATGAAGCTAGAAAAATTAATTCTAACCTAAAAAATAGTCAAGCCAAAGAGAAGGGTAGGACAGGGAAGGGGGGGGTGATTCTCGTCTATCGGATCGTTATCTTGGAAGAGCTAAGTTGAGGTTTGAGTTGAAGTTAGACTAGATCGCTCAAAGAACCAAGCTGTCATATAATAATATCATATCCTATCATAGATATGTGCAGTACTCGTAAAAAGTACGGTAGGCTACTTCTTTCAACAATATACCGTAGCTTTACGTTCATGCAGCGCTTTCTTCTCGCTCTCTCGCGCTCTCCAAAGCTCCGTTCAAGCTTCAGCTCGGGATTTCGCGCGCTGTTTGTACCAGTTTGGCAACGCGGGACATAAAGAGGTTGTACAAAATAAGGGCCAAATGTTCAAATAATCCCAGCGATCCATACTACCCCTGCTCAACTCCACGCTACAGCAACGCTATCCGGTTCCGAAAAAGGAAAAACCCAAGCAAACATAGAGAAGAGATACCGTAGAGAGAGAGAATGGGAAGGAAAAAGGCCGGTATTAGGTGGCGCGGTCCCTAACTGCTCGAGCCAAGTTTTGATAACTTACTCTATCATTCATGGACAACAGAGGAGAAAAGCGATTGGTTGGGTGTGTGTTTCTCCTCCTTATTCCCCACACCTTTCCTTAGCTAAACAAAAGTTCGGGGCCGCCGCTGTCAATCTATTGGGTTCGTTTGAATGTTGGTTGAGCGGGCAGGGAACCAGGTAGTCCCGGGCACCACGGTAAGTTTTAGAAATACAAAGCAAAAAGCGAACTCCTTCCTTTGGATCTATTTACTGTACTGTACTCCCCCTGGAGCCTTCTTTTTCACTTACTGTATTCCGCTCATCTACCCCCCCCGGTTGGCATTAATCCCCCTTCCCCCATCTTCTACCCTATCACGATAGGTTTTGGCAAATGTGATTGCCATAAACTTGAGCCAATGCACAATTACACAAGCCATGTGTTGGTCTACCTTCTGGTGGAAGTGCAGGTTTTTTGATTCTCGTCCACGAGAGTTAGAAGGGTGAAAAAGCCCTGGCATAGCAAGCTTAACTGTAACAAGTTAGAGAATGGGAGAGAGGGTGGAAGCTGTGAAGGTTTCCGGTAGCTTAAAAAAAAAACTAAAAAAAAACTGAGGTTTTGTTATTGAAGGTTAGACTATTCTAAAGAAAACTGGTGGATTTAGTTTTCTTTCCTTCTTCCCTTTGACAAGTAATCGTAAGTTCCTGTGCTATACCTTAAGATCATGAGGGCGGCATGACATGACAAGAGAAGAAATGAACAGGAAAAACGAGGGAGAAAGAGCAGAAAAAAACAAAAAGTGAGGAAAAAAAGGTGCAGTTTCCATTTCTCTTCACACACATCCCCCCTAATCCTGCAGGTAAGTTTGTTTATTTCCCTTTTGGAGTCCAAAGAGTCTACGGACGTCTTCTAGATGTTTACTTACCCAAACAACTGGGAATCCGGAGGAAACACGCAAGTAAGCAGAGATGGGTGAGATATACGGAAAATACGGAGCAATCATCTATCTGTAGAAATCACCGAAGTTTACTTGTCTCTTGCCCCTCCAAATCGGCGTTCAGTCTTTACATGATTGATTGATAGACTTACGGCGGAGAAACGATGAAGATCAAAAAGTAAAAGTAAAAAAGTAAAATAAAAAATTAGATTCGAACATAGTCCGAGAGGCAAGACATAGTTTTGAATGGCACGCGGTATTGAGAATTGTCAATATGCTAGCTACCTTGGGTATGATGGCACTTTCCGGTCTGCGGTACGAAGCGGAGAGAGCGCTTGCGGGTACCACAGGTAAGTGGGCAATGTAGATAGATGTAGCCTAGGTAGTATTCTAGACTGGATGAGAATTCCCGGTAAATCTCAGTTCTTTTCCGAATTATCACGGGTCGAGTGTTTAACTAAGAATGATAACCAATATTTCTTCTGACGAAGTGAAAGGGAACGTGAAGAAAGAAAGGAAGCATGAAGGATAAAAAAAGGAAAATAGAACGCGAAAGGCTTACATGTAGTTTTACACAAGAATCCTACCATACTGTGTCCTTTCTCAGGAAAAAAGGCAAGAGATTCACCGTGCGCTTGCATTCTCCGCTACTCGAGTATTCGCAGCATACGCATCCACAATTGAGTTCTTTCCTTTCCTCCAATTATTCGCTGTGGGGTGTACTCGTACATGGTTTGTCTGTATGTATGTCTAGGGGGAATGGCTGTAATGGATCAGTGAAGTGGAGGATCAGTATTCACTTTTTTTCTTTTCCTTCCTTTTCTCGTGGCATTCTTTTCTTTTTCCCTTTTTTCATCCCAGTTTGGTAACGGTACGGTAGGTCATGTTCCACAACTTGATGTTTCAGCGAAAGAAAAAAGATAAGTGAGAATAAGAAAGAGAGAGGCGAGTAGGGCATCTTTGTTAGAAACCCGGAAACTTGTATTTTATTTTTTAACATCTGCGGAATTAACATTAAGTTAACCTGCGTTTTGTGGTAACGAGGGAGAGGGTACTGGTCAGTTTACCTTACTCTACCGTCTGACTTCCCATGGGTCGCCACCATCCCCCCTCCACACATCCACAAAACCAACGCCCAATCGAAGGGAAGCCATGTTAGTAGTCAAGCAAGCTTGTGTTCCAAAAAAAATCAGGAAAAATAAAATAAAAAATGTAACACTCGATGGTAACTTCCCTTCCAAGCAGGGCAGACAGGACATTCATTGAAGGACATGGGGGGGTACCTTTCGTAGTGGAGGGGGAAGGGGAGGGGGGGGGGTCAATACAGGCAACCACCAAATCGCAGCAACAGTACTTAAGGAAGATGAATGTCCATCCGTTTTTGAAACTTCGACGGACCTGAAAGCTTCTTCGGCTCTCAACCAATTTTACCAACCAAAAAAAAAAAAAGCTTTGAACTGAAAAGCTAAAGAAACTAAAAAGGGTTTTCGCAAGATATAAGTCCCTTTTTATTTTAGTTTTTTTTAAAGTCTTTTTTTTTTTTACACTTTTCCCTTTTTCGGCAGTCTTTTAAATTTAATTTTTTTTTGCCTTGCATTCCCTTGCAAAAGAAAAATAAGAAAACGGAAGGAGAACGGAAAACAGACAATTAGTTTACCAGAAAAAAATCGATACCCCGGTTTCCTTTTAGTATTTTTCGGTCTTTTTTCTTTCTTTTCGAAGGAAGACAGAGAAAGAAGAAATTGAAAATAGAAAGAAAGGAACAACGATAAAATGGCTACGCCTGGGACTAACAGTACGACGAACGGGGAGGAGCTTCCTCCTTGGGATGGGCATGACGCGAATTATGTCACTATCTTTGCGCTGACCGCCACGACTTTGGCGTGGATGGCTGTCGGCGGGAGGTTATATGCTCGTAGGAAGTTCTCGACTTTCGGCGCTGACGATTGGCTGGTTATTCCTGCAACGGTAAATAATCACTCCCTCATCATCCCCCTCACAGCTATCAATATCAATATCAATATCATATATGTCCCGCATGCTTGGGTCGTGATGCAGGGACAAAAGTAGGAGGAGTTAGTGCTAATTTTGATGTCTAGTTGCTCGTGACTGTGAACACCTTCATGGCATGTTATGCAGACTTGAATGCAGGTATTGGCAGGCCTTTGTGGGCGGTTTCTGAAGCGCAGTTTTCACTCTGGTTCAAGGTTCGTCGAGAGCATCTTTAGGTATCATAGTCTAGTAAAAACATTGGCTAACGAATGTCGTCACATGATTTGCAGTGCACTCTCGCCAGTAGTTTCCTCTACCCGGTGATGATGAGCACAGTACGGATCTCAGTGCTTCTCTTCTACCGTCGTCTCATTGGCCCCACCTACCAGGCTCTCCAGTACTGCATCAAGGGACTCATTCTCTTGACTATCCCCTACGTCGTCACTTATGAGTTCCTCTTGGGCTTCATGTGCAAGCCCCCGTCGTCCTTCTGGAAGCCGTTCCAGCGCAATGCGGACTGTGGTGACGTCTACTACTACAAGTTGCACATCACTCTGTACTCTGTCAGCTTGGTCTTTGATTTGCTCATCCTTGTGTTGCCCTTGAAGGCGATTTGGGAGTTGAAGATGCAAAAGCGTCAGAGAATCTTGGTCTGCGCCTTGATTGCGCTGGGTGCTTCGTATGTCTACCCTGTGCTACTGGATCTCTGGAAGAGTGCAAGGACTAATGGGGAATGATTACTACAGGGCGTGCTTCGGAATCGCATACAGACTTGCTCTCTGGGTTCTTGAGATGAAGAGATACCCATACATCGACCCAAGATGTAAGCTTCATCACTTCTCCCTACTCACCTCACACAAAGATACTTACAGACGAACCTTCAGGGGCTGTCAACCCCCTTAGCAAGGTCATCCCACCTCAATTCGACCGCTACGGCTGGACGTACTGGGTCCCCTGCCTCCTTGAGTCCAACATGGCCGTCATCGGCGCCTCTCTCCCAGCACTCAAGCCTCTCCTAACCCATTACAACTGTCTCCAGCGCACAAAGTTCACCAAATTCTCTCAGGGTGGCAGTGGCGGTATGACGAATCCCGGCGACACCAAGCGCGCTCACGGAGTCCAGCGCCCAGGACCCTACAGCGAGCATATCGGCAGCAACAATGACTCCATGGAACTCCTCCACGTCGAGGCTGCCGGCGGAGCTTACGCTGGTGCTTATCCTGTCAAGCACTCCCACGTTACCACTATCAAGGCGGATGTTCGTGATGATCTATCCACCGATTCGGTACTCCCTGGGACTATTGTGCAGACTAGTACTGTTGAAGTCAGGGTTTCCGAGAAGCCGTAGATTGCTACTAGCAACAAAAAAAAAAAAAAAAAAAAAGATGTTGGGGGGTAGAGCTGTGTTGATGATGATGATGGGTAGCGAGTGATATGTGGTTTTCGTTGTGTGTATGTGTCCGTATATGTGCCTATGCGCATCTGTCGGTGTCTTTTTTTTTTTTTTTTCTATAGGGGGTCCTAAGTTATATTTTGGGTTTCGGGGTTGTGGCATCATTTTTATTTTTTTGTTCCGGGGTGCGGGGTTAACTATGTCTGGTTGGTTTTTGGTTTTAGGTATTAAAGACTACAAAGGGTAATAATGAATGCTAAGAAGGTTTTGATAGTCTTGTTCTTTATTTCATATTCTAGTAAGTATCATGGGTAGGTAGGTATGTGGGTTGTTGTGTTTTTATGTCGGTTTGGGATCGGTAACGGGTTTTGCGTAGTTGTCGGCGTTGGGATGGAGATGGTGTATGTTTTCTTAAACTCTAGTGATCATACAAAATAGACAGTCTTTTCCTACCAAACTCGTGGACTACTACTACTACAAGTACTACTACTAATTGTACTATTGTTGTGTCGTGTTGTATTGTTAGGATTACCGAATACGTACAAGTGTTTGTTTCAAACCCTCTCCCGGTAGTCTGCTTAGTCACCTATTTCTCAGTAACAAAAGTACTCGCACATGCGTACCCACCACTTCAAATTCACCAGGTAAACGAAACATGAAAACTCACTCATTCGATCCGAACTATGCGAACTCCGTGCTTACCGCAAGACAACACCCATCCAGCAAGAAGAAAAAACGAGGCGAGACATAAACCACCCTATCAAATCATCAGATACAAAATACGGGATCCGCACAGACTCCAATACCACTTTCCTCCCTCCAAGTACTCACGGCGCCGGTTTGCTCTGCCAGTTCCTATAATGGTATCGCTCATCCGCGAGCCTTTTTGGCCAGTAAAAATGCATGGTTGCAACCTAGCTCAGAGAACTCTGAACCTCAAGGACCTGGACTACCGGTACATCCACCTCAGTTCTCTTGGGCGACAACGAAGAACAAAACTTGCAGGTGGCTCGCTACGCTGGGCGCTCACTATGGCATAGAATATGTTTTTGTTTAACGCACATATAATAGAGGTAGCCAGTGTTACAGTTTAGTTTCAAGCTATCCTTTACCATTCCACCATTTACTTGCAACTCTGGCTATTCGAGGTACCAGTATTTTATTGGCTAAAACATCCAAGGATGGGGGGCGATAACCATTACTGTAATAGGAACTGGCAGAGCAAAACCGGCGCGCTTGAGTATCATACACTTTCCCTTTTTCCCTCCTTCGCCTGTCCCCTCCCCTCCCACATGTCTCTGATTGCGAAATCTCCGTACCAAACCTACAACAGCTAGCCGCGTCTTGGCTAAAAGACCCCACCCGCAAATATTATATCATAATTCGTCGCCAGGATAGGAATAAAAAATAAAAATACAGTTGCACCTGGCTATAATGAACGCCAAGAATCAGGACCTCAAAAGCTGCCTTCACTAATTTTTACTTATGGGGGGGTTCACTATAGCAAGTTTGTTTTCCGGTGTAAATTGAACTAGCGTGCCCGCAAGAGCCGGTTCATAATTGCCAGATATTCATTATAAAGGGGTTCATTATAGCTAGGTGCGACTGTAAGAAACACGCCTAACCCTGTCGATAAACTTTTGCCCCCCCCCCCTCTGTTTGGAGGATGGGTTGGTGATAAACCGAATTGCGCAGGAGCGGGTTTGATCAGGTTGTTTTATTTTGTTTGGGTTAGGTGGGGAGGAAAATCCTTTTCCCTGTTTGGTTTTCTCCAGCTTTTTTTTTTTTCTTTTTCTTTTTGTGATACGGTATGGGATGATACGGGTTGTGCTGTCAAGTGCAGAGGTACCGTATGGGGTACGGATGATATTACGGTTGTGTAATAGCGGTATGGTGGATGGTGGGTGGGTTTGCCAAGGTGTTGCGTTATGCAGAGACGTTTTTATTTTTATTTTTTTCGGCTTGAAGGATTTCGCTGACTAGTGTGGGATGGATGGGTTCTGGTGGGGGATGGGAGGAAGGGAGGACGGTTCGCTTGGGCTAACTTATAGTAGCGTGCTTACTTATGGAAAGTAACGTACCGGTACTCGGGTAGCTTGGATTTGTCTGCGGGTTTTCTTGCCATGTGTGCCAGCCGATTAACTTATTGTATTTTATTGTACCCTACTCGTATCATAAAGTACCCTACTGCAGGTGTGTGGTTTTGGAGTCTTCTTTGTACACTAATGATTATTAGATGTGATATAGTGCTAGTGTTTGTATCCCTCCGTTCCGCTACACTGCTGGAAGTGGAAGTGTGTGTGGAAGAGCACAGTACTCGTATGTATGTGTGCGGAATATGAGGTGGGGTTTAAGGGAGGTCTGAGAGGAGGGGGAGGGAGAGAGAAGGGTCTGAGTGATTGATTGATTCTCTGATTCTCTGAATTGAGGGAGGGAGGGTGGCCAGTGTGTGGATGGTGGGAATGCCACGTTGTTCGGAGATGCCACTACCGCACTTGAAGGCGGCTGTCAGTCTAGTTAGGCGAGGAGGAAGAAGAAGAGGAAGATGGAAAAACGATGGAGATGGAAACGTGGAAGCGGGGGAGGAAAAAAAAAAAAACAAAGCAAAGGGTGCTCTCTCTACCCTATCATAAGTGCATTAAAACAAAAAGAGAATTATCGGTTCGATCGGATATCTTCACGATTCTCAAGTGGGAAAGTAGAAGCTGTTCAAGACATTCAAGAAATGCACTTTGTGATTGGTTGAGCATTCCCGGGTACAAAAAGAAAGGAAGAAAGAGTTAATTTAAGATGTGGAATCTATAATTCTTCTTGGAATCGATGAAATCGTTCAATTGTTTATGAATAGGTCGTGTTAGATGGCTGGATAGTTTCTTGGGTTTTTTCTCCCTCCACCCCGCCACAACTATTACGGGGCCCACCACCAGAAAAAAAACCCAAACCACCCAGCTAGAAAGACACAGTAAGCAGTAGCTATATACATACACCCAAATCCGATACCTACTCCCCAAACCCAGCCCCGCCTGCCATCCGGCCCAATGACCCCTCCTCCATTCTGATTTGCAGTTCTTACCCGCGCCATTACACATAATAGGTATCGAGTCTGAGAGTAAAAACAAACAAACAAGGAGACAAAGCGAGGGAATGAATATTACAAGAAGATAGAAACAGGCCAAATGAGTAATCCAGTAACCTTTTTCACACCAGAAGAGAAAAAAAAAAGCCAGGGAGCACGTTAAAGACCAAATGAGAAAGGAAAACAAAAACAATAGATAGGTAAATAAACATAGCGATATACAAAAAAGCAAAAACTACCAGAAACACCAAGAACACCCCCCGGCTAACGGCTTATACACTTTGTGATGGGTGGATATGAGAGGGAGAAAACGCATACACAAGTTGATAGAGACATACAGGTAGATAGATAGCCCAGAGGCTTAGGGCACCTTAGAGAGGAGATATCCGTCGTTCTGGAGGATCTGGGCAACCTGCTTAGGGTCATACTTCTGGCTGATAGTCTTCATCTGTGCGATGTTGCTGGAGGCATAGCCAGCGAGAGGGTTCTCGTCCCTGGAAGCATCGTCGGTGTATATAAACGAGTTTCCGAATCCCATGGCATTAGAGACTTCAGACCACTTATCAGTGACAGCTTTGCCAGCCGCACGAACAGCGACGTCGTCAGTAGCATTGTCCCAGTCGATGAGCATAGTAAACCATTGCTGCGTCTTACTGACAAGCCCGAATGTGTTTCCACCAGCGGCGTACCCGAAATCCACAGCGCTCTTGGAGAAGGACTGGATGGAGAAGGACATGTTTGCACTACCGTTAGTGGCAGCGTTGATCTCAAGCGCCGTGCTCATCCAGAATGCGTAAACCTGTTTGTACATTGTAGCGTTGACACCAGTGCTCGCGGCGCGGTAGTCATGGCGGGCGGGGACGCTAGAGAAGGCGCTAGTGAGGGAGGCGACGAGCCCGTAGTGAGTTCCAATGGTGGATGGAGCAAAGTTCGCGAGGAAGGGAATGTTGTAGAAAGCTGAGAATGCGGGCGGGGAGGCGATGGGGCTACCGTAGACGAAGCCAACCAATGTCGCTCCGGTTGTTGCGCTAAAGACGAAACCGGCCTTCTTGTCTGCTTCACCGTTCATCTGGAAGTTCTCTATCGCATCGAGGAGGGCCGGGGTCTGGTCTGTCGAGTATACTCGCACCTCATACCAGATTGAGCTGAGGTCGTTGCGAGTGTACATGTCGAACCGGGTTACAATTCCAAAATTGCCAGAACCACCCTTTAGCGCCCAGAATAGATCCGAGTTTTCTACAGCGTTTGCGTTCAGAATTCTAGAATCAGGAGTAACAATCTAAAACCAACAAAGTGAATCAGTCTCAGTTCAGCCCAGTTTATAGCGAAACATAAACGAAGAGAAAAATATTTTTTTTCGAAACACCTTTTCTGCTTGTCATCCTTGCATGAAATTTCTTACGTACCTGGAAATTTTTAACATTATCGCAAACCAATCCGTACTGGTTCGCGAAGAAGGAAAGCCCTCCACCGAGAATTAAACCGCCAACACCCACATGTGGGATTCTTCCACCAAGGACAGTGGTACCCATCTGCGCGAGGTAATCGTAGACTTCAACCCATGTGAGACCGGGACCTATACTTGCGACTGTCCCGTCGGCACTCAATGACACCGTCCGAAACTTCGACAATTCGATAAGCACGCCTCCATCCAAATTGGCGTATCCGGGATTCGGCGTGTGCCCACCGCTGCGTACGGAGTACTTCACGTTGAGGAAGGAAATGATTCTCATAGTGAGGGCGACATCATCAGGTGTATTCGGCGAAAGGATACATTGTGGTTTGAGCCAGCATGTCTTTGACCTGTAGCGCACAAATGTAAAAGATCAGCATGTCTATCACTCAACAAAAGCATATTCCAAATATATGCAGAAAAAGTGGAAACAAACCAATTCATAGTACTTAAAGTAGCATACGGTGTAGTTCCATCTACGCATGAGTTTGCGGCAAACTTAAGTTGGATTATCCAGCAGGCAAGATTTGTTGCGAGCACTAAATCCCGCTTGCGCAGCTTCGCTGTTGGCGCAGGACTGATCAAGTTCAGTGCGACGGCGCTGTCATTTAGCTTTACGGCTACATCGTTGGCCGTCGTAGGGTCTAGACCAAGAAAACCCACGAAGTCGGTGATCGTTGGAAGTATTGACCCGGTAGCGGTGGAAGTAGTAGTAGTAGGAGTAACTGTTTGTCTGGCTTTCAGAACAGGTGTCCCAGTGATATCCAAACCGATTGCTGCGGTGTAAGCTACGTTGAAGAGAGCGCTGCCTATACCAAGCAGAGAGATGGCGTGGAACCTCATGGTTTCGAGGTCGGGAGTCGGAAGGTAGGAGAATGAAGCAAAAGAGGGAGGAGGAGGAGGAGGAGGAGGAGGAGGAGAGGAGGGAGGATGAGTATTCTCTCTTACGAGAAAGAGGAGAATAAGAAGAGGGAGGGGGAGGAGGGCGAGGTAGTAGATGAAGATCCGGCGGAGTCGTGGAAGCGGACGAGTTCTTGAAACTGGAGATCTGGGGCTCTTGGTGGACTTTTTATTCACGGTGCTCATCATGCTGGGCACGGATATCGGATCTTTTTTGCCTTTGAAAAATAAAAGAAAGGTGGAGAAAGTGCGTAGTGTGGTCCTATTCCGATGTAGTGTAAAATTACTACTGATGTCTGTGGGGCAGCGCTGGCGTTTTCTTCAACTAAAGAAGGAAAGAATGGCTGATTTGAAAAAGAAAACAAAGTACCAAGTACTACCGGTAGTCCTGTAAGTATGGAAATGCAATTACCTATGCACCTTGCGAAGTCTGGTATCTTGGTAAACCACCGTAGGTGGTAGTATGGGCTTGCTGGAAATGGCTGCGCAGTTACAAGGGTATAATACGGGAAGGTATATATCAGAAAAAAAAGAAAAAGGAACACAATAATAATAAAAAATAGATTCGCCGATGACGGCGTTTACCACTGCCTTCTTGTCCTCGTTCACCCTTTCTGGCTATTTTGGGAGGGAAAAAGGTACCTGCGACAAGTAAGGGAGTATGTTCTCGGTGTGCCTGGGAGCCTGTTTTCGCAGATTGGTAGATATGTCATGCAAAAGCTCCAAGAAGGTATGCTTGCAGGAAATTGCCATGTGCGGGGGCTTACCTCCCCTCTCTTTCGCCAATCCCCCCCACGCATTCTGGAAGGAACACGGGAGGTGATACATTTTTTTTGCTTTTTCTTTTTTGCTTATAATTTCTGTAATCACCTTCGGTATATAAAAAGTAGTTACTATTACAATTATTATGGCGAGTATTGTACCCTACTAGGCTACTAATGTACTCGGTCGCAACCATCCTTGCCTTCGCCTCCCCTCCCCTTACCTTACCAACAACATGAGGTAGTTAGAGTAGCATAGGTAGGTAGGGGGGATTAGCTTAGTGAGGTTATGTGAGAACAGAGTGCGAGGTTATTACTTTCTCTACTCTGCTCTACTGTACTCTACTATACTAAACCTTCTCCGACAGGAAAACCCTCAGAAACATTTCCATCACACCGAGAGTCGCAGGTGCGTACCTGAATTCTTGCACCACCATCCCTTCGTTCGTTTTCGAGCCCACACACACCCCAAGTTATTAACTCGGTAGTGAGCTTCAACCCACCAGTAGTGTGAGTGGCGAGCGTGGGTTATATAATTTATTGGCCCGGTCACGCCGGATTTGACCTTTCTTTACCTATTCTCGCTAGACCAACATCTTATCTACACACTATTTTGAGGTGTGCCTGAGCCTGAAAAAGGCAGACGAACGAAGGGATAAAGATTTACGGGTGCTGTGCCTCCGCGGGGGGAGAGTTGATCCGAAGACGCAATGAAAACGTGGTTTTCTCACATAATTATTCAGAATACGGTTACCGGGTAGAAGTAGACTGGCTAACTTTCAGCCACCAACAACTTGACAGTTTGTCTATGGTATCATACGAAAAAAGGTTTGAATAACGTACCTGAGGGCATACCGAAAAATAGTCTACGGCACAACGAAAAATTTGGTGAAGGCCTATCATTCCCCGCTGATCCCCACCAAAACTCTTCATTTTTCCTTGTGCCCTATTTTTCGCTATGCCCTCAGGTATGGTTCGAGAAAATCAAAACCTGCACCGGAATTTGTGTGTCCTTCAAACTTCAAAATTGGCCCCATCCAACACTTGATAAAGATAAAAAAAGCACTACGAGAAAGCGAAAGCTTGCTGGAATCTTGTAGTGGTTTTTTAATATCCGGTAGCTGCTTAATAAAGATGATTTTGATGGTTGAAAAGGTCGTATTTTGGGCGGTAGACATTAAACAATGCAACACCATCTCAACCGCACCTCAGAGTTTGATTGGGTAAAACATGTCTCAAGCCTGGTCACTGTGGATACCGATAGGAATCATAGAGCTTCACTCGAAATCTTGGCACTGATCCGGTTGCATCTTGGCGGTGATTCTGGTGCACGTTTTGGTTTTCTTGCACTATGTTATGTCCCAACGAAGGAATACTTGGAACTTTCCAAGCTTTCTAGAGGGAAAACTCTCACCGATAACCCAATGCTGGTATCATACAAGACAAGACAAGATGACAGAGGGAGAGAGAGGGGGATAAATGGGAAGAGCGTTTAGCTACAAGTACACCAAAAAGAACCCATTGGAATGGCGGTGTTTCATTCGGAAGTAAATCTCTAGCCTACCGAGAGCGAGCACATACTGTAACAGCGAACGTGCTTCCAAAGCTAGGATCAAACGCAACCATAGAGATGATTTCCGCAAAGAAATTCCCTTTTCGATAACTTATTAGAAGGGTGTGAGACATTAAAATGAAATGAAAGAAAGAAGAAAAAAAAAAGTTTACCGCGGAGGATACACTGGCAGCTTACGTGCGGCTGCTACCACTCTGGGTACTGTAGTAAAGTATCTGCTTGATATCGTATTGGCTGGCTGAGCTGTAAGTAGAAAGCAAAAGATCTCGCACTATTTCTCTTCCACTTTAGTTCAATTTTTTCTTTCCCTCGCTCGTTTTTGGATTTTTTCTTCGTCCCATCATTGGAACATCAGCTCGATCCCTACATCCATGTGGCAGACATGCAATTTTCCCCAGCATGTCGTGCGACCTGTTACTGCGCAGCCCTTTATTTATTGCTTTTTTAGCTTCCCAATCCGTCAAGACTCATTGTACTATCTGACTGGTGCCTGCATGTCTTGTAATTCGTTCTTTTGGTTCCTTCCATTCCTTCTTTACGTCCCAACCCCAGCGGATTGTGCAGGACCACAAGTAGTGCCATACGGCTCTGTCTCTCGTGGCATTGAGACCTCTCGGCAACATGGTTGCATAATAATAACAAAGTGCTTTAGCGAGGAAGGCCGGATGGAGGATCATACATATGCGCTAAGTTACGGTGCAATGAAAAAGGTCCAGAACGGTACGACCCTCGCGCTGTATTGGAGTGAAGTGGAAAAACGGCGTAGCCAGCTGTGTAGCTAGTACGCACAACTATTGTAGTTTTCTCTATCTCCCTCGTCTAAACTGGGCTTCTGACCGCTCTGATATCTTGAAAATATCAACCAAGGTGTTTATGCATTTGTAAAGTAGTGCTGCTGCCGCAGTTCTGTCAAATAACTCATAATATCACAATTTCACTTCTTTCTTTTCTTTTTTAGTGGCAGAAAAAAGGCGAAAGACCTCTCTGAATATAGTCTATCGTACATTCAACCTCGATTACAATACACCAAATTTAGCATTTACGCCAAGGGAAGAAGTAAATGTCGGTGGCTATTGTTACTAATCATCTCCTCTCCTCATCTTTGCACCTTTGAACTCACTCGTCCACCTACATCAGCTCCCGCATATTTTCCCTCTCGATGCAAAAGAACAGGGCTTCAGGCGGCCACGATACCAAAATCCTCCGCGATGGATTCCACAGAGTCGTGGTCGCCGAATGATACCATGCAAAGCACCATGGATGAGCGCCATGCATCGATTTATGTAGAAGAGTAAACACGTTGATGGTATCACAACATTTTGGTGTACCGTACACTGCCATGTGGGAGGCATGCTTCCCTCGTGGTATCCTGATTTGGGCGTTACCAATGTTCTGTTCCCTTCCATCCCTCCCTCTCTCCTCTTCCCTTCGATACTGTACAGTACTACGAGTGTACTGAAGTATGACTTGTCAAATTGATGCAAATGTGGGGCTCTTCTGCCCCCAATCCCCCACCCCCTCTCGTTGGTTGGAGATTCCGAGTAGAGATGACAGGCGCTGTCTAGGTGCCAGAGCCTTGGTTCTATCGCGGCCCTGTCGACGTTTGATTAACCTTTGACTAAATTAGTTCTTCCCTCACCGCACCCTTCCCCCAATCTCTCTAGGCTAAACTAACTAGTTCTAGCTTGCACTCCCCAACTTGCACTTCTAGCTTTCGGAGAGCACGAGGAGGGCGCATGCGGGGGTAGGCTCATTTGTCACCCGGTCCGCGAATTGTGACGAAAGTTCCGCCTTCGTGCCTTGCTGCGCCCTAACCTGATATATCCTTACATATCCTTGGCCAAAGCCGAGAGAATGGCTTTTTCTTTTCTTTTCATCACCATCTTGTTTCCCTCGTGGCCATATTTCGCTTCCCACACACGCCCACGCGCGCCCACACACACGCCTTATCTTATCGGAAGGTACCGACACTGACGTCTAGTAGAGTTTCATTTCCAACGATTTTATTTTTGTTTCGCAACGTACTGTACCCGTACAAGCCTACACCCCGAAAAGCAAAAATGAAGACTCGAGAAAGAAGAAAAAAGTAAAAAAGTAAAAAAAAGTAAATATGTGAAAAGAAAAGTAAAAAAAAAAATCAATGAATCAATCAGCCTCCATCCTCATGATCGCTTTTTACTCTGATCATGACCCTCCCATCCTCATGATCCAACCCCCCCCCCAAAAAAAAACAAAAAAAAAAAAAAAAAAAAAAAAAAAACTTCCTCCCCCGGATCCACCTCCCAATATTCTATACTCAAGTCCAGCCCAGCCCAGTCCTCCCCTTACCTCCACTTCCCACCCCCACCGCGCCATAAACATAATTCCCTCACCCAAGACCTTTCTCCTCTTCTTCTTACTCCTCCTCCTCCTCCTCCTCCATCAATTGCACATCCTGCACTATCACAACCACATCACTCTACCAAAACCTCGAAAAGAAACTCTGATATGCCAACTCAGCGAATGCGACCCAGGTGACATACATTCCAAACTTGATGTTCTGCTTGAAAATCTTCCCACCGGAAGCTCGGTCCTTGAGGTCGAGCTGAGCGATCTGGTACGGGATGAGAAGGGCCCACACGCCGATAGCGAAGGCCCAGAAAATGTAGCTGACGTTGGAGGCGTGGGCGGAGAGACTGAGAAGGCCGATTATGAGGACTCCCAGGAAGCACAGGAATGGGTGGACGCTGGTTCCCAGCCAGATTGGCAGTGACTTTACGCCAATTTTCTTGTCTTCTTCGGCGTCCTGTTATTTGTCATTAGTTACTTGGGTACATTTGATAGTATGCATGTATCTATAGAACTGGTTAGTTACCTGAGACCCATAGCAAGTATCATAGTACAGTGTCCAGCAGCTGGCGGCCAGGAACAATGGCACGCACTTCTCCAAGTCGTCGAGGTTCCCGGCAATGGTGGACCACCCGATGAATGAAGTCCAGCCTACCGCCGGTGCGAGCACTAGTTGCGGCCAGGGAATCAACTGCTTCATGTATGGGTATATCGCGTTGAGAAAGTACATTGGGACCGACAGCACCAGTGCGTCCCACCCGAGGCAGTAGTATGTTAGTGTTGCCGCGAGCGCGGTAAGGAAGGCGCAGGAGACTAGCGCGCCCTGTACCGATATTCGGCCCGATGGGAGGGGCCGGTATTTGGTGCGTTCTACGCCCGCGTCGACGTGGCGGTCAATAATATCACTAATCGGGTAGAGTTAGTTACGGTAGTAGTAGTAATTAATGTGAGGGGAGTATTATAGTAGTAGTAGGATGGATGAATGGATGATTAAGCCTTTTTTTCTTTCTCTTTCCGGCACTGGCAGTAATACAAGTTTCTGGATTGGGTAGTACAGTAGGGAAATGGTAGAAAAGTATCATCACAGTTAAACTTACTTTCCGGTACACCACGCTCCATGGACTACTGTCATACAGAGCCAGATTCCGGCTAGTGACTTTAACACCTGATATGGATCCAACGGCTCCTTAGAGTCTCCAGCTGCAAAGCATGCACCCCACACTACTCGATGTCAGTATATAAAGGCAGAAAAATAGAGATACGGGAATGCCATACTCGCTGCGAACCATTCCAAACAAGACTCATTACTGTGAAAGCGTGCCAACTCCCAACAGATGGCGAAGGTCTGCGCACTCTTGCGAATGATCGACATGTTGAATAAAGATCTCCAAAAAATTCGACAGACGGATGGAGTCTGTATGCTGAATTCAGTTGTGAGTGCAAGAGTGAGGAATGGTGTCGAAAGCTGTTAAGATGATGATGCTGAAGTATTCGGGGCATTCAAGAAGGATGGCGTATACGGTCTTTATATCCTCCTCCTCCTCCTTTCCATCCCCTGCCACCTCCTCTTCCTTCTTTCTTCTTCTTCATCTGCTCGCCTTACGAGACCAACAATAACACTAGAAAAATTCTCATTTCACCGCAGATACTCACACCCAAACTCACACACCAACAATAACAACCCTCAGCAACCCGCAGCATATAGTACACCCCCAAGGAAGGAAGTGGTGTTCGAGCATACTGACAGGGACAAAAACAGGCATCTCCGAGCCAGTGACGGTAGTGTTATCCAAAGGTCAAGGGAATTCACAAGCTGGCGTCAAACAATAACGAAGTTATCAAAGTCACGCAGGTCACTACCAAAAAAAAAAATCCAACCAACAAACTTATATGTCCGGTGATCATGGATGGGAGTAACAGGATCGGCCTTGGACGTGGGATGGATGGATGGATATTGTAAGATGAGAGAGGTGAGCCAAGGGCGTTAGTTGGCACGGGACATTGACAGGCCTGAAACAGTGATGCTAAGCTTTTTTCCTCTCTTCCATCATACAACTGATTATATGATAATGTATCTTTTTTCACCAGTTCTTTATTCAGCAGTACTCGTAGAAGAAGAAGGCGATTGATGACACAGGAGTGCCGGAATTTGCGGCTACGAAGAATTTATGGATTAATGTACTGTAGTTAGGATGTTGATGAAGGATTATGCGATGTACTGTACTGTCATGGCGAATTCAACATCAACACTCCAGCATCATGACAAATCTTCCTCGTAGCCCATTTCTTCCTTTCATCTTTTCTTCCTTCCTTCCTCCAAAACTACCGACCCCGAGTATCCGATTTCTGCGGCATGATGCGGAATAATAATACACTCATAATTGCAATCAAGAGCCATTCAGGGAGGTGCTGAATAGCAAGAAGAAGAAAACTCTTCCAACCAGAGGGTCCGTGAGGACTTCGTGTTTATCCGTACCATACCGCACCTACAGGACCTTTTCTAGAACTCCACCGTTATAACAAAGCGTGACGAGTCTCAAGTCACATTCCCAATCACCATACCCTGTCTGCAGTTAGTTCGTTATATATTCTAATCACGCGAAACATCACTACTTAAGTGCTTGACCCACGAAGTCAAGAGTGATAATTCAACCTAATTTGGGGGTAGGGAGAGAGTGACGTTACGCACGGGGTCACAAGGTAACGTAACAACACCAAGGTCAGACAGGATGTGAAAGTTAGATTGCCACTGACGCATAATACCCAACAACGTAACCCTTGTCGGTCCACCCGGCTGTCGTCAGGTGACCAAAGCTTCTGAATAAAAACCAATCACAAGCTTAGACGCGACTTTTGACTATCAAATTCATTTGCCATTGCCCGTGTCTAATACGCTGCGGCTATTCTTTGCTCCCTTCACTGTAATTCTTCACTCCTGGTTTATGGAGTTGAATTGAATTGGCCTGACGAGTTAGTGAATGAGTGAGACGAGAAAGAAGGTCATTTGCGGCTCTTTCTCGGAACAGCCCAACGAGTACGGTAGTTTAGAAAGAGCACAGTATGGTAATCAGCGGCTGAAAAATCCCAGAAGACACAACTAAAACTACAACCAACATCCATCTCATTATCCACAACACAACATAACCAACCCACGCACGTGAGACGTCTAGAGTACTTGCCAGTGGCACTGGAGTACGCATCATACAATAGGTCAGGTCAGGTCAGGTCAGGTCAATTATATCCAATAATCTTCCCTCTTCCTCTACTCCACTCCACTCATACTCAACCAAAAGTGTCAGTTGACCATAACATAACGCAACTCAGGTACCGTGCCTATCATATTCATCCATACATAAATTATGATTAATAGTCCCGGCGTCAAGCGGTGAAGTTTATATGACGATTCAAAAGTCTATTAGTTAGACAATTGTTTAACCATGCTTGTCTTCAACCCGGTACTCTGCACAAAATACTCCGTGGTTCCTGGGGCTTGGGATTGGGATTGGGAATTGAAGTAACCATGTCGTTGTCGGGGAATTATTATATCATGTAGTGGGGGGTTCTTGAGGCGGTGAGGTGAAGAGGGTCGGGTGGATTAGCTTTATGTAGTTTAGATAATGGTGAAAGGGTTGAATTGTAGATTTTAGAGTGGTGGTGGTATGATGGCGGTAGCAGGACGAGCCGCCTTGGCCAAACCTTAACCTATCCCACAGGGGTGTCGTGGATTTAAGTTTAGAGCTACAGTAAGGCACTCTATCGCAACAACGACAGCAGCGCCATAAATTTACCGCAGCACCACGACTCACCTCATCTCTTCCATTGCATCTCATCTCGTCGCAATACCAACACTAACAACATAACACTACTGCCCCCACAGACACGCAAAAAATGAAAAAAAAAAGATAACGAAAAGTTCATCCAACATTCACTACCGTAGATAACTCACCTTTTGACTTGACTTAACTCACAGCAATGCAACGTATAGTATAGTACGGTACCCACTCCAGCACCGTTATGATACGGTAGGCAATCAATCCATAAACTTCTCTACCACAATAAATAGGGAGGTTCGAAGTTCTCGGTACAGTGAAGGTGCATGAAATACGGTGCAGGTGTATTTTTTTTCCGAAAATACAGGACCTGGTGTACCTTTTTTCAAGGAGGTACTGTACAGTACAGCAGTTTTGTTTTCCTCCCTGTTTAACCTAGCCAAAAAAAAAAAAACCTGTACCATATTCAGTGTACTTTCACTGTACCGAGAACTTTGAACCTCCCTAATCACGTTACTGTACTGTGCTATACTGTATCCGCGTATAGCACCCCCAACCCACCAAAAGAAAAGAAAAAACCGCAACCAGCGAAAACCCAAACAATGCATGAGGAAATATGATATTGTTCGATTCAATATTGTGAATACCGTTTTACGAGACGTTATGATGCCTTACAATTCACACTGCCGTTGTAATCTCCATCATACATTCGTAAACTACACCTTAGTCTAATAAATCACGTTATTGGACACTCCTACTAGACCTATTCTACTAAATAAAATAAAGGGAGCACATCAAACAAACCAGAACCATTTTCAACAAAATATCGTGAATACAGCACCGTTACTCACGACTCCACTCCCATTAACCACCGCTACGTTCACTTCACTTCACTTTCATAAATCACGTCACCTCCGCTCCTCCCCTCCCTTCTATCCTCCCCCCCCCCTGCTACTAGTACCGTAACAGTCGCGACAGGGCAGTAACCGGACAAGACTAGAATTATTTTTGCCGGTGTAGCGCATATCGCACATAAGTAATTCTCGTCTTGTCCGGTCACTACCTTGTCGCGACTGCACACCCATCCCATCCCACACTACATATTTAGGCACTCTGAACCTCTGTCACTATGGCAACGATCAAACTACAAACCGCTTTGAAAGCAAGCTCAAGAACCACGCAGAGCCAACTTTTCGTTGCATAATAAGCACAGAATCCCTCGGTGCAGTGCTCAAGTTGTGTCAGGGCAAAGGTGTGTTTTCTGTCATTTTGGGCCCAAGTTGCTTGAACCAAGGAATTTATGACCAATGGTAACTTTTCTTTAACCGAATGTTTTTCACTTGAGAAAGGCACGCTGGTGCTTAACCTCGATAATCAGATCAATTCTTCCATATCACAAATAAACCAACCCTATAACAACGTTTATCACACGACAAACAGCATGGGGAGCCGAGTACCCGTCTTTCGCAACGATTGTGTTGTGTGATGGCATTAGGAAACTATGGTACGGTCAAGAGTTGTGATACATTGTTGGGAATTTTTTAATTTGCTTTTTTTTTGCTAGAGTTTTATGATATGCTTATGATAAGGCCCCCGCCCGACCAGAACTCTCTGGTATTGTATACCGTATTCCACGCCATAGCGAGCGCCCGGCATAGCGAGCCACCCACCCCAAATACTAGCCACTATTCAAATCTCAACTGAGGTTCAACCAATCACTTTGCCCAAACTTGCAGACGGCTCGCTATGGCGTGGAATACGTCAAGTAAAAAAGGCTATTACACCCCCTTCCTTAGCATGCGGATTCATCATCTTTTCGCTACAGTAGAAGATAACTTGGAGTCCACCGTTATTAAAGTGTTGGATGTAGAAACCCCTAACCTTCACCACAAAAACCACAAACTCCCACTTCAACACCACACCCAACTTTTCTCATGAGCAAACCATCGCATCGCATAAAGCAAGAAGAAACAAAAGTACTCGGAGGGGTCATTTAAAAAACGGAAAACATAACCCTTGTCTCCACAAAGATTTGTATGGGATCTGCAGAAATAGTTTTCCATTATTTAGTGTACCTCCCGAGTACTCGTAGACAAAAAGAAAAGAAACCCTCCCCCCCACCATAGCGAAAACCACGCATACAGGTACATACCAACTTCTCACCTAACCCACTTGTGCTACATACCAGTACGTACCCCTGGTGGGTAACATCTAAAACCCGTCCAACCAGAACCCTTCCAGAAATCCGATACATGACCCACTATCTACCGTCGACCCATTGGTTCACTTTTTCTCACCGGATACGAGGGTCTTATCGCTCTTCTCCGAGTTGAGTTCTCTTCCTCAGGGGTGTCTTATTGTACAGTACAGTACAGTCGGCTAACCATCAAGTTAACCGGTAAAGTTCCATATTCACCCTCCATCAAATATCACTCGATTTCTAGCTTTTTTTTTTCTTTCTTTGCAAGATTCCACCCTGTAAGCGCCCACCAACCACCCTATGATAGTGAGGGAAAAAAAAAATCTTCACCAGCGCTGAATGGTCATGTTTGCTCTATCCCCTGCACTGCACGATCCCCGTGTTTTTCCTACCCGTAGCGAACGGTATCTCCGCCGCTTAGAGTGTCGTATGATAACGGTGCTGTGCGGACGCTGCTGCTGCTGCTGTAGAACATCGCATGCTATTGCCATATTCGCAAAACGTGCAGTACTCCTCCTCCTTCCTCCCAGTCATTGGTATCGCAGGATTTTCCCACCCAATTCCCAGTGTGTCGGTGGGAATTTTTCGAAAGGGGTATCCTTGGAAGATTTTCGTTCTGTAAATAGCTTAACTACCGGGACGGTTCGATGTCTCATCTTCGGCGTTTGGAGAAAGGTGGGAGAGGGGGTAATTGTTTTGCAGATACGGTAGCTCAGGTCCAGCTGGGAAATCTGTTTATTTTGCCAGTCAGTGAGACTAGTGAGTTGTTGCTCAGGTTGATTGGTGGTGACAATGAACAGAGTTAGTGTCGTGGGGTCTGGGATTTTCTCCTGGTACTCGAGAGTAGAAGAATTGGTTTTCAAGTCCTCCTCGTAGGGGGAACCGGTAAAACTCTGATACCGGTATTTTACGGCTGCTGACTGGTTTTCCGTTTCGGGCGGTAATGTTTTTCTAGGGATTTTTAATTTCCGTTTGTTGAAATAGAACTGTTCATTAAACTGCTTTGTTACAAGGTACAAGTACTAACCCTACTTTTGGAATTTACTCCTTTAACTTGTGGTAGACTCCATCATGGCCCAGTGGCAGGTGGAAGGAGAATATACATACATTGTTTCCCAACAAAACTTTCCACGGCAGACTTTTTGATACATCAAACACTAACTTCAAAGCTCCATGATGAACGCCCAGCCCTGGGCTCATCAACCAAATATATTGCAACTTGACCATCGTGTGGGGCTGGTTCCATGGTGCTTCTGGGCCCCTGGTATCTCAGAGTAGAGCAATTGCGTTTGTAGTACTTCAACCAAGCGCTCTTCAAATCTTTTGAGAATGTAATGCAAAGTCGACCTAGGAAGCCATGGAGGCAAGGTGCATGGCATGATGTGATAATACTCCCAAGGAACTTCTTTTTTATCTGAAAGTAAGTTCTCAATCATCCTACAGGTATCGCAAATTTTCCCGGCAACATAAAGCTTCCGATCACTTTTCTAGGTGAGAAGGTGAGTCCCTGTGTTCTCGGGATGATGGGTAAGTTTTCAGGTAATTACTTACCTTGAATAACTGAAATAACGCTTCTGGAGATGATTGGGGGAAAAGGTTGAGCTTTTTTCTTGTTAATATTATTAAATCAACGTTTAATAGTACGTGTGAGTATTGTGGCAAATACCTTCGAAGATACCGACAGGCCCAATAACGCTCCCATAATGTGAGCCGGGGGGTGTCGCAAGGTAGTGTTCCTGAGAGGTGTAAACTTGGGATTGTTTTTCGAAAGTTCTCCAAGAAAACACTGGATCTGCCAAGCGTCTTTCGGTTTATCGCAGATTGTGCTAAGAGTTGTCGCCCAAAGAAAAGAATTCTTCTTTGAAGGTGGAAACTGCACTAGTGTCGCACTTATTCTGGATAAAATGGTCTTGGGAGTTTTGTAGTTGAGTATCCCCATCGATCGGAAGTAACTCAGCCCCGAACGAAGCCGGTGTAAACAATCCGTTGCCCATTCCCCCCTCTCCTTTAGAGTATTTGAATATTTCCCCTTGTCGCGAGTAGCCCCAGTATCAACTTTAACAGATTGATATAAGTTTTGGAGATGCTGGAGAAGCACTGGGTGCTCTATAAGACATGATAATCTAGATAGAGACAAAATCACTCTCCAGAGCGATTTAAACATATCATGATCAGTAGGAGAGCCTGGCCTCTTAGCTCTGATTTCGAGTATGTCAGTTATAGACTTTTTAGCGACAAGTATAGATGTTAATAATAAGTTGTGGTATTCTTGGGCCGTGTCCGACGTATATATCGGCGTATAATTTTTTGCAGCTTGATACAAATTAGGGTATTTTTCGAAGTGGCCCAACCTAGGATGCTCGATAAGGCGCTTGAAATTACCTGTCGCTAGTTGTTTTGAGTATTGGAAATCTCTTTGAGAGAGGGGACTAGACCCCGGTTTTTCCAACATGGAGCTTAAGGGCTTTATTCCAACTTCGAAATCTACGTCAATTTCGCCTATGCAATAGAACAAAACCCAAAAAATTGAACCAATTTTGGCACTGGCGACCGCATCTGCGGTTAGGTTTGTGGAGTTGGAACTTCGGATAAAAGCCAGTAAAGTACTGAGATATAAATCAAATCTGATTTTTCTAGAGAAAAAGGCATGAGTTTTGAATTGTTGAATTTTAGGAAGTATAATTACCTATTGTCCAAGAGCTTTCTACAAATTCCTAGCACCGGATTAGGTCCATTTCCGAGAACAGCTGGATTATATGCTGGAATAGCGGCGGTCCTCCGTGAACTAGCACCCCAAAACAGTTAGCGTATAGGTAGAAGAAGGGGTTCCCTATGCGGACCGATAGGTATGGACTCCACACTTTTTTTCATCATACAGATCGATTGTTGGAATACGCGATCCTTCCTCTTGCCTTGCGACTAGCAGAACAGTCTCTTCCCCGGAATTTTCGGGAGGGCAATGAAGGACAGTAATGAGTGCTTTGGGGCTACTTAACATCAAGGTTGTCAGATGGTGTAGCACAGTCTTCAGGTTTGTGGGATCAGGGGAATCGTTGACAGCCCCGGGATTGGCTTTTGTGTAATCCCTCCGTTGAGGAAAAGGTGAGTGGGAGTCATCTTGGAAGCAAGATAATATGGTCGTGATCAAGTGGAAACGTTCTTTGTCCAGCTGGCTCGTCTCGCAGGTGGTCAAATATGGAGAATTATTATTCATATAAGAGGACACCATGCCGGTATTGATCTCGACGGGGCGGTCCATTTGTGGGCCTCTAACGCAGAAGTGTGGAGCTTGAAGGCCTTCAGGTTCGAGAAGGGGGAGGGGCATATTCTTTGATATAATATTTGTTTCATATGTATATGGACGGGAAAGGGCCAATATACGTATGCCTTTACGACTCCTTGGAGCACGGTTTCGTACGCATTTTTTCATGCTGAGATGCCTAACAGTGATTCAGCTCACATGCCGTATTATTGGGGGGGGGGGGTTGTGTAAAACATGGTATTGTTCCTTTTTCAGCCATATACTGGTGCCATTGTAAGCCTTGAGGTCCGTCTTTGGATCGTGATATTATGCTGATGCCTTAACCTTCCTCACCACCTCCTTCTGCTTAAGTGAAATATACAATCATTTCTCACCTTTCTACACCAAGAGAGTCTGGAACAGTTTGCATAGATCTCTTTCTGCTGGCCTTAGGTGTGGTGGGGAGTTTACATCATTGCCTCCACACGATGTCCTTATGGATACAAACACTCTTTGTGAGTAAGGTATTTGTTTCTTTCGGAGCTTGAGTGCCAACCCGGGGCCACATTGTGATACCAACCATACCATTACCGGTACTCCTGCAAACATCTGCTAAAGAGAGAAAGAATCTGCCTTGATATCATACCGGTAATGTTGGACTTTCCTTTACCTCATCAGAAATGCCCCTAAAGGCTTACCGAGCAGCAAACTTTAATGGACTACCGTACAGCAAGAAGTACTTGTATACTAGTACAGCACCTTTCTATATCATTTTTTGCTTCCTATCTTAAGGAAGTGCAGGTGTTGACCTGTAATACGGGAACCATGAAAAAAGGAGGTTTCCGTCGTTAGACGTTTTGGGCCGCAAACCACAGCAAGATATTGGAGATGTTTCTCACACCTCGCTTCCTTTCTCACTCGGATTCATGGTGTGCAGGATGCGAATAGCAATTGCAGGATTTCACTGCGATCTTATCTTTCAACAGGAACGAATGAAGAGAAGATACATACACACCGTTCTCGCAGGCAGCGGCATCACTCAAATTAAGGGGAGCTAGCGGGGTAACACGACATGAACACGTTTTGCGGGTCTCTCGGTATATCCCCGGGTTCCCCACCAAGGAGAAAAACCACATGGCTAGCTAGCGAGTTTACCTAATTTTTGTTAAAAAAAATAAAAATAAAAAAAATAAAAAAATAAAGACTCCAACGAATAGCAACTCTCATAACCGCATCTGCAGACAGTGGTGAGAATGCGAGAAAAACTCTTTGGGCAATTTGAGGGGGCCAGAGACCTTGGAAGCATGAAAACGGAGCCAGCTTTCGGTGGTGAACAGGGATCAAGTTATTAGGAGATATCGTTATTGGAGCTCTCAATCTTGGGATCGGCTTTCTATCACAATTTTTCCTTTCGTATTTTGCACTTTCTTCGTGCAAAAAGGGGGATGCTGGTTGACTTCAGGCCGGTTCAGAATTTATGTTTCATGTGTTCCCCTCACTGGGGAGAAACACGCACAAGGCACTGCTTCTGGAATCTTTCCTGCAAGAGTAATGGAAGGTTTCGCATGGCAAGACCCTTCTCCGGACTCACAGAGTCGGAATTGCTTTTTATAGATTTTATTTTATTTTTCCTACTGAAAAAAAAAGCTGTGTGCGCAGGAGGGGATGGACGGACGGATTGACAGGCGGTGCCCAAGTACTTGGAGATAAAAGGCATCCATTCTATCATGATTTCCTGAAGTCCCCAACTACCTAGGTATCCAAAGCTTCATATTTCTCTATCATAAAACTCAAGCAAACATGGCTCCTCAAGGAACAGTCCTCATCACCGGCGCAAACGGTACACTTGCAACAGCCCTCGTCGAAAACCTCCTCATCAACCACCCCGAACACCCTCTTCTTCTTGGGGTCCGGAATACTTCTGATTCCGATGTGCACACCAAGAACCTCCGCCGCCTCTCTGCTCGCCACCCCTCCACTTCCGTCCATATCGAACCTCTGGACCTTTCCTCACTTGCCTCCGTGAGAACCTTCACTACCACCGTCACATCCTTAATATCCTCCGGCACCATACCCCCGCTTGCCGCAATCGTCTGCAACGCATTCTCCTGGAGCCTAAACAGCGGGATACAGTTCACAAAGGATGACTACGAGTCCACATTCCAAGTGTGCCACCTCGGCCACTTCCTCCTCGTCCTGCGACTACTCGCTTCAATGGAGAAAGCCGGGCGAGTAATCATAATCGGCTCGGAAGAGCACTCGGATGAAAAGCCTAGCTTGATAAGTCCTTACCGTCCCGGGATCCCGGACAAGGTCGAGGAGCTCGTCAAGCCTGCTCCCGAAGATGCGAAAACTACCTTCCACAGAGGCTTCACGAGGTATGCTACGGCGAAACTTTGCCAGACGATGTTCATGTATGATCTTGGAAGGCGGCTTTCTCAGGTGTGATACCCTTTCCACCACCTTTGTTTCTCTGAAAGGCATAAATCTAACTCTTTTTTCAGGATCCAAACCTCTCTGGCATCACAGTGTCCGTGCTCGACCCCGGTGGCATGCCTGCATCCCGTTGCTTTGTCGAGCACCCTACTGTTGTGAAGCTTCTCATGAACTACGTCTTTGCCCCGGCGTTGCACGTGCTCAAATACGTCACCAGTAGGTTCCGCACTCCTTGGGACGCAAGTACTGATGTCATGGATGTTACCGTGGGAAACCTTGGTAAAGAAAGTGGCTACTACATTTGCAAGAATAAGACCGATGGTAGCTGTGCCAGTCGCGATGAGATCCTTCAGGGCGTGCTCTGGAGAAAGAGTATTGAGTGGACGAGGTTGGAGAAGGGAGAAACGGTCTTGGGATCTACTTTTGTTGAATAGTGTTGCTCTTTTTTTTTTTTTTTTTCTTAGTGGAGTTATGTATCTTTGGTTTGTTTCTCGTTATATAATTGGGGGTTTTCGCTTTCGTTTGGGTTGATTTGATTTGCTCTCTTGTTTTTTCTAAACTTCTTCAGTTGAGAGAGAGAGAGAGAGGAGAGAGAGAGAGAGAGAGCTGGTTTCTTATCTGGATGCTTGGTGTGTTAACTTACTTTCTTCTCCTCACTTATTTCTTAGTTTCTTTGAGGCCTCTCTTGTCGCTATCGCTATTACTGTATTCGTGGATCCGTCTGAGTGATTATCTCTTTTAAGCTACCCTTGACGCCCATGTCTGTGATGTGGTGCTGTTTGGTACAACAGTAGCACACGGGAATTTACACACATATCTGTAATGTAATCGCTATCCCACCTTCTACCTAAGCCCGCTCTGTGTTAGAACAGTACGTTATCCGTTATGCTATCTCCCGTCATGTCCGCGCTGCACTTCAGGCCCCGTTGTACGAGCTTGTATCAACACATGTTATCTTAGATCTAACTTTTCGAAACGATTCCCATTATTTGATTGCTCAAACTCTTTATCCCTCAAACCCGTCATTATCAAAAAAAAAACCGGACAAGAGTTAGACTACTTCACGAATAATTACTCGACTTCTCATTCCAATTCCTATCATCTGAGCCTACTTCGCCACCCTCCCTGCTGCCTGCGTCGGGTAGCAGTTCATGAAATTAAAGTGTCAGAGTAATTTCATGTTTCTTCGATGATACATGCGGTAAATAGCTTGTGCAATCGCTGTTTTCTTTTATTTTTATTTTCTTCATGGAGGGGTGCTGTATTACTTGAATGGATAGTCGGGAGATACTATCTTTCTTCGCCGATACCCTTCTACACTTCCAATACAATTAATGTGGTCGGAAGGTATCTTTCTTAACCGAGTACCTAAATTTATCTTTAGAATGCCGGAACAAGCTCGGGAAAAAAAACAAAAAAACTTCTGAGGTGTCTGAGTCATGGGTTATCACGAAACTGTACTTTCTGTTTGTTTCAGGAATCTTTTTTGGAGTTGGGGGGGTTTCTTTTTGGAAATACCGGTTTAAGTTCTACCCAAGCTAGGGAATATTGAATCTTGGGGGGTTCACTGGATGATGGGAAAAGCTTAGGATCGGCTGTTCTGGTTATTCTGAAGGTAATGGAGGGAAGGAGTTTTAGATGGTTGGGGGGATGGAGGGGTTATTTGGGTAGTTTTTTTATGGGAGCGTGTAATCATGTAACTTACCTGACTACAGGGAGAACTTTTCTGGTGGTATATCGTTGAATAAATCTGTATCATAACACACAGAAACTGTGTTCTAGTAGTTTTTGGCCATACGCCTCGGAAGAAAGTATCCGCCAAGGTTGAGCTTGCGAAGAGGGGTTGAACGTACGTGCGGTGAGGTCTTGACTCATCGATTCATCGTGGGAATCTGCCTCTCACTGGCAGATGCCATTACCCTGGAAACCTGGCGGTTCCAATTGTAGTTATCCTTATCATCATATTAAACCGGCAATTTCAAAAAAAGTAATATGTACCAGAACAACTCTCTATCCATGAAAATTGGCAAGTTCGGGGCAATGCCGAGGACTTGAAAAAAACTGTGATAGGTTCGCTCAATCGCTCTTACCACTTTTCTTCCATATCAGATATCACAACCTACCAATCCACCCTAGAATTCCATGCACCAAGCCCCTTCTTACCAAGAACTTGGCTTTGGGCCAACAAATTATCCAAAGAACAATGTGTGATACCGCTCCCGTAAGCCATTCTCCGCTGGGTGCTCTTCACTTAATGAACGATTAAGGGGATATAAAATCAAACAAAGAATAAATAAATGTGTTCGGCCATAGAACGATGAAAATTTCGCATCCCGTCCGCTCTGCGGTAAACAAGCATCGTATCGACCGGTTAGTACTACAGTGGGTGACCATGTGGGAATCCCGGTTGCTGAACTCTTTTCTTTTCTTTTTTCTTGATGGGGAGGGAGGTCGAGCTGTGGTGGGTGTTGGTGATTGAAAAAGTATGATATTGCAGTAGTTTTGGCACCATAACACTCTTCACCCGATAGTCAGGCCACTTTTTAAAAGAGAGCGTTTGGAAACAGTAACAGTGTAACAAATTAATCAACAGATATTATTCCGTGGTACATACCAATACTAATGCTCGATTATTGCTGAACCCGAAGAGTCTTGGTCAGCTCCAGCTCTTCGCGAGAATTTTGAGCGGCACAGCTCTGGGGATATTACTTGTTTAGTTTGTATTGTTCCAAATTGGCTACCAAGATTTTTGTAGGAAACTAACGTACTGGTAGTAGTTGCTTTCAAGGGATTAGGTTAACAGGGAAGTATAGAGTAAGCTGGAGTGACTTGACTGACTGTTCAAAGCTCTATAAAGATGTTCACGGGATATCACTCGGTTCATGGTTATCTTGTGCGGAGGGGTATTCAAATTGGAAGATCTGCTGGCATAACACCGGAATCGCGCCTGGAAATATGAGTACAGATTAATATGGTGTTCCATGTCGAGAGTTGGACTTTTCCAGCTTAGCCGTGAGCCAGGTTAAAAAATCGCCGGTGCTAACGCGGCCGAGGCGCACGCTCATCTCCTCACTGACATATCGACAATACAGTACATCCTGCTCTTACCTTCTTTCCCCCTCTTTCCCTATCATCTCTCCCTGAACCCACCGAGCAAACTCCAAACACACCACGCACAAATAAAATCACAAGATCACAATGTCCCTCCCCCTTCTCATCCTCCTGCAGATACTCCTCGCCCACATCAATCTTAATCGGCAAACCTACTTCCTGGCAGTCCTCCTTGCCCCGGTGCTTGTACCGCTGGCACTCGCCGGTACCGGTATTTCACTCGTGGTTACGCTCACTGCGTTGCTGACGATGGTGTTATTGCTGGTTCTTGTTCTGCTGGTCGGGGTTCTGCTGGCCTTTGTGCTCGCGGTTGGGTATGTTATTGTTGTTACTGGGGAGGGGTTGAAGGAGAGGTTCGAAATGGTCGGGGGTGGGAGTTAGAGTTGGAAGGCGGGAGGGGATTAGGGGTTTATTCAAGGGCTTGGGAGAATTGCTAGGTCTGGGGTTTATTGAAGCTTTACTTTTTGCTCAAGTGTCTTTTGCTTATTATAATTATTTTTCTCTCTCTCGTTTCTGGGTCCCGTGAGAAGCGGCTTGGCGACGCTGTGTTGGGTTGTTGGTATAGTAAATCGTAGGTTAGGTAAGGTATACTCTACAGGGGTAATGTGGGGCAGAGTCAGTTATAGAAGGAGCGCTTGGGAGGATATCGACGGAGTTCCTTGATCTTGGTCTTTCCAAATATGAGGCCAGATGTGGCGCTCCAGTGCGGTAAGTATTCTGCGTTGTGGGTAAGAGGTATCTGAAATAATTTGTATCTTGTACCACTAACTGCTGTGATAGCGAAGTGAATACAGTGCTCAAAATATATCATAAAGACTTTTAAGATTAATCCAAGCTTACGTGTTCTATCTAAGATGAAGGAAGGAAAGCCCCTTTATATACACTTCTATCGTTACATGAACACACCTCATACCAAGGAAATCTCCAGAAGATCCTAGAATACAATAGTATATACTCAATCACCTGACTGTGTCACATGACACAGTCACCTGATCGGTTAGGAAAGATAACGTAAATTTCAACACTTCCCCTACGTGTTCATTCCTAATCTAACCGAAAATCCTTCAAATGTCACCCTTGTCAATCCCTTTGTACATATATCCGCCAGATTGTTCTCAGTTTCCACTGCAATTACCTCAATCTTCCCCGATTCCCTTAACTCCCTTGTATAATGATGTTGAATGTCAATATGCTTGTTTCGGTCTGAGACTCCAGCGTTTTCCATAAGTTTTATTGCTGCAGTGTTGTCACAATATATGGTTGGTATAGTTTCGATTCCCATATGTTGTAGTCTACGATTTATCTAAATGCTTTGTTGGGCGGCGAATGCTAAGGCGACGTATTCAGCTTCTGTTGTAGAGGTTGCAACAGTTTTTTGTTTCTTAGAGCGCCAAATTACAGTATGTCCATAGGTTTGTACTATCAGACCAGTAAATGATTTTCGATCATCGAGATTGGAGGCAAAAGATGCATCACAGAATATGCGCAATGGTGTCTTTTTGGTATCTCGGGTATATTGTAATCCTTTGTTCTTTGTACCTTTGAGGTATCGTAGAACTCGTTTGGCTGCTGAGAGATGGGTATTGGTAGGTTTAGAGGAGAATTGGCTTAAGAAGGTGGTAGCGTAGGTGATGTCTGGTCTTGTAGTGACAGCTGCATACATTAATGATCCTATTATGGATTGGTATATCTTTTGTTCGCATAGATCATCATCATCTTTCACTTTTGTCAGTGTTGAATGGGATTTGATTGGAGTGGTCATTGGTTTGTCATTGGTAATGTTAAACTTATCTAAAAGTTCGGATATGTATCATTCCTGGTAAAGATGTATACCATTGTTGGAAGTTTCGATTTGCATACCGAGTAATAATGATGCTTGACCTGAATTCATACACTGAAAGTGAGATTGTAATTTGTTAACACATTCATTAACAAGTTTGAGTTTCCCGGTTATTAGAATATCATCAACATAAATATAACAAAAGAGATTTTTGGAAACAAGAATGCATGGATCAAAGTCGGTGACTTTTAGGTTCATAGATTCAAGGGTTTTTATAAGTCATTGGTACCATAAGCAAGGTGATTGTTTTAGTCCATATATGGCTTTTTTCAGTCTCCAGACCTTTCCTGGTTTACAGTAACCTTCCGGTAGTTCCAGGTATGTTTCGCAATTGATATCACCATATAGAAAGGCACTCTTGATGTCGAGCTGCCTGAGAGTATATCCATGTTGGACCGAGATGCTGAGGAGAATTCTCAATGATTCGAGTCATGCAACTGGGGCGTATACCTCTTCAAAGTCCTCATCAGGTATTTGGTTGAATTCTTTGGCACAATATCATGCTTTTCGTCATTCTATAGTACCATCTTTTTTGACTTTTGCTTTATAAACCCATTGTACTGTTATCACCTTTCTTCCACTTGGTCTCTCGACTTCTTCTCCTACTTCTCGCTTCCCCAGAACTTGCATTTCCTCATCTATAGCCTTTTGCCATTCCTCTTTTTCTTGTGATTGCATGGCTTCTTTATAGCTGTTAGGGTCTGGTATATGATACATCAGTCCTGCAGTTTTGCCATCTTCAGCAAGTAGTTTTTCAATTCCTCTCAGTGTATCCATTAGTCTTTCATGTTGATCATGAAGTACCTGGGTTTTGTCTTCATCAAGGTCGCTATCCTCAAGGTCTAGTTCATTTTCCTATAATAGCTTTTTGGCTTCCTTGAGTTGTCAGACTTGTTGTGCATGTTTGTTTGTTTGTGATCTAGTGTAATGACACAGACTTACATCATAGTCTTTTCCTTTTTCAGTGCAAGTTCTTGATCGACTGGTACATCGTAGTTCAGGTTGGACTTCAGGAGGGGGAATTGGAGGAGGCTGTGGAGAATCTAAGGAATCTCCTGGCATCGTTTGTGGGATAGGGGGTTCTGGTGTGATAGGCTGGGATTTAGATGTTTCTTCTCCAGCTGTATCTTCATTTTCTTCTTGTGTTAGTTGTTGATAATATTTGAATGATACCCCTTTCGTCTTTCTGAACTTTACGTCTCTTGCTTCAGTTATAGTGTACTGTTTTGGTATGTAAATACAGTAGATCATAGGACTGGAAGTGTAGCCTACTAGATAACCTTCTTCTGATGTTGGGTCAAATTTTCTGCATTTCTCAGCTGGGATATGAACCGTTACATCTGTGAACCAAGGACGAAGATGACTGATCGTGGGTTTCATTCCATATAATCACTCGAAAGGTATTGTTTTTATTTTTGAATGCCAGCACTGGTTGTAGAGATAGACAGCTATAGAATATGCCTCACCCAAGAGGAATTTCTGATCTCCTGGCATCATACATCTTACCATAGTAGTAAGTGTACCGTTAATCCTTTCTGCAACTCCATTTGATTCAGGGTTGTATGCAGGGGATGTAGTGTGTATGACTCCTTTGGAATCGAAGAAACTAGAAACATTTTTGTTTAGGTACTCTGTACCTTGGTCACTATGTAAACGCTTGATCTTTTTACCGAACTGCATTTGTATCAGTTCCCAAAAAGGTTTTATGGCTGTGAACGCTCCATCTTTTGACTTTAATAGATATAGCCAGCAATACCATGTGTAGTCATCAACAAATGTCATATAGTATAGGTTTTTACTGAGAGTGGGTATTGACATTTGTCCACTAAGGTCAGAATGTACCTTATCGAATGCTGATGAAGTTGATACTTCGATTGACTTGAGTATGATATACATTGTTTTGTACTTGTTGCATGTATTGCAATCAAAATACTTAGGGGCTTGGATAGGGTTCACATCCTTGTAACAATCCTTAATCACTTTCAGATGTCCAAGGGCTTGGTGTCTTTCTTCGTAGGAGGAAACCATAACTCTTTCGTGATTTTTCCTTACACTCCACAATCCATTCTTCTTGTCCCCCACCATGAATACCTTCCCATCCTTCTCAAATTTCCTAACTCCTTTTTCCACTACTACCTTTACTCTCACATCATCCAATCTTGATTCTGATACCAATGAGTATCGAAATGAGGGAACATACAGTGTCCATCTAAGGACCACTGTGTGTGGAGATCCGTCCAACAGGTGCACATTGATTCTTGCATCTCTGGATGCAGTTGCCTGATGAATTCTTCCATCTGCTGTCACTATTGATTTGGTAGAGGGGACAAGGTTCATGAAATTACCTGAATTTGGTGAAAGGTGACTTGAAGCCCCTGAGTCACATAACCATTCACTGGTTATTTCTCTGTTTTCTGAATCATCAACTGAGGCAGTTGATGTTTTTGCCATCAGGATTGTGGTTGTTGCATCAAATACCACCACAGTTTGTCACTTTTTCCCTTTCTTGGACTTTGTTTTCTCCCATTGGAGACCTCGACATTTTGCGACTGTGTGGTTGTCGCTTGTTTTGCCCCTTGAAGCACACCAGCTACAGTGTAGCTTTAGTTTCAATGTGTTCAACACTTTCTCTTCCTCCTTTATCTCTGTTTTTTCTGCAGCCCTTCCAACAAAGTAGTCTCGAATGTCGACGTAGCGGGTAGTTTGTCTCACAGACAGGACATCACATAGGTCTGGGTGAAGGTCATTAATGGATAACATAAACACGGTTCCCTTCACAGCCTCTGACTGAGTCCATGCCTTCATTGCAGTACAGAATTTGTCAGTTGTGCCATTGGTATCTTTGTTGTTACCACATCATTGGACTAAGTGGTTCCAAGCTGTCTCGGAATTGGTTGTATGGTCTGAGATAGTTTGGTTGGGAGAGAGTTTGATCTTCCAGATGGCTTCTAGTAAGATCATATTTGTTGCAGGAGTTTCTTTGTCGAATCGGTCTTTGAATGCCTTCCAGGTACCATGGGAGGTAGAGTTTGCTGAGATGTCAGCATGAAAGGTGGAGTCAACAGCCTGGTATAGGAAGAACTTGACTTGCTTATCCTTCCTTATCCATGCTTTGACTGTGTCTGAATCTGAGGTGCTTCCTTTCTCAGACATTTCAGGTTTCGTTGTTTTGCCGGAGACTATGTTCCATAGTTCCAGGATGTCAAAAGCTACCTCCCAGGCATCAGCCCATGTTTGGTAGTTTTCTTGTCCATGTAGCTTGGGGTAGTCTTTAACCGAGATGTTGAAGCCTGATTTGCCTTTAGACATTTTGTGTGAGGATAAAAGGGTAGAAGTATATTAAAGTGTAATGAAGGATGAGGTTGGAGGTTACACTCGCTTAGAGTGCTTTTAGAGCCTTAATGGTATATGATATTCTGAGTTTGTGGAATACTTCACAAACCTGGGCTCATAACCTGAAATAATTTGTATCTTGTACCACTAACTGCTGTGATAGCGAAGTGAATACAGTGTTCAAAATATATCATAAAGACTTTTAAGATTAATCCAAGCTTGCATGTTCTATCTAAGATGAAGGAAGGAAAGCCCCTTTATATACACTTCTATCGTTACATGAACACACCTCATACCAAGGAAATCTCCAGAAGATACTAGAATACAATAGTATATACTCAATCACCTGACTGTGTCATATGACACAGTCACCTGATCAGTTAGGAAAGATAATGTAAATTTCAACAGTATCATACCAATAGTGTTTGCTCTGTCTAAGTGCAGGCAATGAAGTATGATTTACAGTAATTTGCTAGTTACTACTTATAGAGGTAGAGTATATCGCCGTAAGTCAAAAATCAAGAACTGGGTTTTCTTGGGTAGTGGCAGATGCGTAGTAAGTTACACCACAGGTTGTTTTAGGGAATAGCCGAACTTGTATACCACGGCCGTCGATATTTCCTCCTCTGTTTCTTCCGCTCTCCCTAAAACTCCCTGTTTTTTTTATTTTTTTTTATTTATCTTTTCTCTACCTTCGTTTTGCTTTCTTTATTCACTTACCTCTCCTACAACCTATCATCCCCTTACTCACTTGCCTGTTAATAATGACGTGAGTAAGCTCGTTGCCTTCAAAAGTTACTACTCTATAAAATCGTGACACCCTTCGAATGCCTTCAAACTATCTAGACTCTCGGAATGTGCACTTTTATCGCTGATGGCTGCTTGTGGTTGGAGCGTGCAATAGCTATAACTAGATCTTAGGTCTTTTTTAAGTTGACTGAGCTTTGATGTGTTGGGATGTCTCGTACACTGCCTTGGGCCAGGAAAATAAACACTTCTCAAAGTGAGAAAATTGCAATTCGAAGTCGAGATGGAAAATATGTGACTCCAGGTCTGATGGGTATCACTCTATTTCAATGGGCCACTTCCAAAGTGGCGCATATATATCCTCTGGGGACGCAGAACCTCCGGATTGAATTGGGATGTGGACGCTAGGTCACGGGCAGGAATGACAGAGTTTGAAGTCCCTATCTCCAAGATCATGTGAAAATGGTGTTTTCTCTCCATCAAGAGATCAACAGCCTATAGGACCGCTCCCTATTATCGATAAATCAATGGCAATAGAATAAGTGGTATAGATGGCAGAATCCCGAATCCTGTTTACCAACGTTAAGGTTAAGTGACTGGGCCACGTTGCTTCCTTTAAAGTCACAGGTCCATTAGATGAAATTTAAAGCGGCATCTTTTTCAGCCGGATACCAAGCCTCATCACCAGTCACTCACTCAAGAATAAATGCTCACCGCCGGATCTCACATCTGTTTCGTTACAAATACAAAAATGCACTCGGGAAAGTGTAGAAACGATATTAAGTTATGCAAGGTCGGTTTGTGTTGTTGCACAAGTTCCCGGGAACCCGCCTTATGATAGGCCTCATGATAATATGCTTAAATTGTTCAATGGCAGTCAATGCACGCAGGTTCGGTAGACGAGCGCTGAACTTGTTTTCCAAGACAATATGGCTTGACGCCAAATACAACGTGGTGCCTCTGGACGAACTATGGACTTGAGAGTGGGCCTAATTGAACGGGAAATCCTGGTATAAAGTATTTATGATGTGAAGTTTGATTTGGCACCGTGAATAAGGTGCGGCATGGCATCATAGCTATCCGTCCCGTCTAGGGCTGAGTATGACGCTTAATTTGATTTGCTGTGATTTACCGACCAGAGTATCCCACCGCTAAGCTAGCCAGTGTATATTCAGAGTATCATACCTATAACGAGGATTGTTATCCTGTAGAAAATCGTATGGGAATTTTCTCACAAGTGTGATCTAAGCTACCGTATCGTATCTTATCGCAGTGGAGGTGGCGTTACACAGTTAACTGTGCCCACAATGGACACCATGCAAGCCTGTGTAACGTCCAAGCTCTTGGCAACCGAGGCTTCTCAGCCTCACCCTTCGGCCCATTCTTGTGAGAGGGCTGAGGACAAAACTTCGATCGGTACCTCACGTTCCCAACAACGACAACAACTACAACGTGGGTACCTCAGAACGGACGAAACGAACGACAAAGTCTCCGATTCGACCGAGTATCACAGCACGGCAACTCCCGGTATTGATAAGTTTTTATCTAATTAAGAGTTTGCAGAAACATTACAGATAGTTATCAGTTCACCGGTATTGTGGCATTGCCAGGTCGGGTGTGTGCAGCTTTGGCGTAAGGGTAGGGCTGAAGTATCTTGAGAAAAAGAGTGACATCCACGGTAGCCATATATAGATATACAGGTAGCGTAAGTATCATCTGCTAATAATTGCACATAAAGCTTTTGCATCTTTACTTCCTTTTATTTATTTGTGGGGTCGCTAGTACTGAAGTAGACAAAAGTCTCATTACTACCTAATGAAGCTCGCAGCACTCCTCCCGTTAATTCTCTCCTTCGCGGGCATAGTCCTGACCAGACAAATCCCACAAAACCTCCAAACCTTCCTCGACGAGTACAAAGTTCGTATGCGCAATTCCTCATTCCTTAAATTGATCAAATGTGCTAAAAAATATATATATATACACTACAGGACGGGAAATGCCCAATAGCGCTAAAATCTGGCTTCCAATTCTCTGAAAAGCAAGCCAAATCTGCAAAGTATTGCACAGCACCCGACCGCAAACTGATATGGATCGCTGGTCCCAATTCACTTGCGGACATGGACATCGACTGCGACGGCTCCAACCGCTCCGCTGGAAAATGCGCGAATGATCTAACGGGGCAGGGCCAGACTGCATTTAGAGATAATGTGGCAAGATACGGGGTTGAGGACCTGGACTCTAATAAACATTCATATATTGTGTTTGGAAATCAGGGGTACTCGCCCTCATTTGAACCGACGCAGTATGGAGTTCCGGAGCTAGGTATTGCGGTGGTGGTTTGTGCTGGACAGTTTGTAGGTCTATATTTTTCTTCTTCTTCATGGTTAGCTTGAGGAGGTTGGGCTAAAGCTGGAGTGTGGGTGTGGCTTAGTTCTATGCTGTCTGGGGAGACACAAACGGCGGTACACTAGTTGGTGAAGCGAGTATATCTCTTGCGACCGCTTGCTTCGATCCCAGTATGACGGGCAATAACGGACACACTGATAGAGATGTTTTGTACCTTGCTTTTACCGGTAATAGAGCTGCGCCGAATTCTACTGTAGACTGGTACCAACCCCCCCGTTCTTCCCCGTGACAAATATCATCACTAATAAACCCCAGGAATGCAAACACATTCCAGGACTTTGAGAATTCGCTGGAACCACTTGGGAGGCCATTACTAGAGGAAGTGTGCGTATAATCCATTTCATTCATCCCTATCCAGAGCCTAACTCTAGCATTCCCTTTGTATTTTTTTTTCTTTTTTTTTTGCTACCAGAACATGGATTAATCGGGGATGGAACTACAGATGCGCCGGGTACAATGATGGGAAAGGATGTTCGGGAGAGGGTTCGCCCACTGGTTCTGCTTCCCCTGGGACTTCTTCGGGAACTAATAAATCAGGGAAAAATTCTGCTGGTGCGCGAGTGATCTGGCGTGATGCAATGATGGGGTGGTGGCTTGCGTTTGTGTTGAGTGGTTGGGGGGTGGGTCTTTGTTAGGGTTTTTTAAGTTGGGATACAGGGGGATTGTTGGGGTTAGGATTTCTTCTTGATTTGGGATTGATAGTTGCCATAGTCATGTATTACCGAATGCGGGGATGGTTCGGCTGGGTTGGATGTGTGATGGTTGATGGATGTAGTAAGTGTTGAGTGCGAGGGAGGTGTGATGGGCTGCGAATGGTTGATATACCAGTATTGTTGTTTATTGTTATCTATACAATATAAAGGAATGGCTTCTTGTATCTGTACTGCACGTGTACCTTTAGTAACCGAAAGGTCTTTGTCAATGTGTACACTGCAGTCGCCCACTTGATCAATCAGATAGAATAGATGTTTTTATAGCAGGTTAAGGACTAAGTTACCGTACTTCTTACCGCCCACCTTTTTCATGGTGTAAGTTAATCCCGCCAGTCTAAAACTGGAGGATCATTTCATCGCGAAGATCGGGTATCTGTGAGTGATACACCATCACGATTCGCCACAATAAAGTACAAAAGTGCACTGTTTGAAGTAATTAAGTATTGAATTCTTAAAGGGCTATTGCCCCATATCACAACAGCGTTATTATTCAAGCACAGTACGATGGTGTTGGATACCTTCAGCTTTCGTAGCAGGATTTTAGAAACATGCCATTATTACGGGAAGTGATTATAATAGTGAGATTTATATTCTCCACGGAGGCGACAAGTATTCAAAGCAGGTAATTCTATGATACAAATGAAATTAACTATAGCGAGATCGGCCGTAGAATTCTCAGCAGATCAAAACACCTGAGGCATATCCGCTCGGGAATCTAGACCTCAAATCCACCCCCAAACAACCATACAGCATCGAAAGAATATACATAATCCACTATTCCCCCTCAACTCCCCCAAACAACATTACCAACTCCCAAAACTACGACCAAGACCCCAATTACCCTCCTCAAATCCCCGTTCCCATGGACAGCACCATTGGCCAAAGCCTTCTGCAGAAACTTCAACCCTCTCTGTTCGCCCCCACCCCCGCCTCCACCATTCCTCCCCTCCGCAGTCCCATTAGCAACCCTCCCCAACATCCCCAACAAGTCCGCAAACTCCCTCGGCCAATCCTCAAGCACTCGTTTCCTACATTCACTGCGTCGCTCCCTCTTGACTTGCCCGGGCTCGCACTTATCGCAGCGCCACCCCGGGGGGTCTTTTCCTGCAGAGCGGATGGCAGCTTTGGCTTCGTCTGTGCAGAAGAGGGTCCAGTTTCCGCGGTAGGCGGTTATTGTTGGGATAATGCTTATGATGCTGATATCGTTATCGTTATCGCTGTTGTTGTTTTCATTATTGCTTCTGTCCCAGTCCCTCCCTTGGCCTTTGTTTTTGTTTTGACGGGAGGTTTGGAAGCGGTGGTTGTGGCTGTTTGCAATGGGGTTGAGATTGTGGATTGAGTTGTTGTTGCTGTTATGGTTGGTGTTTCGAGAGATGGAAGGGTTTGGATGATGGTGTTGAATGTTGGTTGGGGAGTTTGTGAAGGTTGGAAGGGGGTTGGATATTGAGGCAGTGGAGATTCTGGAGAGGGTTGGGTAGTTGATTGTAGAGTTGGTGATGGGGATACTCGTGTGGCTGAGTAGCTGTTGTGGGTGGGAGGGTCGATGCTGGTGGGGTAAGTTGTCCGGGAGGGCTACTTTGACCTAGGGGTGAACTAGTGGGGGGAGGTGCAGGGGCATTCGTGGAAGTTGGAATTGGTAGTAGAACCGGAATTTTTGTCGCTGGAGGGGGAGTAATCGCGCTCCTTGAGGGATTTGAACTTGCTGGTGGCGGGGTTGGGACAGTTTGTGATGCCGGGCTTGATGTAGTGAGTAGCGGTATATCTTGACCATTATTGCCGCTCCCGTCCCCGTTCCTACCCCAATCCTCACCGCCACCACCCCTTCCGAAACCACCTCTCCCAATCCCACCGCCCTTTCCCCTTCACCTCCCCCTTCCCTCATCACCACCATTATTATTATTACTATCCCCTGCTTCATCGCCGCCGCCTGTCTGGCAATCAGCGCGCAACCTTCCCTCACAAAACCTTTGCCTTGCACTTTCTAGTGATAACCTTAAGGCTTCATCATTCAGTCCAGAAACACTGTTCCCAATAATTCTTATACAGTCCTCCTTTCTCGCCTCACAGCTCCTGCTGTCTCCCTGGCCTAAGAAAATTGGCGAAAGCTCTTCATCTGAGACCCTTGATCCTGACTTGAAGGGACATTGCGCAGCAACAAGGCTAGTAGCAACAAAGCATATTGCCAGTAGGGTGCGTGTGAACATGAGTATAAACTCCTTTAGAATGAGCTAAATATCTGCATGCGTGAACTTGATTGATGCCAGCTGCGCGAAAGCCTGGTTGTGAGTTTGATATAAGGTTAAAATCTTAAGCGAATGAAATACAGTAACGACCGGCGCTGGAGTTATAGAGGATGGGTGAGTTATTTGACCTGGCCATAGGGGGAGTACCACTACTATACCAACGAGTTGAATAAGTGTATTTTGATAGATCTTGGCACCAGAACGAAAGCATGATGGGGAGTACAAACTTCAAACAAAGTTTTGACCCTACAAGGATGGGATCGGAGGACGGCCTTAGGAATACCGGGCTCACGAGCTAAGATCCTCCGATATGGGGAGGTGGTACTTTGCCATGTATCCGTAATTTGTAGGTAGAGATTTGTCGAAAAGGATGGTCGTAGAAAAGGCATCAATGCGACCGAAGAGAATGTGATACCCGTGTAAACAAGGCTTAGCCCACCGTTGACGAGATATAAGCTAGAATTTGGACAATCACTCTAATAGAAAATACCCAGCTCAATTATCCATCGCGTTTAACATTTCGCCCCAAGCCTATCCCCAACAGAAACCCCGAATTGATAATGTACCTTCTGTTGCTGCAAGTACCGTAGTCTAGTCCCAAAATTATCGGCAACACTACCGCAGTCCCTTCAAATACCGGTAGCACATCTCGAAAGGTTCAGGTATCATCAAGCCTTATATGCCTTCTCCCGTGCGTTTTCGGTAATCTTCGGAAGTAGGCATAAGTTTGCACCAGCGCTTACCCAATAAGTTAATGCGTTCATGGGATATCACGTCTGATAAGGGTGTTTCAAAAAGGATCGGCGCTAGTGCAAATCTTAAACCTTCAATCAACTTCGTCCTTGCGACAGTTCGGGTTTGTCCCAAATCATGCTGGATGTGCTGGTGCGATAGCTTGTCTTTTCGAAACTCGGTCGCTTTTGACACTCAGTATTGACGGACCTCTCTGCGTACAAGACTATTGTCGTCTGAAGTGCGAAACTGTGATTCCCCATTTACTGTTATGCGCTTAGCGAATTTTAAGCTTTGCTTTTGCAAGTGATGAAGAATTAATACCGGTCCGAGCCAGTGAGCTACAGGGTATCAGTTTCTCGGATGTATATCAAACTCGGGAGTGGGACTGAAGTAAGTATAACTTTTTTAAGTCCTTTAAGGATAGCAACAGGAGTGATGAAGTTTCTCCTAAGGATCGTGTTTGCAAGATCTGAGGATCATATTGAACCACAATCAACCTACTTCCTGAGTTAGCCCTAATCATCAAGGTTGAAGTGAAAGTTTACTCTGAGGATACCAAAACAAAGGAGCTAGGACCGACTCGCTTAAGGAATCACAGTTACAATAAAACTGTGGCGTAAATAGTGATTTAATACCTGGTGAGATATCACCAGACAGAAGGGAACCAAC
Organism: Choiromyces venosus 120613-1; assembly: GCA_003788595.2. Lineage (NCBI taxonomy): Eukaryota > Fungi > Ascomycota > Pezizomycetes > Pezizales > Tuberaceae > Choiromyces > Choiromyces venosus. The sequence continues at coordinate 546,184 of ML120409.1, forward strand.
TGTAAGCTGTAAAAGAGCCTCTGGCCTTCTCTTGTTGAGATCCCAAAATAACAATACAAAACTCCCCATCATCTACTTGCCAGAGCTTAGCTTATTCGTTATCGATAAGGTCAATTCTTTATTAATCACTCAGGACCTCAGTAATAGAGAATTTCGGAACACCAAAACCGTCAATTGGTCAATATGTAAAACCCCTACTTAGGCTAGATCGAACAACTTAAGACAGAGGATATCTGGGTCCCGGTCAGAATCTGTCAAAAAAACAAAAGCAAGAAAAATACCTGAAACAAGAGAGCGATGTGAAAAGTAACTTGTGAATTATACTGGAAGGTGACAAATTCATGAGCTTTATTCACATGAGCACTTTCTTCCAACTACTGGACACACCCCGGTAATATAAAAAGCCACTAAACTGCTGGGACATCCCCCGCATCCGATGTCGCAAAATTATTAAGAAAGAGAGATAATACGAATGTAAGGGTAAATGGCCTTTGTATCACTGAGGTGGCAGTGGGGTACCCACAGAGGAAAAAAAAATGTTTAGTTGCCGTTATATAGACACGAAAACCTCAGCCGAGTGATACCCAAGAATTGTTGCAGCCCAAAAAAAATCCATTTCCTTCACTTCCGAACCAATTGACTAACTCAAAAACTCATACTTAATCCTCGATCTACTCCCATCATCCTCAAATCTGACAACTGTTACCTCTTTGACAAATATATTGGGCTCGTCAACCTGGCCGACGCTTCTAAGATTAGTACGAGGGAACCATAGCGGTGCAGAGTGATTGGGGAGAACCTGTTGTAATAGGGAGCGAACCTTGCCATCACCCACACCACAGCCATCAGACATGTCAATGGTTTTGCCGCTCGGACTTTCTTTAAGCTTATTACTATCCAATCTCACGCGATTACCCCCACGCCCATCCCCATCCCCACCTCTGCCTTCACAACCCACCACCTCGCCATCCCACCCTTGACTCTTCAGCACCTCCCTTCTCCTGTCTCGCTCGTCAACCTCATTTCTAGGCCTCGGAATCCCCTCTCCAACCCAAACCACTCCCGTCAGCAAACCTCCACAAAATTTCTCTACGAAAAACTAGCAAACAAACCTTTCCCGACCTCTGCCCCATGTTCAAAAGACCCAAGTCCACCACTCGTTGCTTGGCGCGTTCTGTGAAGCCGTACGGGGGTCTGGATTTTGACGGCGGCCTTTGCCGCAGCTAGGACACGCTGTCGGTGGGTTAGGCGTGGTTTATGAATTTTCTTCGGTGTTTGAGACATGACTTATTCTGTCAATGGACGTGGTACAGGATTGAGGATAGAGGGATAGGGGAGTAGGTGTGTCGATCTGTTTTTCTTTTTAATGGGCAGAGGATGTTGAGATGGATGGATTTCGCAGGTGATGTGATGCAGTCAAAAGCTTATTTCTTTTTATGCAAGGGGCCGGGAAATTGTTAGAGTTATGGCGAGAGCGAGGATAGTTATAGCATCGTATGTATATTATTCAACTAGCAAGATGCGGGAAAGTCATTGATTGTCACTCATCTTAATGTTTGTTCCCTGTCGATGTGGTCTTTGGTTCCTCGCTTTGATTTTTTCTACCCTAAGAATAAAAATCGGAATAACAACAATGCGTTGTGGTGATTCATTGAGATTATCCAGAAACAAAAAAATAAAAATAAAAAAAAAGCCCAACTTATTCACAGAGTCTGATATGGTACTGGCACATACGGGTAGACCAGTACAGTACTAGCATTTATCGTTTGTTTCTGACGGCACGAGATTTATCTTTATCACCGGCATTTTTGTCGAGTATCGTACAGTCTTACTCAAAACGCACTTGAATAGGAAGGCTCGAAGAGGTATATTCGACACGGTGCCCTGGAAGCACGAAGGATTTAAGACTAGTGGCCTATTTCAGCAACAATACGATTTTGCTTGCAATTATATCAGAGAATGAGCCATGGAAAAATGATTTTCTCTGGTATCGAGGATGTTAGCACCAATGCAATAATGTTTGCCGCAGCTCGCACCAAAATTTAATAGTCAAGCATAGATTTCCATGGCAATTTATGTATATGAGAGATTAAGCGCCACAATTTAGGCCACCAGTCCAACCCACCTTGCTCTCAAACACTTAACTTACTGTATGCCCACCCACTCTTCACTACCGAGTCTAAATAACCTCACTGAATCAACAAAACCAAAAAACTTTAATCAACCTCCACTTCACATATCACATACCAGTAGCCTAACGTACGAAAAACACATCATAATGGGCAATGAAGGATCTAAATACAGGCCGGAGATATCGAGGTACATCATTACCAAACTGAAGAAACCCTCGCAACGATGGCACTGACAAGCATCCGCCGACAGCTTTCTCGAAAGTGAGATGATAGCCTTGCAAGGCACGGATTCTGTCAAGGTTTATGTGCACGAAGGGCTGTGGAATGCAATATACAAGGATGTAGAGAATTGTTGGTGGAGTTCTCTTCCCAGCGGCACGATTAAGCGGTTCGTCGAATTCCTTTATCAAGGGGACTACACTACTCCACCACCGGGTCCTCTCTCTGTCATCACAATGTATGGTCAAGGCAATGATTCTGGGGCTAAAGAGAAACAGAAAGAAAGTGAGATAGGTCTTACCGCAGTATGGTAAATAGAAGCTGATTTACTCTACTTGCTCCTACAGTCACGCAATTTCCCGCCCCTACCAAATTCAAAGGCTATGAAGGGGTCCTCCTCAGCCATGCCGAACTATTTATAATTGGCCATAGCCAAGATATCGATATCCTTAGGGATACAAGCTTCCTAAAGCTCAATAGGGATCTTGAAGAGGCAGAAGCTAAACTGCCCAAGCCCATATTCTTAGAAAACATAGTTGAGCTATTCCGTTACTCATACAGCCAAAATTTCATGAGCAACAGCCCCGCGTGGGGAGATCTTCAGGAGCACCTCTCCAAGATGTGGGTGGAAAAGATAGAGTTGCTTCATGAAATACCGATTTCTAGTTTGTTCATCGGGGAAGGAAAACTCATGAAAGATCTAATGAGTGCAACTACCAAGAGTCTGGTTGAAATGAAAAAAAAACAACAGGCGGCTGAGCCGGAATCAGCTTAGGTGAAAAGACCCCGGACAGAACAGAAACAGGTATTAACCTCTCATGTGGAATATCGGCGGTGCGCATGACGACTTTAAGGTCATCGTAATAGCAAGTCTGAAGAGCTGATGATATATACTAGGGTGGTGGATACTTCTGGCGGTAATCGTGTCGGGGTCGACGGGATTTCTGCCTCCCTATATCCACCCACTAGGCCCGGAGAATCTCAGTATTTTCAGGTCATTCACCAATCGGAGGATTCTCTTTAGAATGAACAAGAGATATAGCTTGTGTTGTTTTTTTCTCAGGATAAAAAGGCATTTCTTTTCCCTCCCTTTTTCTTTCTAACTTTCTCCCCTATACAGGTGTCATGCTTCTCTTCCTCCCTCACAAGTCTTTATTTTATTACAAGAACGCTTTTTGGAAAATCATTTCTCTGCTTCATCTAAAGCATACGTATTTCATGACTCGTGTAGGTTAGTCATAGTTTAGGTTATGCGGATATTGGCTACTCCAACTTAGTCCCTTGGGGAGCGAGTGATATCGAACGAGTACTTATAATGCCTGACTCTGACCAGCTATGGCAAACCCCAAGCAGTATCTGAGCTGGTCAGCCAAATTGAGAGAAACCCATTTTTCAACCAGGACTAAAACCCTCACCCCAAAACAGAAGATAAAAAGGGATGACATTGGATAAGTTATATACCATCTTACAGAAAGCAAATCCCCTATTTTTATGTACTCCAACCAGCATCTTTGGTGCTTTTACTTTTCTTCCTGCTTAGCCACCACTTTCACCGCTGGCCAGTCCGTTGCGCGAGCCAAATATTGTTTTTCAGAAAATACTCATTAGACAAAGCTGATGAGGCTATTGTGATTGATTCAGACATACCATCATGTGTTGAACGCTCATGGGCTATCGTGCTTCGATATCTCAAGACAATGCTTACGTCCCTACGAAACCTAGTACTGCGGATATAGGCGGTGAATACGAATCAATGACGTGCAAATTTCATACGTACCAAAGTAGATGAGGGTCCCTGAGCAAGAACGGGGGGTTGGTAATCCCTTATATAGTTCGCTGTCTCCCCACTGCCTCTCACCTGGAGCATCACCAATGAAGACAGCTCCCCGGAATGAGACAGTTTTATTCTCAAAGACGTCTTCTCAAATTTTCTCTTGGGGTTAAGTTAGTGATAACTCCCCCCGTGTTCACTTCTTTGGAGCTACAGATTTCTTCCGTAGGAATTATCGGCAGGGAGGACAGCTGGGGGTGGATTCCTCCCATAAGATAAGAACAATCCCACTTGTTTGCGATCCTATTGTCATTAATAGGAAATTTCGAATAACCCTAACCTTACTTAGACTCAAAGGTTTCTATTACTGCACTGCCTTGTACTAGTACAAGCAAAAGCACTTCTGCAAAAGTCTTAGTAAAATGAGCTTTTTTCACACCAAAAACAGCAAATTTCAGCTGCTTGCAGTTTAGGAACTACAAAGTATTTTTTGACCTGACCTCAGGCATCTAGTTACTCTAGCTTTTCCCTACTCTCATGAAAATTTCAATCAATCTGGTGAAGATTTGGAAAAGTTATGTAGTCTCAAATTTTTCAATATGCCAAAAAGTAGCATTTTACATACAAAATTGTCATTGCAATGGGTATCATCAACTTTGAGGACTGATAACCCAACATCATAAAGTTGTTCAACTTGACAAGTGGTATCTAGTGAAAGCTACAATGAATGAAAATAATTGAGCAGGCCATTTCACCAAGACTTTTGCCTAGGTACAGTATCGTACTGGATTTTCAAAAGATATGGCACCTGGAACTGGTAGTAAAATTTATAGTACCTAGGCAAAAAGCCTTGGTGAAATGGCCTTTTTGCACCAAAAATTGTCATCTTTGATTACCCTCTACACCTGGAACCGCTTCAAAAGAAATGCACACAATCTACTGAATTATTTTCACATTCATTGTAAAGTACTAGGACAAAATATTTCGCGCGACACCGGTTTTTACACCAAATTTAGCGAAAAATAGGCATTTTCGAACAGACAATTCCCAACGCTACCTGCTTGAAAACACTCCAAAACCTTCCATCAGCTAGATAATTAGTATAAATTTAATCCCCAAGAGTTAGAAGCGCAAGGAATCAAAACTGTATTCCTTGTTCATGATTGCACTGACTTGTGTGAAAGTGACCTAAATTTTTGTATGGCGCTCCATACAAAAAAGTACATGACAACCAATACCTTCCACTTAAATGACATTTTATCCACTCTTTTATAATATTTGGAAATCCTGAAATGTTTTCCATGTTATCTACGGGCTTATTTATGCACTGCCAAGTTTTGGCAGAATCTCATAGGCTTTGTGTTGTGAGAGAGGGTGGTGAAAATGGATACTTTTGGTGTAAATAGGGCCTCGCGCGAAACGTTTTAGGAGGTTACCTTAGCTTTCACTAGGTACCACTTGTGAAGTTAATTTCCTTTATGGGGTTGAGTTATCAGTCTTCAAAGTTGACACTACCAATTGCAACGGCAATTTTGTATGTAAAATGATACTTTTTGGCATATTGACAACTTTGAGACTGCATAACTTGTCCAGATCTTCACCAGATTGATTCAAATTTGCGTAGGAGTAGGGGAAAGCTAAAGTAACCAGATGCCAGAAGTCAGGTTGGAAAGATACAGTGTAGTTCCTAAACTATGAGCAGCTGAAGTTGGCTGTTTTTGGTGTGAAAAGCTCATTTCACCGACTTTTGCCCAGGTACTTTTAACAGTGATCGCTCAGCAGCAGCTTACACTATTAACCAATCATGGGTCTCGGTGCTCGGTAGCTTAGGGATTAATCGTCACAACTTAGGCCTCCAGCCTTAATAAACTCTTTCCTCAACTATTACCTATCATACCCGATCCAACTCGGCAACAACCCCACACTTCGGTTTAACCAATTGTAGTTCTATCACAACACCTCCGCGAACTACTAGAAACAGTAGCCTTGCTACCTTTTCATGTACAAGAGGTAACTAGCAGCAGAATTTCATTACTCTTGAGCCTGTCCCGGCAGCGAGTTTACCGGGTTATCACTCGTGGCTATATCATACTTTGGAGACAATCCGGGGGGGGGGGTTTCTCTTTTTCCTTTTCCCCTTCTTTGGCGAACACAACGACTCATCCTACCCTCACTATGGAACTCAAATTCAAATGGGCTAACCAATGAAATAGATAATTAAGGGATTAGAAAACAGACACAAAGCTCGCGCCCAAACAACATCATGGAGAGAACCAATATCTCAAGGTGCATCCTTTCAAACTAGCATGGCTGTTGCGAAATAGCATTACTAACTGCGGTCTACTAAACAGCTTTTTCACCGGCAACGTGTTAGCGATAAAAGGCCGAGATAGTGGGGAGACAGTCTATGTTCACAAATCGCTGCTAGAGGCGCGCAGAACGGCCCATGGGAATTGTCTATGGCGGTGTTTCTCCGTCGCCACAATCACGAATTTCGTTGAGTACCTTTACCAAGATGACTACACTTCTCCACTCCCCGCCGTTGACAAAACGAAATGTGAGGAAATCTCTTTTTTTTTTTCCAACTGTACTCGGCTATGGTAAATGGATTCTAATGAACTTGTACTTAAAGCTCCTCCATGTACTCTCTCCGCCGATTCTGCTGTCAAATACCGTAACTCCGTTAGCTATGAAGAGGTATTTACCCGCCATGCTGAGCTATTCATACTTGCTCGGGGGCGCGGCATACATGCTCTTGGAATGATATGCCTCGGAAGGCTCAAGGAAGCCATGGCAGAGGCGGAAGGGAAACTTCCACAATCACTTTTCTTGGAAAACATGAGTGTGTTGATCCACTACTCATACAACCCTTGCTGCAACTGTGACGAGTCCGTATGGGCGGAACTCCAAAAGACTGTTTCCGAATACTTGGCATCGAGGAAAGGGTGGCTTCTTGAAGCGTCTGTCTCTGAAGTGCTCTATCGGGAGCAGGAACTCGTGAAGGACTTGTTCGCCGCTACTCTCCAACTTGCTATTGACACTGATAAACGTGTGAAGGAGGCTCAGAAGCTAAGGGATGGTTTGAAACAAGTGCCCATGGTGTAGGTTATTGCTGGGAGCGGTAAGGGTGTGGGTTATCTACCGCTAGATATTAAAAAAGTTGTTTCCGGTGGTCTTGTGTAAGATAGTTTACAGTATTCAGAAAGGTCGCCTCATCTTAGGCCCAGTCTTTGGGTATCTTGACTTTCGTTTTCCCGACTTCCACTACCCTCGCACCCTGCGGATCCCGGGGTTTATTAGAGGGAGCCGGGGGGCGGGGGGGCGGCGTATATGAGAGGAATTGTTAACTAAAATTGCTGTACTCGAGATATATTGGAAAAATCCCGAGTGGTACAGTGCACTGTACCACAAGAGAAAATTAAGATTCAGCCACTCTAGCAACCCACTTCACAACTACTGCACTTGTCAATTTCTTTTCTGTATCCTCGAGGTAAACCTCCCTAGTAACCAACGCACCACCCACTATAACACCTTGACAGAAACAGGCAAGATCTTATTTTCTAGAAAAACAGGTAGGTTGCAATAGAATTCGAGTCTTGGGTATCTAAATTCCAGAGATTTATACAAGAGCGTTGGCGTTGTGTTGCCAGAGGATACAGAAAAGAAATTGACAAGTACCGGGGGTTAAGGGTAAGTGAGGCGAACTCGGTCAGATTGACTGGTGTATGGAGCCAGTAAGAATTGTCCGACATATAATAAGATGCCACATGGCTTTTAACTCTATTGGCTACAACCTTAGAGTCATTATGGAGTTTTCTCCCATGATCATGCTATCTTCAACTCAACTCAGTCAAGCATCACAATGAAAAACAAAGGCTGCCATGCAGATTATGCTATACCAGAAGACCACTGGCACTGTGAAACCACCCAAGATGAGTGGTTACAAGTAGTAACCCTACAGGATAAAGCTGGGATGACCTGGAAGGTATGTAATTGACTTATCTTCAGAAGATGGTATTGACCTAGGGGTAGCAAATTGTGGAAAAGTTGGACATAGACTTTTGGACATGTCAGAAGATTTACCAAAGAACCATACTCTATGGTACCCCATCAAATCAACATCATGTAGGCTATTCCATCCTCTTCAATGATGCTGAGAAGCAACAATTAGTCAAGTTCATTACATAAGATGCTTGTACCCAGCAGTTATAATGGGAGGAAGTCATTATAGAGATGGGATATCAATATTCTATATGCACTATTCATGATGTGATTGCAGGTATGGGATATCATAAAAGAGTACCACAAAAAAAGTAAGTCTCTCTAGACCCTTGGGGCTATGACTTTGTGGAAAATTCTTCCTTCTTTTTATTATCTTTCATGATATTATATAAAAAATATGAACGTATTTTTGCCCCCCAGTGTAGTAGCTTTTGGAGACTTTCAACTGGAGTGAGGCTAATGTTATTTCCATGGGCAGATAGGGTATTTGGGTAAATAATAAGCCATTGCAAGTTCAATGGTATGAGGAGCACCTAGGCTGGAGTGAAGAGGATTAGATGTGAACCCTCTGGACCAATAAATCTACCTTTTCTACTGCTGGCTTCAGCCATATGCCTTGGGTCTTAAGAAAAACCGATGAAGAATTTCACCCAGATTGCATTGATCAAGTATGGGGGTCAGGTCATAAATCTATAATGGTATGGGGAGCATTCTGCTGGACTATGAAGTCTTGGCTCTATGTGGTTCCTCCAGGAACTACATTAAATTCCCAGAAGTATGCTAATAATGTCCTACTTTTATATTTACTACCTTTCTGAACACAGACCAGTGAGGAATATGGCTGGACCCAAATAGTTGAAGATAATGCTCCCAGGCATAAAGGAGTAGCTAATAGGGTCAGAGAAGAGTGTGATATGGACTGTCTGCCTTGGTCTCCTCAGTCTCCTGACTTGAATCTAATTGAAGCTTTATGGACAGAGATTGAGAATGAGTTGAGAGAAATACATGAGTGAGTTGAGGATCTAGATACTTTAGTTTTGATGGTAAAGATTGCATGGAGGAATATTCCTGCTGAATGCTTAATTAATCTTGTTCACAGTATGCCTTGAAGGCTGGCTGCTGTAATTGCTGTAAATTGGAAGGCTACTCCTTATTGATACTATCTGGTATTACTGTATTTAATTCTAAACTCTACTTTTCTTTTCAAAAACTACATATCTCCAAAAGTTCCCCTCACTTATTTCCATCACCAATTTTCTTGCTTTGTCATCTTAGACAGCCAATGATACTTGCAGTTTCCTCTACCTCCCATATAAGAAACTCCCAATTAGTGCCGAGTTCGCCTCACTTATGCTCACCCCCTAGTACAGCACAATGCTTCATGACCCCTCTGTGGCACCCGCCAATCACGTGTTACCCCACCACCCCGCGGCAAATCACTCTTTAAGTAGGCGGTAAGCGCCACAGTTAGGCCTCCAGTCTTGATATGGTACAGTACTTGCCTGTTTCACCCACCTCAACCTGGAGAGTACTGTTATCTCTACATACATCAATATTTGCGCAAGACTACTTGCCGTAACTTACTATTGTATCATACCCTTTCACACCTACCTTACTTTATCGAGTGCGATTCACAACCTAGCCTATCTAGCCCATCCCAGCGGAAAAGAGAAAGAGAAAGAGAGTGTAGGTTCTTCAGGCGGCGAAAAGAGATACTCTGCGCAGCCTGCCAGGCCATACCCGTCTATAAACTACCAAGTATGGAGAGACCGAATATCTTAAGGTTCTTTTCTCCCTCCATTCACCCCTCCTATCCCATAAACCTAATCAGATGCCCTCCCCCCCAAAAAAACTACACTACCGACCTAAATTGATCTGTTCCCCGACAGTGCTCTCAAAACCAAGGTGACGGCAATACAAGCCTCGAACTCCGAAAAGTTCTACGTGCACCAAGGCCTGATAGATGGAGGTTGGGTTGGTGGGGCAATGGGGTGTACATGGTCTTGTTTTTCGGGGGATATAGTCAAGAGTTTTGTGGAGTACCTTTACCAGGGTGACTATACTACTCCGGAACCTACTCGAAAACTTACTCGGGTGCTGGTTACGCCCAATACGCCCGATACTTCGGATTGTGATCTGCTTGATTGGCCTGATGGGTCGGACACTGGTGAGTGGAGAACTAGGAGTACACATGAGGGTAGGTGAGGGGAAGATCTCACAATGTATTCTGGAGGGGACGGACAGATGGATGCTAATGCTGTTGTTGCTTGTCAAGCTCCTCCGTCGTCCACTACCCCTCTGCTGGCTTCAAAGGCGCTGGACTACGAAAAGGTTTTCCTCGCACACGCTAGATTATTCATTCTCTCTCGGCGGCGTAAGGCACTCGCTATATCAAACATGTGTCTCGAAAGGCTTGAGGACGCGATGAAAGAGGCAAAAGAGACAATCCTTGAATCCATATTCGTTGAAAACATGCGCGCGTTAATTCGATACACCTACAATCCTTGTTGCCCGTCTACCAACAGTACATGGGATGAACTGCAAAAATGCGTTTCCGGATTCCTGGTAGCGCAGAAAGGCTGGATGCTTGAGGTGCCGGCCTCTCAGTTGATCGATGGGGAAGACAAACTGGCAAAAGACCTTTTGGCTGGAGCCATCAAACTTCTTGTGGAGGTCGAGGAAAAAATGGAGGCATTGAGTTTGGAGGTTGAGAAAAGAGTGGAGACTTCGGAGTCGGAGGCTGAGTATAAAACAGAGATTTTGAAGCCAGCGGCTGAGAACACAGGGAGGAAGTCAAGGAAGAAGAAAAAAAAGGTAAGCTCTAACAGTTTGGATCCGGTGGGGGGAGAGTGTAAAGAATTCAATGCTTACTATATGAACCGACAACCCCTTTTATAATACTATAGTGGGAAGGATTTCCCGTTTTTGATCACTCCTTCACTTCTTCTGCGGGGTGGTAATTTATTGAACTCCGGCCTAGTTCCTGTTCACCGCAAGAGTGCGCTATAGTGTTTTTTTTAGGGAGGTGCAAAAGAGGAGAGGAAATTCTTTGAGAATCGGGGGGGGGGAAACAAACAGGCACTTTATTTTATTTTCCTTACGTTTCTCTCGCTTCTCCCTTTTCTGTGTTTGTTACCTCAGTCTTTGCTACTTAAGTCATTCCGTTACCTCATCAAGTATACTATCTCATCAGTAGTATTTATCGCATGACCGGGTTTTCCCGGTATTGGACCTTCCCTCTTTCAAGGGGGGCCTTAGTTGTGACTCGTGGGGTTTTGCCATTCTCTAGCCTCTCGGGTTGGGTGTTGGAAGGGTGTTCATTTGAAGAGAGGCCCCGTAAGCAGAATAAGTCATATCAGAAGCCTCAACCATCGCGAGTAATGAATTAAAAAGTACAGAAGAAAGCCAATGCCAATGTAATGGATAGACTCTGAAATTCCTTGCTTGATTTCTCCGATCAGAAGGCCTGGGGTCTCTTCTTTATAGTCACTGGTGGTGGGCAAGAAGGCGCAACACTCTCCCCCCAGTTCGCAATCATCCACAAAAATATTCACGATTACGTGTAAACCATTCTGAACACCATTACATCCGCAACACCAGCACGGGAGAGCGTCAGCTACGGTCTGCAGCTCAGAAATACGCACTTTGTTCTTCGGAGATCAATTGAATCGAAATTGGTGTAGGTGAAAACAGGAAAAGCAGCAGTGAGACTATAGCTAGAGAAATTATCATAAAATTAGTGATTACTCGAGTACTTGGGGTGCCATTCACCACACAATCCTATTATTGCAGGCAGTACCGTCTTTTACCAACGCCAGGTTTACCTCTCCCATACTAGCGGTAGGGCTTGTTGATATCCCCTCTCGAATCATTCAAGTCTATGGATAAAGCGTTCTAGAAGGAGCAAGACCGCCCAAAGTGGGTTACTAATCACAGGGTTTAAGTTAGATAAGCAAAATCCCAGAAAAAAAAAAAGCACTTCATTCTCACAGAAGAGGAATTGGTTTTTGGCACAAAGTTCCTCCCAGAGATTCCGAGTCTACGGCGAGGCTACTCACTTCGTAAGAAGGTTTCTCCATAGAAGTACTTTCGCGTTGGACTAAAAACTGTACACATCGAGTACTCGAGTACTTGGAGCTATGGTTTTGGACTTCTGTGCACTGTTCTAGGAGTAGAAGGACCAATGCTTATAGCCATAGGAATTAATCCAAAATAACGGCTGCAAGCTCCTACAGCTAGATCCTCAGTCACAAAACAGCGCCATCAAGGCATCATTGACATTAAGCTCCATAGTCTAGTAGAAACAATTGAAAGAGATTTCAAGTGAGCTACAATGACCGCAGAACCGGCTTTGGAAGCCTTGGCAACTGCCCACGAGTTGTAGAAAACGCAACCCAAGGCAATAAGTACCCCGCGTGATGTGGGGGCAACGAATCCAGAGATCCCACAAAGCAAGGGGACTTCCAGAAATGTGAAAAATACTCTATTGAGGTGTATTAGCAGCATATTTTGTTTCAGATCGCGGATAGACAGAAGCCAATGATGGCCGACGCAAAAAGTGGGACCCAAGACTTGCTTGCTAACCGAATTCTTGATTAAGGCCTCCATCACCACTACCATCAACATCACCACAAGGATAGTGCGACTCTGCTTAGTAGAAAAGAACTACCTTCGGTTACCACAAAAACTCATCTTCGGACACTCAAAATCAACAAGGAAACATTCATCACAAACCGAGGCTCTACTGCACAATGGGGACAATTGGGAGGCCTTACATAGCCAAGTCGGTAGCCTTCGTTTCGCTTCGTTCCGTCCCCTCTTCCGTCGGGCAAATCGATATGGCGGATGCTAACCACGGCTGAACAAAACAAAAAAAACAGACGCTTCAGAGGCAAGATGGTGCCGCTCCAGACAATGGATGGTACAACACTTTATGTCCATGCCGGTATGCTTGACTCGGCACCTGGTATGTCTCCGGAAGTCCCCTGGGACACTTTCAGGACTTCTACGGTGGAAAGATACTTGGAGTATTGTTATCAAGGAAATTATCGTGCTCCCAAACCGGCTAAAGTGCCATCGGATACACCCACGAGCAGCGCTGACGGCTGCTATGAGCACGACCACCGGTTCTGGGATGCAGAATCAGACAACGAATCTACGGGCGTCCGGATTGCACAGGGCCAGTACGCCAGCAGGCACAACAGTGAGAGCTGGGACATCAGCTCAAACACCGAAGACGAAGACAAGGAAGGCGATGACACCGAAAATGACGACACCGAAGTTGACGACACCGAAGGCGATGACAAAGCGGACACTCCATCCCTAAGATATCCGAACGGTCTGGATTACGGGAGGGTATTCCTTGCTCATGCAGAACTCTACATCCTCTCCAAAACTCAAAAAAAAAAATCTCTTGCAAGCCTATGTTTCGCGCGGCTTTGCAAAGCAATCAAAAAAGCATCCGAAGAACCGGTCCGCCCTCGGTTTGCAAAAAACTTGAGTGACCTACTTCTCTATGTTTACAAGCATGGCGGCGTGAGCTTGGTTGATGACTGCGAGGTATGCGACCTACAGTCTATAGTTAGGTGGCGCGTAGCAGAACATATTGAGGAGATGAAAGAGGAATGTAGTTCCATAATGTGGTGCGGGGGAAAGCTGGCGGAGGATCTGATGAAGGAAGTGGTCGATCGGGTGGTAACACTTGAAAGTTGGTCGAAGCACGCCGCCAGATGGGATAATTATTAGAAGGAAACGATAAGAAGCGCAGAAAAGGGAAAGTGGGAGGTCGGAGGGCCGGTAAAGAGGGTAGAATTCTAGCTTTAGGGGTGATATGGCGATGACGCAGGATTTGGAATGACATGTATGGAGGAACACCAAGTTGACGAGGGATGTAATGAATTTGTTTGCCTTATTGTCAAAACAGTGGGATTGTGTTATGGAAGCTAGGGTCAATGATAACAATGTAGGTTGTCATCCACGAAGTTATTAAGCCTCTTTATCTAGCCCACCTCTGAAGGGTAATGTGAGAGTAATGGTGTGTAGAATACTCCCCATAGACGTAAACACGATATAGTGATGAGGAATGCGAGAATGGGAGGAAAAGGTTAGTTCTGTTATTAGTGCAGAGTTGTCATAAGCCGCTTGTAGGTGAGTATATATAGTGGGATCCCCCCCACCACCCCGCTTGATAGAAGCAACTGGCAGCCCCTGAATCATTATTCTCTTCACCCTTTCCTGTATTATTTGTCCATGGCGGATCATTTCTATCCAAGCTTGAAAGCTTGGATATCAATCCCTCATCTCCTCTCCATCTGACTCCATTGACCGCTTTCATTTTAGAATCCATCATCACCATGCTTTTAGCAATGCAGTATCGTATCACGCCGAACGCTCAAATCGAGAGGACAATTTCAATTTTATGATGCAATCATTTATTCCATTCCATTCCATTCATCGCCACCAGCTAGCTAAATACATAACACATGTCTACATTCCGATACGTTATACCTCCAACACCTTCCCCGACCACCCCTCAACATTCCGTCGCCACTACTTTTTTTTTTTGAGATAAAGCATACCGTTCTCCCGCAAGAAATCAAAATCAATCAACTCCTCCCCCGACAAATAACGAAAAACACAATGCCCATCATTCATTACACCCTTCTCCCTCCCTATGAGGAGAACAATCCATCCTATGCTGTCGTATAGCTTGCAGGAAAAAAAAAATGGAAAATGGGAAAAAATTGAAAAGGTAAAGGAAACTACCCCCACTTCTCCCGTATAATGAAAAAAAAAAATGAGAAAAATAGATAATAGGAATATAGGAAGGAACCAATCTCATAAACATCTGTCCAAGGGAAAAAAATAATTTCAAAATCATACAGCAGAATGGAACCACCCCGGAAACTCGGCAGAATGTTTTTATCATGATCGCCCATCGGACGAACTGCTGGAACTGCTGCTGCTGGAAGATGAGCTACTAGTTGTGCTGTCGGATGAGGTACCAGTCTCGCTCTGCGTTGTAAAGTCGGTGTCCGAATAGCTGTCACCACTGGTATCGTATTTATCGCTCACTTGAGTCCGGCGTCTGCTTACGAACATACTGGCAAAGCCGGCTGCAGCTCCTCCAATCAATGCTGCCAAACCACCACTTCCTTGATGGTGCCCCCCGCCAGAGGCGTGATGACCGCCGGACACCCCCGACACGACACCGGCACCACCGCTATGGCCATGGTGAGTAGATCCATAGTGGTGAGATCCAACAGCGCCACTTGCACCGTGAAGACCATGGCTAGTGTGATGCTCGTGGGTGTGGGTAGTGGTAGTGGTGATTTTCTGTCCTGGTCGTCTTCCAAACATTCCGGCGAGGAATCCTGTACCTGCTGCTGCGGCTGTACCGCCATGGTGATGGCTTCCATGACTATGACCTTCGTGGACAATAACAGTTTCTTCACGTCGACGGCGACCAAATGAATTGAGCCAACCGAAGAATCCCTTAAATCCCTTCTTGAGGCAACAGCAAAGGAGAATCAAAGCGATCAAGAACAATGCACCGAGTACACCTCCAACGATTCCACCAATTTGTGCGCCTGTAAGACCACCGCCGCCAGAATTCCCACCTACAACACCGCCAAATCCGAGAGATCCAGTGGGAACAGGGACCAAATAGGTGTTTGTGCCAGTAACAGTTGGGACCAAGATTTTTGAACCGGAAATATCGCCTCCAATTACGCCGCCATTGAAGGATTCTGTTGGTCGGGTTGGTGGGGTAAAAGTTCCACCATTGCTAATTGTTGCAATAAAACCGCCGCTCGAGCCACTTCCTCCAGATCCAGAAGGATTGCTGATGGACGATGTTAGAGATGGTGGGTTCCAAGTTGTTGAAGGAGGCCTGGAGGCAGAAGGGTTAACAGCCGTCGCAGAGGGGATGAAACTAGAGTAGACTGAGGTCCTGGTAATTAGACCAGTCTCAGTCCAGGTACGGGTGAAATACTGCCATGTTCCTTGACTATTGGAGTTAGATCCAGATCCCGAGTTTGTTGTTTGCCCACACTGTCCTTCAAACAAACATTTCTGGTTTGAAGCACAGCAAATTGTGCCGCAAGCCGACTCCCCAGAAGATGTATCACAAGAAACCTGGGGAATGGGGTCGGGTATGGGTGATGCTATTGTGTGATGGAGGAGTGTGAAAAGAAGGGAAAGAAGCGTTGGTGCTCGTGCAGCGCAACGCATTTTGTGAGGGGAGAAAAGAGAAAGTCGTTAAAAAAAGTTCGTCAATCGTAACAAAATTTCCTCCACTATCATCAACCAGATGGTAACGGTACAATCTGCACTGAATTGCGGGAGTCAGCCTTTTGTCGCAGGGTAATGATGGAGGACGAATATCGAAGGGAAGGGAGAGGAAGAGAAGGGAAGGGAAGGGAAGAGAAGAGAAGGGGAAGGGGGGGGAGGGGGAGTAGGGGAAAGGAGAAGGGATTCAAACTTACAGCTCAGCTAGAAAATCGGGGGTTGGTCGTTGACTTGGAAAGCGATGACCCAACCAGCGATGTTCAGCCGGGATATGCAGGTACGAGTTAACAGTAGCGACAATCTTGGAGAGAAAAGAGGTTGGAGGTGCGAGAGGCGAGAGGCGATGAAGAATGTGGTGAAGGAGGAGGAGGGGAAAGAGAGGAAAAGGGAAAAGGGAAAAGGACCTCAAGGGCAGAAGGAACAGTGAGGAAGAAGAAAAAGGATCAGGACAGCATTGGGGGTCCAGCCACTTCTTCTCTTCGAAAGTGAGAGGTCGGGACCACACGCAGATCCCGGAGGGCTGCGACGGTGGTTGGGGAGGAAACAGAGACCCGCCAACACATCAGCCAATCCCAACCAGTTTAATTATCCCAATTAGGCAATCATCATACTAAAGCGTTGGCGAGACAAACTGAGGTGGGGTTGGCCCCGACAGGGGTTCGTTCTTATCCAACCTCTGCGTTTTTTTCTTTTCAAACTTAAGCCAGTTTCCCGTGTCCTTGTGTGCTTTTTCAAATCTATACAGCATACCGTACGGGACCTGACAGGTAAGAAAAGGAAGCAAAAGAAGCTGCGAAGGAAAAAGACGAAACGGGTCAATTTTTCGGTGACGTGGGAACCGCGTTTTGCACTTGAACAGCCTGTTCTTCGGGGGACGGTCCCGCTTTTTTTCTTCCCCCTCGGCCTGTGCCAAATATTATTCGAGTGAATATTTTAGGATTAAATTGATCCGTAAGGCTTAACAAGATCTATCTGTAGAATAATTTTACTTTGCTCGACTCGATTGCAGTGGATTCACGCTCGACAACTTCCCGCTCAATTCCAACCTCTTCCACTAAAAGTACTCCTCTTTTGTTGAGCCCACCGTATCGCATCAGCTTGACAGAAGCGCTGGAAAAAAGTTGCCGCCAAGAAATCAGTACCACCAAACTGCACCCGCACGTGTTGCTTGTTTCTTGAAAAATCCTGGTTGGCTGCACGGATTTCTGAGGCTTCGCACAGTAATGGGGCAAGGTGCACGGGAGATGTAGTCCTGGCAACCGTACGACCATAATAGGGCTATAAGTATCGTAATCTGAGTGAATCTCAGTCAGGGCTTTGCAGCACATTGCAACGGAGAGGATATTACAGTAACAGAGTGTCTCAATCAATCAACCTTTTTTTGCTAAAGTGACAGCATCAACCGGTTAAAGCGTTGGAATACCTTTTTCGCAGGGCAATTCCTTGTTTTGAAAAGGAAATTTCTCAGGAATTATGAACCTTTCCACCTTTCCCTTGTACAAGTCGCGACAAGGTGGTAACCGGACAAGACAAGAATTGCTTATGTGCAATCTGCGTTACAACAGCCAAAATAATTCTGGTCTTGTCCGGTTACTACCTCGTCGTGACTGTACCGTATTAGAGCGGGCTCGCCAATCTCAAGACCTCGCGAGTGATACTTAATGCTTCACTCGTGCACTAATTCGGTAATGTGTTGTTAGCCTATAGTAGCCAGCCCTACCACTGACTCTCCTGGTATGATACCCCACCCCAGCGATACAAGAGGCACGAAATCCCCTGTGGCTGGCTACTCCGTGAAATTGACCCTGTCTGAAATTAAAATAAAAAAAATAAAAAGATGGGAAAGTCACCAGTGCCCTTCCTTCCTATCATAACGTAAAGTGTTCCCCTCCCTTCATTAAACTATTATGGGATACCGGCACTCCAAGAGATGAATCCAACCTGTCTACGTGCAAATCTAATACCGTATAATACTTTGGCCGTTTCCCGCTGAGGATTTTCAGAATCGATCGAACGGGTGAGTAGGTGAGGAAAAAAAGGCTGGTGTGTGGGCACCTTATCATACAGTACAGTAGGCGAAACTGACGGGCTTTCGGACCAGGCTCCGCATGACATGACATGACATGCGATATTTAAATTTAGAATAGAGTGCCCATCGAGACTGGACGGTAGTTCTGGAAAGATGAGGTTGTAGTTTATTCAACAGTATCATGCTGTCCTACAGGTTATCGGTCGGTCCTATCGTGTCGCTATTGTCATGGAGAATTCGGAGGGAGTGGGTTTTGTGAGACATGCATACGCCCATTAACGTCGTGATCTGAATACCGTACCACACTTATAATTACATGTCACAGTACCGGTACTGTGCGGTGGACTGATATCGGTATATACATTATCCTTGCTAAATATACACCCTCCCCCTTTCCAATTGTGCTTCCAATAAAGTATCAGCTAAACCTTAGCATACCTCCAAACCCTTCCTGCGCCCCTCCATTTTTGCATAAAGCTTTTGTCGTTCCCGCTCATCACTACTTCTTCCTCTTCCAAGGATGAGGAAGAGGAGGAGGACTTATTTGCATCTATCCTTCCCAAGAGCCATATCCTCAACGCGTACATACATCCTGTCGCCGCGAGGTACATTACTCCGGAGAATATCTGCGGGTAGAGGTATTCGTTGTGGACGCCTGGGCGGCGGAGGTAGAGGCCTATTGGCTTGGAGACTATGGGTTGGTTAGTTTTTGGTTTGGTTGGCTGGTGGGGGAGGGGAGGGAAGAAGGGGAGCACAAGTTGTTGGAAGGGTAATCCATAGCCATGTTAGAGATAAGGCCCTGGGGAGTTCTTCGATACCGACTACTTCGACGACAACGGGGGAGATTGTCTACCGTTTTGTTGGGTTACTATTACCTCCCCATGGGGGGATGGGTAGATACGCACGGTCCAGAAAACACCACAGACAGCACCGCTGACAAGACTGAACACCAACGCGACCGCAAACGTCTTTGGGAATATCCAGATGAAGAAGCAATTCAGTGCGCTGAGCAGCGTCATATTCCCACTGATGTTTATCCTGCCAAAGTAATCACTGCTCAACCCGGCCAATGGTCTTCCAAACGCCATTCCGGGATTTAGCATCGCAGTGGAAATGCTCCCCTGCTGCTTTGTCATTCCTACGCTAGCGGCGTAATCCGGCAGAGGGAATAATATAACAATATACCCCAGCATCGAGAAGAAGCCCCAGAAGACGGCCAGTAGAAATTCCCCCTCTTGAAGAGTCTGTAGTCGAAGGCGCGCTTGTTCGGGTTAATGATTTTGTTCCGGTCCCGGATTAGCAGTGTGCATATCGAGTTGACGACTCCGACGCGTATTGCCACCGTGCGGAATGCCCATTCTACTCCCATTATTGTAATTATTTCCTGGATGCTCAGTGAAAATATCAATCCTCCGATCCCGCTGCCGGCGGCGGCAATCCCGTTTGCAACGCTGCGTTTTTTGTCGAACCATTGGCTTATCGTCCCTACCGATGCTGTGAAGAGGAGGCCTATCCCCCAGCCGAACAGGATTTCTTATGTTAGGAATAGATGCCATACTTTTGTTGCAAAGGAGGCTGCTATTGGCGCGGCTACTTCGAAGATTATTCCTACAACAATGGTTTTCCGGGTAGAGGTGTGGCGGGCAAAGGCGGTGGCGAGAGGTGCTATAAGCATTGATTGAGATATGGATAACCCGCCAATGAAGGCGAATTGAAGGGGTGTGGCAGAGGGGTATCAATTCGAAGATAAGTAATATGCCAGGTAAACCCCGTAAGACTGTCAAACCTTAAGTTAACGTCAATTGACCCATCCATTAGATTGGAGGATTGCGAATTGGGGAGCATACACTATTGACACCCCAAGTACACTTCAATAACCGTTAGCACTTAATCCTGCTGGTGAAACTTCAGTATGTATGTCTGACACACCATGACCCAAAAGTTACAGGCGACGCAAACCCATCCGTAACCACCGTCCGGAGGAACATCAACATCCTCGTTCCTCTCCCTCTCACCCTTTTACACCAGTGCGTCTCCGTTCACATCACCAACGCCGCAAGACGGTGTTCGTTGGATTTCGTTTCGAATTTTTTCCACCTACATATCCGATATGGTGCATTATTGGGAACTGCGGGTGAGTCAAGGAGTCTATATAAAGTTTTAGCAACTAAATGGATTAAACCCGGTGAGGGAAACTTGAACCATATCTAGTATAGTCTAGCTTGTGCTTCGCCTCCAGCTTTTTTCATCAGGGCTAGAGAAATCTTAATTCTAAATTGCAGAATTGCCGGGTAATTAATAAGACGTGGAGAAGTATTGCGGGAGCGAGTGATGAGAAGTGAAGGTGTTGATCTTTGTTGGAAGGATAAATTTGTCTAGATTAGGCCTCGAATCGTTGTGAATATTGCGAATATGGAAAAGGCCCAGTGATCGGCGAAGCATGAATACTCTGTGTTCGGGGTTGAGATTGTCGAGAAATCACATAGATTTCTGGCGTAAGCTCACTCCCTGATCGGGCCGGGTTAACTGCTGATAAGCTATCGGTAGCAAAAGTTAGAGTTAATCGAAGAACACCATTATTCGTAGGGTCTCCCTGGGTGGTGGAATCTTTGGTAAAAGTTAAAGTATCCTCCACTTTTGCTCATTCCTCGTTAATACTCCACGGTTGAAAGGAATGGGGCCAGGCTCAATGGCCAAGATGAGCTAGTGTTGGTACGAGTGCAACTGCAACTTGCCAATAAAGCAGCTTACGGTTGTGGCTGAAATCCCCTGTACTCGAGTACAGTACCGGTACACTCGCGTTTGAAAAGTCCTCGTAACCATGCTCCGTTACTGCTACAACCTTTCCTAAAGGTTTTATTACTTGTTACACAACCCACAATTTGGGTTTTCTACCAATCACATACTACCACGCGAGTTTTGAGTTGGCTTCATGTCTTCTCAGAATATTATTGATCTTCTATGAGAGGAAGTCAGGGTGTTGAGGAAGAAGGTTCAAGAAATGGAAATTCAATTATGACTTAGACTGGGGAACCCAGTTCCCACACCATTGAGAAATGAAAGGGCAACATCAGTGCCTACTGAACCCAGGGCTTTTCATGAGGATATTCCTTTTGCACTGGGGGCTCTTGTACAAAAGTCACATACTTGGGCTAAAGTTGTGAGCAATGGGAAGAAGAGGAAGATTGATGAGGAAAAAGAGGTGGAGAGGGTGCCTGACCCTGAAAAAAATAGGGGTATGGGTCTCCCAGTTATTGTGAAAGTGGGGGGTATGCAGTGGGGAGATGGGGTTGGTGGGGTAGTTGAGGGATTAAAGGAGGCGGGTTTTGTGAGTTGCGAAGGAAGAAGGTAGTTGGTGGATGAGGTGGAGAGAGAGAGGAGGTTGAAACAGGGGAGGAAATCATTGACTATTGTGGTGAGGGTGTATGGGAGGGAGAAAGTGGGGGAACTGTACTGTACTGGCCTTTGGGTTGGTGGAGTGTGGTGCTCAGTTAGGAGATTTGTGGCAATACTAGTGAAGAGGAAAGAAGCGGGGTGGGTCAGCGCTATGGAGAAGGTAGAAGAGAGGATGAAGGGTGTGGAGAAGAGTGTGGAGGGGGTTGTTGAGAAAGTGGATGAGCAGGTTGTGAGTGTGGAGAAGAATATGGTGGAGGTAGCTGAGGGGCAAGAGGATAGGGTGAGATTATTGGAGGAGAGGGTGATAGGGGCAATTGGGGATGAGATGAAGGTGTTGGGAGAGAGGATGGGGTTATTGAGGAAAGAGATTATGGAGAAAGTGGAGGAGTTGGAGAAGGGGAAGTTGGTGGAGATGAAAATTAAGGTGGTGTTAGCAGGGCCAAGTAATTTTAGTGGTTATAAGAGGAGATGAGGGTTAAGGTTAAATTGTTATTGTTATTGTTTGTCTGGTACTGGACTACAGTAGACACTTAATTTAGTATAGAAAACTGTAGTTTAGTCAGAATAAAAAGGAAAAGTTTATAAAAATAAAAAAAATAAAAAAAAAGTCCTTGTAACCACAGTGGCGCATTCATGTAGTTGTAACTGGAGTAGTGTGGTAGCCACTCCTATTTGAAAAGTTCTTGTAACCATACAGGTGGCAATGGGTGCAATGTATTGCTACTACAATCAGATGTAGCCTTGGGAACCAGTCGCAATACAGATAAATGTAAGCAAACAATAGCACCCCTGCATTTCAAAATCCATGATTCCCACAATGCCAGATATGAGAACAACCATGACATTTCTATACTTGCTGATACTGGGTGGGGCTATAGAAAGATAGCAAAGCATATGGGAATGCCAGTCTCTACAGTCCAAGGAGTGGTTAAGTGCTATCAAGCACAAGATTCCACTGTTAGGCATATGGAAAAAAGGGCCAAAGTTACCTGGCCTTTACTCAGGATTATTTCTACCATACCCCTGCAGCCCCCATGTAGGGACCGGGCGTCATCACGGTATTACGGCCGAGTTGCGTCCCAACACTTTAGCGACAATAAATGACACCTTCAGCATAATATCATATATGTCGTCGCCATCTGTCCGACCGGATGCTGTCTGTAGGATATATGAGAGGGCACCTTTGGCGACTCAGGGGAAGTGACTCAGAGGAATTTGGTTAAGTTTTGAGCAAGCTATTATTCTGTACATTAGCAGTTAAATATTATGGCTGATAAGTAATGGGACAATTTGGAAAGAAACCTTAGTGACCGAATATCATGAGCCTATGGCACTGACAGGTAGCCATAGAGCCGAGCCTCTTGCTTTGAAAGAAGTAGTGCCCCAAGAGGGCCTACTCAAGAATCGGTATGAGAGGTTTTCGCTGGATAAGCTATTGGCTCGATCCAGAGCAAAAAACCCTATATATCCGATGGGCTTTGTGATGCATCAATATGCAACACAATGGCTGCACTCATTCATTAAAGCTGATCAATTTATGTTTTAAGGCAGAACAATTGGTATAGTTGCCATTTGGGCAGCATACTTGAATTAAGTTCATATAGTGGAGAGATTGAAGACTACCTACTGGAGGAGCGTTCACACCCCCCAGAGATAATAGGAGTTTGAAGAGATCAAAGCTAAGCAGGGCAAATATTCTCAGGGTCAAGAGTGTTCACACTTAGGGAATATAAAAGGTTTTCAACGGAGGTACTTAGATAGTATGGGAGTTGATTGTAGCCCGCAATAACCCAGACGTGGAATATAAATGTCGAGGTACTCCCAGCTATTAGAAACATCAAGCAATGGAGAAGAGATCTTATTAATATATTTATTATCTTACTCTTGAAAAAACTTTATTACACTTATTCTTTCCAAGCCTTTGGAAACCCGAACCTACCTTAACGATCTTCATTTCATTTTACCCTATTTCAAGAAACTTACGGCTTAGACCTACAAGGCCTATCTACAGTTGGACTACCCCTTAACATCCATCAGCATACATGATGCTAACTGTCCTGGCTGTCCAACTACGATATCTTACCTTATTCAACAATAGATTGATAGCCTAGTCCAAAAAGATCCTTGAGCTTCCTTAAGTAAAATTACTGAGGAGCTGAAGAGCTTAGACTTGAATATTGGATGATCAACTGTTGATAAGGTTGCTAAAAACCTTGGTTTCAAGCTCAGGATACCTTGGAAAAAGCCCTTTCTGGATGCTTTTCAGAAGGTGAGATGCATGTATGTCTAAAAGCTAGATTCTATTCTCCTGATAGGGTATTAATTAAAAGTCTGAATTATAAATACTGGTACTAGCATCAACAGGAATGGAAAAGAAAAGACTGGTAGCAAAGATGTATCTGGCTGGATGAGGCCCAGGTTGAGTATACTGTCTATCAACCAGGCTGGAAAGTGTTAGGCATATGGAAAAAAGGGCCAAAATTACCTGGCCTTTACTCAGGATTATTTCTACCATACCCCTGCAGCCCCCATGTAGGGACCAGGCATCATCACGGTATTACGGCTGAGTTGCATCCTAACACTTTAGCAGCAATAAACAACACCTTCAGCATAACACCATATACATTATCACCATCTGTCCGACCGGATGCTATCCATAGGATATATGAGAGGGTACCTTTGGTGACTCATGAGAAGTGACTCGAAGGAATTTGGTTAAGTTTTGAGTGAGCTATTACCCTGTATGTTAACAGTTAAATATTATAGCTGATAGGTAATGAGACAATTTGGGAAGAAACTATTAGTAACTTGAATATGGCAAGCCTATGGCACCAAAGGGTAGCCATAGAGCCAAGCCTTTTGCTCTGAAAGAAGTAGCACCCCAAGAGGGTTTACTTGAGAATCAGTATGAGAGGTTTTCACCCATTGAGCTATTGGCTTGATCTAGGGCCAAAAGCCTTTCATATCTGATCGGCTTTGCAATGCATAAATATACAATGCAATAGCTGTGCTCATTCATTAAAGCTGATCACTTTATATTTTGAGGCAGAACAATTGACATGGTTACTATTAGGGCAGCATACTCAAATTAAGTTCATATAGTAGAGAGATCGAAGACTACTTACTGGTAGAGTGTTTGCACCCTTAGAAACAAATAGGAGTTTGACGAGATCGAAGCTAAGCAAGGCAAATATTCTCAGGGTCAGGAGTGTTCACACTTAGGAAAAATAAGAGGTTTTTGATGGAGGTACTTAGATAGTATAGGAGTTGATTGTAGTCCATAATAACCCAGACATGCAATATAAATATTGAGGTACTCCTAACTACTAGAAACATCAAGCAACAGAAAAGAGATCTTATTAATATATTTATTATTTACTCTTGAAAAACTTATTATGGACACAACCTTCTGAGCCTACCTTGATGATCTTCGTCTTTGTTTATTTTACCTTACCTTACTTTACTTCAAGAAACATACAGCCTAGACCAACCAACACTATCTATGGTTGAGCTACCCTATAACAGAAAGTCCGCATCAGACCTAGAGAGGAGTTAGAGGAGAAAAGCCTTGTACTAAGTTTTTGATTAGGTCACATAGGTATAGGATGTTGGGTGGCATTTGGCTGTAGTGAGCGGACACTACTTGTGTGAGTCCGGAAGTAGACACTGGCTGAATGAGTTACACCTCAAGACTGTCTGGGTCTAAATGCACTTCAATATGCTACTAAGATCTATGATATATATCTTATCCTATTTCTTCTCTCCTCAAATTCTCCTATTAGTGATATTTAGGTCATTGAAGACAATGTAAAATATCATCTTACTGGTCTAAATTGGACACTCACTTCTGCATTTAAGGTACAAAAACTTCCACTACTAGCAAATTCACCAGACCTCAATCCCATAGAAAATGGGTGGTATATCCTAAAGGTACGGTTATGCAAAAGGTTTACTAAAAACAAGTGGGAAAGACCAAGTTCAGAAGACAAGCTACGGAAGGTAATGGAGGAGGAATGAGATGCAATCGATCAGGAGGTTCTGGATAAGCTTTCTGAGGGCATGCCAAGGAGAGTAGAGGCTATCATAGCAGTCAACAGAAATCATGTTAAATGGTAGGAGAGTTATTTTTGAGTGGTCGGGTATTCCTATGTCATGAATTTTCTTGTAAAGTGTCATATTTTTCCTCATTGCAACTGGTTCCCAAGGCTATATCTGATTGTGGTGGCAATACATTGCACCTGTTGCCACCTGTATGGTTACAAGGACTTTTCAAATAAGAGTGGCCAATACACTACTCCAGCCACAACTACATGAATGTGTCACTGTGGTTATGAGAACTTTTCAAATGTGAGTATACTGTATGAGTACAGTACTTCATCCCACTTACGACAATAATTCATATAATATAGAGGTAGAAATGAGTTGATAATATCCACTATATGTTACAATTACTGTAGGTACATGTACAGTACTAGCATAGTACTTGTAGTCATTCTGTACCAAAAGTCTAATAATGCAATATGGCAGCATACGAGTGCAAAGAGCCCCTTCATTAAGTGGAATCCAATCTGGGAATTAGGAGCCTCAAATCCTACCAATCAGGAGACCTTTCTTCTTCTCTCTTGGCACTTATGATACGGTAGTCTGGTATGCTACTATTTGTACATAGTACTGGTTCTCAGAGTTGATTCTAATGGTGTCACAGACCTCCACATCTATTAACTGTACTGTGAGGACAAAACTCTGACTTTGTATTTTTAACCATGAGGTAGTTAGTTTGCTGGAACCAAATTATTATTTGTGAAGGAACTCAATTTAGCTAGAAATTGGGGGGGTTTTTTTTTGTTAAATCATAGAATTTATATGTTTCAACAGGTACAGACTTTGCATACAAACAATAAGTTATAGTGTCAAAAACCTCCACCGCTGGCCAACAGAAAAACCAAGCTGGCCCAAGTTCCTCTGATATGAAACTAACTGCACATCCTTCCCCATGACAAGCCATAGGACTGGCAGGAAGCAACAAGAAAACCTACTCTGTAAATCTTCTAAAAGAATGCATCCCAGTCTCTGTCCAATGCCCTTAGGCACAATCCTGAGAACTATCCAATAAAACAAAAGAAACAAATTGAGAAATACAAGTATGTTGGTTTTCTAAGCAGCTAGGCCTAACTAATAGTGAAGAGGATACGCCAAGCAACCCTTATTCCTTGCTTGAGGTCCAAGGTACCTTTTATAATAGTTGAGAAGTTATAGTCCTGGCAAGCTATCTTCTTGAAGTTTTTGCAATCAGTTGGCAGGACAGCAAGCACTGAAGTCACTAGTAATGTTAGCTGAGTTTTGGTAATGTTCAACTGGTTGGGGAGATGTGGACTGGAGGTGGAGGGTTTTTAATTCACATAGCTGAGGAGGCAGAAGTACCACTATAGAGGGCTGTATATATTTCTACCTCACAGTGAGGACCATCCCATAAGCCTATAAAGCTCCAAGTTTAGTCTTACAGGGTAGGATCATGAGATTTGGTTTGGTGTTTTGCCCTGCAACCACCTTCCTAAACAGGAAGGTGAAAAGTGGGTCTGGAAAATTGAGGTGAAGGAGCTTGAGCTAGAAATTGGGGGATTACATGGCCTATGTACATAGACTAGGGATGCATCATGGTTTGTTTGCTTGCTAGTTTGCTTGCTTAGTTGTTCGCTTATGTGGCCTATGAGGACAGGCCTATATAAGGAGGCGATTCCCCACACCTCCCTCCTAAGAAGGGGAGCCGACCATGGAAGTTGGAACTGAGGAAAAAACTGCGGAAGAAATTATCGGAAAGATCATAGGAAGACAACAGGAAAGTTGTATTTAGAGGGATTCAGCATAGATAGTTGGACAACCAGGACAGGTTGGACTTTCTTTTGTTTGGATTGATTTTTCTTTTCGGGATTTTCATTGTGGTTTTCGGACTTGTTGTTAGGAGATTGGTTTTCCGCAGAATTGATTGAGGCTTGGGTGTTTTCTTTTACATTGGGGAACCTGTCTACCGTGTGCCTTGGTTGTTTGTTTGTTTGTGACTTCAGAAAGCAAACCTGATCCGTCGAGATTTGTTTTTTCAGTACGCAGCCGTACCAAAAGCCTAGAATCCACAAGACCAACCGTGGCGCAGCAAAGTGGCGCAGCGCACATGGCGTGCAAAACATCCCTTCGTCGCCACACCTGTAATAAAACCTCTCATCCCATCCCATCCCCTTCCTCTTCCTCCCCATCACTCCACCTCTAATCCTCTACACAAGTAACATTACAAAACCCACTTCACACCACACTTCACACGCAGAGGAGAAGAGAAAACATGCCAATCCCCCTCTTCACCACCGAAAAGCCCTCCAACTCCGAGACTGGCCAGCCACCTTCCCAAGCAGAAACGGCACACTCAACGCCGTTAACTTCGGGAACACCCCCGGGTACGAACGCGGGTAGTGGTGATACGGTGACTGCTACGAGCGAGCGTAGGCGGAGGAGCTCTGCCGCGGAACGGACGAAGGAGGAGCAGGAGGCGGCGGATAGGGCTTACTTGGAGAGAATGGAGGAGGAGTATGCCAAGCGGGAGGGGGGCGCTTGATCTGTCGAGATCTGGGGTTGGGTCATGGTCGGATGAGAAGCAGCAGACAGGGTTGAGATGAAGTCCGATGCGATGGACTGGGGATATCTGGTTTAGGGGTTTTCCTTTTATTATCATTACGCACTTTTGGCTTTCTCTCTTTGTTTCTCCACTCTACTCTACTTTTGAGCCTCTGCATAAGCCGTAGCAATCAATGCTGCCTTAACTTACAATACCTTCCTTCCTCCCTTCGGAGGTTACAGTATGGGTTGAGGTTCAAGCGTCGCGCTTTTGGAAGTTGATTCGTCGGTTACGTCATTTTCGGGGCCAACCAACCAACCAGCAAGGACCATGGCGTAGTGTAACAAGATGAGAAATGGCTGGAAGCTGATTGGTTCAAACCCTGAAACTCTCTAACCTATAACCACACCGTCCCTTCCCACAAGTATTTAAAAAGTCTGGACTCTTCAAACCCAGATGTTAGGATAATTTGATAGGATTAGGTCTTGATTGCACTTTGAAAACAGATTTGGTTTCTTGGCTGCTTGATTGTGCATTTTTACTTCATTATTATTTGGTAAGCTCTTGCCACTGGGGAGGTCTTCACACCACCATCACCACCTTCATCACCACCACCACCACTCTACCATCACCTCCGGTAATTATATTATCGTGGATTGGGTACAACTAATCACCCATTTTCGTCACCAAGATTTTTATAAGCACGTCTCGACAAACCCTCGAGAGTGAAGCAACAAAGAGCAAACAATGGTAATAGTATACCTCAAAAACCTCCTCTTCCCGCATTCGAAATCAACCTCTAGACAACCACCATCGCCATCATTACCACCCCTCCTCCCAACACACCACACAAAAACATACGGAACCTCCGACTCTCCTTGCCAAAATCCTTCATGTCCACTCTCGCAAAACCCCTCTTACGAGTGTGCCTCAACCCTCGCAAACGAAAACGACCACGACCACGACCACGACCACGAAGAAGCACACCTTGAAAAACGCTCCACAACAGCCGTCATCGATCCGAGGGTTTTATCCGATCTAACTATAGGATTATCAGACGGGTTGACAGTCCCCTTCGCACTCACGGCCGGGTTATCCGCGTTTAATGATACGAAGGTAGTGTTATACGGTGGTATCGCAGAGTTGATTGCAGGGAGTATTTCAATGGGATTGGGCGGGTGGTTGGCTGGTCGTGGTGAAGCGTAATTATCCCCCCCTCTTTCCTCCTCCTCTTCCCAACCATACTAATTATAATCATAGCGAATTCTACAAAAACACCCTCTCAACCACAAAATCCCTAATCTCCACCCATCCAGCATCAATCCCGCCGCTATTACGCTCGATTTTCACACCATATAACCTCCCCCCATCCTCCCTCTCGCTAATAATCCAGAGTCTGTCAGAGTCCCCGCATCTAGCCTCGTTCATAATGCAATTCCATCACAAACTCCCCCCACCATCGGATCGGACCCCGCTTAGCTCTGCGTTGACGATTGCAGCAGGGTACTTTTTTGGCGGGTTCATCCCGCTGCTACCGTATTTTTTTGTGAGCAGGGATAGGGTATTATTGGGGCTTGCGTGGAGTGTGGGCGTTATGGCGGCGAGTCTGTTTGTGTTTGGGGTTGGGAAGACGGTGATTGTTGAGGTTCGTGATGAGGAGGGTGTGGAAGTGCAGGGTGAGGATGGGGATGGGGAGGGGAGGAGGATGCAGAAGAGAAAGTGGGGGAGGGCGGTTAGGGGTGGGATTGAAATGGTGGTTGTGGGAGGTGTGGCGGCTGCGGCGGCGATGGGGATTGTACAGGCTTTGGGATAACGGTTGGTTAAGCAAAGGTGGGGGGGAAGGGAAGGGCTGTATTATTACTATTATCCTTATAAACGCGGTTTTTTCGGCCTGTCTGGGTTACCTGGTTTGGCGGCAGATGGGCATTCATAGAATCATTCAATATCACTCGGTTTTAGTCTACTGGAGCGTGCACTGCACAGTAAATATCTTTATGAAGAACCATCACCCATTCATTTCCTCACTTCCCAAAATTACCCCCATTATTCCGATTCTACCCATCAGCAAAGCCAGGCCCCCTACTATTCCCACAGCCATATTAAATCGCTCTATTTTACTAACCAAAACAAAAACGCGGATTATCCCTAACCCAGGTGACCCCACCCCGATTACCACCAGAGCAAGATTTTCCTTTCTCTTTTCCCTTATCACACCTAATAACTGCAAAATAAGTTTATAAGATATTTATCTGCGCTACCGTACTGTAGTTATCCCCCCCAGGCTTAACTCAGGCGTTGTTTAAAGCTAAATTGGAGTGCGGTTGTGACTGTACTCGAGAGTTTGCGGGTAATCCACAGTTTCTAATCTTTTCTACCTTGGACAACTTTAGTAAGCTACTGGTGGTGGCGGTAGGTAAGTTATTTGTTTTTTTTTTTCTAAATTATTGGGAATGGAGCTGTTTGCTGTTTACTCGTGTCTGCGCGATTGATTAATTGTGGAGAGGTTCGTTGGGGATGGCTAGCTTGCTGAGCTTACCAGTACTTTTTTTTTTCTTTTTTTTTCTTTTTTTTTCGGTTCAGGGCTTGTGCTGTGCTGGGTGTTTGTTTTGGAGTAGTTGGGTTGTCTACTTTTTTTGTTATGCTGTGGCTAGGTTCTGGTTGCGCCGCGTCGACTGGAGTGCTGGGATGTGGGGTTGTCGGAAGAGAGTGGAGTCTTGGGGGGGGGGGAGTGGTGGGTCTTGTGCAGGGTGATTGGTTGTTGTTATCAGTGTATGAGCGGGGAGAGGGGGGGTTTTGGGGGGCTTGTGTAGAGTTGGTTGGTTGGTGGGATAGATGGATGGGGTTTCACGGGGGTTTAATAGAAGTGCAGGGGAGAGATGGGTTTGGTTGATTGGGTTGGGAGGTGGAGGTGTGGAGGGAGAGGTGGGGTTTGTGGACATAAGGGGAGGGGCGGTGAGGTATATCGGCGGGTTTGGGGGATGTGGGATGGTGGTGGTGTATGGTAAATGTCAGTTATGCATCCTGCAAATGATCCACTGTGCATGCAAGCCATCCACCCCCCATCCCTCAGATTCACCCCCCCCTCCCCGCCCCTCCCCGCTTTCCCATGTATCACTTTGTACTATATACTAGACCGCCGTCGTCCAGAAAACAAATTTAAATTCAGGAACTTACTCGGGAGGGAGGGTGGGTAGGGTGAAAGTGGAAGTGGAAGTGAGCGAAAGCGTCCCGATTATGTTTTTCAAAGTCCTTGATGTTGTGTTGTTT
Organism: Choiromyces venosus 120613-1; assembly: GCA_003788595.2. Classification (NCBI taxonomy): domain Eukaryota; kingdom Fungi; phylum Ascomycota; class Pezizomycetes; order Pezizales; family Tuberaceae; genus Choiromyces; species Choiromyces venosus. The sequence goes on from ML120409.1 coordinate 577,890, forward strand.
TACCAGAGAGATTGATTCGTGGGGGCGTGGGTAGCGTCTTTTAATATTGTAGTTCAGAAGGACTCCTGGGGACGATGGATAAGTTTGAGGGTTTGGTTTTTGCAGTGTATGGTAGTAGTTTAAACCCGTGATTTGTGCTTCTGCGCTGATTCGTTAGCTATTACTAGGAATACTATAAAAAAGCTGTTTTTCATGACCCTTTCCTTTTCCACCGGAAGAGTCCTGCGCGGGCGGTATCAAAAACAGTGTACTGTGTTATCCGACCCTGAGATGAGATGAGATTCATGAGCGGTGGATACAGCAAGAAACCTTGACTCGTGCGCAGGGGACATATTGCAAAAAAAAAAAACCAGATGGAGGGGGGGGGGTTAGTAAATGTTTGGAAAGAAGAATGTTGAATTTTTAAATATTATACTATTAGCACTGCGATAGGAGTATTTCTGACTCCTGGTGATCTATGTGGCGGCTGCTTGCAGCTTCCCTATAATATGTGCAGTACCCCCACAGACCTTGCCGTTTCCAGCTTTTGCGTTGAGGTTACTGTCTTTAGTTCAAAGCTACAGCAGCGTGTAGATGTTTTGCATGTATGCATTTCTCTTAGTACTTACTTGCTAACTGTGTTTGACTGTCTGTCTGTCGGGCCAGGTTAGGAGTGTTCTATTTGCCTTTGTGCAGTTTTGAGTTTACGAGTGATGGGCTATGAATGTGCTACCCCCCCTTTTAGTTTGAGTTTCTTTAGGGGTTAGGGTGGGGCGGGTTTGACTTTGTTTCCCGGGAGAATTTTTACTCGATTGGGCGGGGGTTACGCTTTGTGAGACTGGAGTGGATGGGGGTGGAGTTAAGTTGATATTAGTTATTGGTTGGTGGCTGGATGGTGTCGAGAGTTGTGGTGAGACATTCGGGGCGGACTTGATTCTGACGGCGGGTGCCGAAGTCGTGAAATTTAGTTGTGGTAAGTCTTGGGCATTGTCGAGAGCTATGATTTTACCATTTAAGAGCTAGATTCCCCCCGTTATAAGTTTTTGTTGAAGAATCTATCACCCGGGAAGGCATGGCTTTTTTTCTCCCTGGTTGTGATCCGTGAAGTTTTCTATCTCCGTGGTGCGGGGATGGGAGTAGTGTCAAGCACCAGCCTAGCCGGCTTGGAGGCTTGAATGGAGCCAGTGGCTCGAATCTCACAAATTACATTTGCTAGGAGCGTGGCTTGCTCGAGGATATCCAATCACACGACGCTTGAAGACCAAGAGTGCTTTGGGAAAATCCCTTTCAAGCAAGTTGTGGTATTTTGGACCTTTTTCACACTGTATAGAACAGGGCAAAACACACCAAAATTGGCATTTTTCAAGACATCACCACCCAATCATCCTCTAGGAAATGATACAGAAAAAAAATATAATAAATTCCCTAGCACATAGAAACTCAAGATACAAAATTTGGAATCTTTCGCTCTTACTTCTGCGGGGTGCTAGGCGATTTTTTAAGTATTCGGAATGGCAAAAGGTAGGTGATCTGGTTATGGTATAACCAATGCCTCAGCTGGGGCCTAATTTCGAGCGTAAAGCTGTAACCCACCCCTAGAGTCAGGTAACTCACCTTCCGATTACTTTAAAAATGGCCTACTAGTAGTGAAGTGTGAGATGTGCCTAATTCGAAAGTACCTACCAAGCCAGGCTATTTTGTATGTGAAAGATACATTGCAACAGACCTCACTGACTTTGAATGCCCCTCACTCTACGCACATGGCAGGTAAAAATAGGGGAAAAATATATAGAGTATTTCAGAGGCCTCGGCACCTTGTCAGCCTATTTTGAAGTTAATGTCATGGTAATCTGTTGAGATCAGGAGACTCAAAAAACCCCAATTTTGGTGTGTTTTGCCCTGTGGCAGGTGAATTTTCTAAGCCTACTGACACCAACCCACCACGCCCAAAGATATAGGAATGAAGGAGTTTTAAATCCCTTGTGCGGACTTCGGAATAAGCACGGAAACACATTTTCTTTTCAGAACTGCTAGTTAGTAAATTATGCCGTATCGTATTTTAATGTACTCGGTACCTGCTCATCTCGTTTCTTGTGCGTGTTCTTGGTTACGCCTTATTCAGTTATTCTGGTGCTAGTAGTGCTACTTACATGTAATGGGGGCACTAGTTGATCAACTTAAACTTTCATCATGCTTTCATCCATGTAGCCTTCCTCCACTTCGGCTTGCCACTCACCAATTTTTGCAATATTCTTGTTACTTCACGAGCAATAGTCCCAAGAGGGGTCATTAATATCCAGCATGGTTATCACAATCACAATATATCACTCGCTTTCTTACTTTCATGTTCTTGATTTTTATTTTCGGGCCCCCGGGGTCATACAATTGTTTAGGGGGTGGTAGTGAAGCGGAGTACACCACACACACGGATAAAGAGGATAGAACGAAGCCAAATTGTTTTTTTCCCCTCCCTCCTATCGATATGTGTACTCCGCTGCGGGCTACCTTCCGTACGTGCCTCTAGGCCAGAAAATCCGGTAATCCCCATCGAGGGTGAAATTCCCGAGTTCCTCCCTTTAAGCTCATATCATAAAATACTAGTTATTATGAATAGTGCCGATCGATATTCAAAGAGGTTACCATATCACGTTACACGTGAGAATAACACCTCCGCGGAGTGTCGGACAAGGTTGTCCAAAACCAACTGATAAATAAACTATAACAGCCTGCATATTTACGCGCTCTCCGGGGTGAACAAAAGCATAGTATTTGGACTAGGTACACTAGCGTTCGCAAAGTTCTCATACCCTGATTGGTACCAATACCTGGCTTGGCAATAGCAGATGTATTATTATGTAGTATGACATTACGTATGATTATGGTAATTTAATTCTTTATACTTATTGATGTTTTGCTACATAATAATACATCTGCTATTGCCAAGCCAGGTATTAGTACCGATCAGGGCATGAGAACTTTGCGAGCGCGAGTGTAGATTATGCTTTTGATAGCATTATTTCGAGTAAGGCAAAAAGTAGGGATCGGGTCAGGGTTGTTTATGCTGACTGGTGATCGCGGCTCCGAGGAATCGCGCACACCACTACTGTAGGGGATAGTACATGATACCCATTGTTTGCTTGAAGGATGTGCGTTTTCGTATCCGGAGATATATTCTGCTGAGAAGAAAATCGTGGTTGCTTTTTACGCGGATGCTGGAGAGGGGCTATGGTATGTTGATTTGTAGGTTTGCAGGGGTGGAGGTTTGATTGAAAGGAATTTAACATACAGTAGCTGAACTACAACTACTAAATGCTGTACTAGCTTATGGTAAGGATTCAAGGAAATGGATCATGGGCCAGCACGTTCAATTACATCTCCAGGCAAAAACGAGCGATTTTCTTTTTTTCTATTTTCTTGAGAGGCGGGGGTTTCCGGTACCTATCGTCCTCATTCTGGAGGTTGAATCTTGGGCCGCAAGGTTTGTTGTGTGTTTGTTAAAGCCTACAATACTGTATGCTACTATGATGGGTACTGTATTCTAAAAAGCACAATCAATTTTAAGAAGTTAAGGTTCCAATACCCTTCGACTGTATCCCTGTCTAAAGATGTAGTAACCCGAAGCTGACTCCCTGCAGCATGGATATTGCTGTGAGAGCGTGCAGAGCGTATCGCGTGCATTTACCAGCTCACGAATACGAGAAGCGATACTTTATGATGCTAAGTATATGAGGTATGATATATTTGACAGGGAGAGATCCATCCGGCCGATAAAGGCACATTCAAGCAGCTAGCTACCCACCCCCGATGAATAGTGATCACGGGATTATGGCGTAATCCCTACAGACCCGATGACGACGCCCCCGCCCTTGGCATATACTATCCTTTGATACTGCCAGGGTGTGGGAGAATCTTGGAGTCCCAAGGTTAGTGAAGTAAAAACAAGCAGAGTGACGTGAAGAAAATAGTATATAAAGCGGTAGATAGAAAGAATAGAATAGAGCAATTCACTAGGGCATGAGATGGAGGTTCAAAGTTCGCATAATTATTTCTAACTGATCAGGTCCTTTTATCATAGGTTGCCTCCTCCCATGCCGTACCTGTGTGGGTGAAAATTTTCACCTCCAGCAAGGGGGAAGAAAAAAATTTTCGCTGAAACGGGGAAGAAAAATTTCAGTAGCAAGGATATAACAGTTTCAAAAGATCAAAGAGAGAGCAGTAAGGAGTTCATAAAAAATCAGAGAGAACGAGAATAAGATGGAATGAAATCGAATACGCGGGGACAATATTCCAACAGTTAGAGCATTATGACCCAGCGAAGGGGTTCGATACAAGATACCAGGTTATGGGGGCGGGCGATCCGGAGTGCTCGGATGTGACCATATGGAGATGGTGGAGGTGGTGGAGAGTTTGCGGAGGACAGAAAGGTGCCCATTTTCCTTAGTTATCTTTGTGTCCTTTTGCTATTCAGACTTTTATTACTTTATCCCTGCTCCAACATCAACATATCGAACCGGTGATAATTAACAGTGTTATTGAAGGGCAGATCTATTCCAGGATTTGATAAATAATCAAGCGATATATCCACTCCAGAAAGCCTAGAGCAGGGGCATACTTCGTGAATGTAGGATGAGCCGGAGTCGGTGAAGGACTTTTCTAGCCTTTTTCATTAGGCAATTGTGCTTCTTTACCTAGTCTTCAGGTCGTCAAAAACAACTAAGGAGTGCTAAGCCCAATGTGATAGAGGATTTAAAGGAAGTAATTCAATGTACCGGAGCATCTTTTGCTAAATCTAGTTGTAGGGTTCGAACTTTGCTAAATGCAACTGTCATACAGTAGCCTACAGGATTTCGGTGAAACCGGGGCTTGGACCACAATAAATCACTCTTTTGTAAGTTATCTACTTGTGTTGTAGCAACTTGAACTTCGTTGATTTAACTAACTGGGGGACATGCCTGGTACTTATACTAGAGTAAGTAGTCCCGTTTTTCCCACAATGACATCTAAGCTATCATAGCTCACACTTCTAACAGTGACGATGTTGCTGGCTACCTCTCCTAACTGTGACGTCCTTGTCGGCTACCTTCACCAACACAACACCTTGCTAGCTATCGTCACCATCACAACAAGTACCCGTTACCGCATATGGAAGGTTGTTCCAACAACTTGCACGCAAATTAAATTATGGTGCAACAAGCCTTCTATTTTGGTGTATTTTTTTGCACCATAACTTAATTTGCGCTCAAGTACAAATGTAGCTCAAAGCTAGATTATCATGGTCATTCACCACCCTGGTGTAAGAGAAATAACTGTACCCGCTCAAACCCGGTAATCAGCATCTTTGTAGCTTCCTATAAGATATGCCGGTGTAGTACCATCTCCCAAAGTTTCGTTTTTCTCCCCCTGACTTTTTGGCACCGCCGCGTTTCTTCCCTTTGCTTTTATTTACCAAAATTACTTTTTCTCGCCAATAGAGGAGCTGCTTTCTTTAAACTGGTTCGTTGGATCTGCAGAATATATTTTTGTGATCAAGCTGACGTTCCATCCCCGGAAAATCCGATTCATGCGGTATCGATTTGTAATGTGCTACCAGTATGTCGAAACGCTTTCCGTGTGCTGATATATCTAAATCGCACCTCCGGTACTTAAAGCTACCCCCTTTTCTTGAAGTTACCCTGGGGAAAAGCTTAGCTTGTTTATTGACAGCTGAAAAACAAGCATCCATGCGTTCCATGGTACCAGTCCCTAGCATGAAGTACCTGAACATTTGAGTCTGAATTTAGTAGGGGCGCTCAGATAGGCACAGATAATTTGCCATACAAAAATTTAATCCCTGTGTTCAAGTACTCGGGTGAGGGAGAAAATATTGGGACAAGCAGGGGGGATCAAATGTCTGTGTGAAGAATATAAAGAGTGTATTTATTAGCAGTTGAGGCAACGTGGAAATATTGGAATTAATCTATTGAGGAAAGGTATTTTACATTTTCAGTTTAGTTTAATACCTTTATTACCTCTTCTGTGGTATATGCACAGTCCTCTTCGAACCCTGCATGTCCCAATACTTCCCCCCTACCCCGAGTACTTCTTACAGGTAACCTGTAGAGAAGTAACTCTTCCTTGTCACACATCTTCAACCGGGATCAGGCATGTTAATATAAAAGCACAATGTAGAGTACATAAAATCTCTTGAAATCCACTATCTCCGCTCTGCCCAAGTGCTAGCTTGGGAAGGAATAGCGGCTACTAAATGCATTATCGTGGGATCTGTCAAATCTCGTTAACTGGTGCGGGGCTTTGCTTAACCTCATAGGCTACACTGTACAAGTCTTAGCTAATCATGAGATTGGGAGTGGCCAGAGAGAAACCTTAATTTATTACTATGTCAACTACACTAGTAAGAACAATCCACGAACTAAATCGTATCACTGTACAGCATGAGAAACATCCCTTAGCCAAGGCCCCATAAAGAAATCCACCTCCTGGCCACCTGCCACAAACACAAACATTAACAGCCCACATGCTGCCCCGCAACCACACCGCCACAAAAGAAGTCCTCCTCGAAACCCCTCCAAGTCCAAGTAAAACTTTCGCTCCCTACCCCCCAAGGAGGGAAGGCCCCACGGCACCGCTGTGACAGGAATCAGAGCCAAAGACAAAGAAACCGTCAAAATCGCTCAAAGGGCGTTGATTGGGTGGACCCCCCCGCCACCACCCCCGGAAACCTAACCCTGAAAGTTGAGATAAGTGGCCAGAGATGGTGGATTTCAAGAGATTTTACAGTACATCAACAGTTACTGAACCCTCCATGGTATAAGGGCCGAAGATGCATGACACATAACCTAAATATTGATATGGTGCTGATGTAGGACGCTAGGGAGCAGGACTGTTGACTTCTCGGAGGTAATAATACCGAGCATCCTGCATAGTCTACCACTGCATGAATAACTAAGATATTCATAGCACAGTGCTATATATTTAAAGGCAGAAAAAGTTGGAGATGTACAAGTAACTTACCCGGGATATGTTTTCGTCCACTTGAGCACCAGATTTTGGCGCTAAAGTGTACCAAAACATATCACTAGGTGCTTATATGTACGAGTTGAATTGATTGCAGGTCACCAGCTCAACTAAGCCTTGTAAGGAAATTATATGGCATGGTGCTTGTACTACTATACCTCTAGAATACTTCTATTCCGCAGAAACTCGGACTTGGTGCTCAAGCGCGTATTCGTATGGCGGTGGCTAGGAATGCTTAACTTGACCTATCTGAGTGCTGCCTGAGTACAGCACCAGGGCCTCAGCGGGCTGTGCGTCGATCCCGGGAACTGAGCTAGTCTGCCGTAACATTTCGTGGAATCCAGTATCTCCGACAGCCTTGTAGTCTCAAGCTTCAGAGACAAAAGCTCCTGAGAAGGATTAGAGTTTTCCTGAAACAGCATAAGATCAGGCCCCGCTCAAGGCGTATTAGATCTTAATAACTGGTACTGTATTTGTAATTCTGTTAACCTCTCAAAATAAACCTAGCGTGAGCTGAGGGGCCGATGAACTACCGTATCCTTTCGCAAAAGTCGGATTCGTGCTTGCGGAGGGTCTGTCCAATCGCTGTTTGGCTTCTGTTTAAAGCGTGGCGATTTGGGGTCTTCGTGCTCTCTCGTTGGCTCGGTTTCCCTTAGCTCCGATCCAACTTTTACGAAAGGATATGGTATACCATAGCAGATTTCACGAGATTTCACGGTAAAAAAATCAGAATCCCCACTAAGCCGACACGGGCTAGAAATTTCAAACAAGTGTTGGCGAAAAGGATCAAAATAGATACTCGGTACGTACCGTACCGATACGGTAACTTAGAGATCTGACAAGCTCAGATCTCTATATCCGGGTAAGAAAAAGAAATTTGTTGGAAAAGTGGGGCCGGCATTACGCGGGTCTAGATCGCAACCTTCTTTCAACCTCAATGTGAAGCAGGGATAAGCAGATAAGTGAGCTAGGAATAGAATGCGCCTCATTAATTACTTACTTACTTACATCCTTCTGCTAATCCTCCGGCGGGTTCAATTTTACGTATTTGTGCTTGTAATTTTCCCATCTTAGCTTGTACATCCTGGGTAATTATCATAGCCAATGCGAGAAAGATACGTACTCCAAGCCCTCCGTGATTCATTTTGATGCTGCGGATATTCACGGTATGAATAGGCGCAAACTACTATACTCAAACCCCTTCGGCACAAATTATTGCACCTTTTTGCATTTAATGATGGCAGAGGTAATGTAACGAAGGAGGGGTATTCGGTGGAGGGAGCGCAGGACACAACTCTGCACGCAAAATGAACGCTATCTGCGCTAGCCTACCTATTTGGGTATCTCAGCCCTACCCGTGAGCGAAGCCTTGTGGCATCTCATATTCCCAAGCTCATCCCATCTATCGTCTCATCATCCTTCTATCCATTACACTGCAACCCCATACTGTACATCCCTCCTCCCCCCTCAACAAAAACGAGATGCACACTACCCGCAGAAAAATTATGCACAGAACAGTCATAACTTACCATTCTATGGAGACGCACACGCACATACCCCCTACTACACCCCACCACATAATAGCACAGCATAACACAGCATTGCACAACCCGCTCGGCGAGCGAGCGAGTGGGTGAGTAGGTGAGTGGGTGAGTGGGAGAGTCGCGTGCAGAGAAATTTGTCAGCCTGGCTCCTTTTTGCTCAGCAAATACTCCCCCCGCGACATATACCCCATCACAAATCAACCTGGCATGAGGCTTTCCAGAAGCGTTTAAAGGAACGGTTGGTCAGTTCGATAATTTCTTCCATTTCATTTAATTTAATTTAATTCAACTGTGCACTGCTGTGCGTTTGAGTGCTTGTGTGTGTGCGGGTAGATAAGGTATCGGTGATGGAACGGTAGGCTAAGGATTAAAACTATGATACCTTACCCTGCATTACTCACCCCACTCACTACCTTATGATATTATACAATGGCAATCCTTGAAGTCAGCGACCAACCGACAGGACAAACCCCATGCAGGAACGAGAAGATGGACAAAACCCCTCCCCCCCCTTCTCCATTCCCACACAAGTTTGAAACAAACGATCTTGGTTATTACCAGCTAGGTTTCAGATCTGCATTCTGCGGATTGGTGGATGGATGGATGGGTGGATGGAATGTTTTTCTGGATTTGCACTTTGCGCTTCAACTAGCTAGCTTAACCTGGTCGGATGCGGTGAGGCTTGGATTTTTCTCTTGTTCGCGGAGAGTTTTTTTGTTTTTGCTTTTAGTTCAAGTTTTGCACGTGCTGTTAGTTGCTTGTGTTCATAATTCAATACGGTGCCCGTACTGTAGACGGGGCTGGAAGTGTAGAATGGTATGGTATTTGATGGTAGGGATACAGTGCGGTCTAGTACAGTGATCAGATGGTTCCTCCCCCTCACCCGCGTGGGGAGGCCGGCGGGGGGGGGGTGGCTGTCGTGAACGTAGATGGACCAAGGCCACTAAGATAACAGAAAAAGTACGATACGGAAAGGTGGGAAACGGGTGATAGATGGGGAAAACAAATGGAGGAAGAAATTGTGGACATAATCAATCACTAGTGAACTACCCGTGCTCGTACAAACCCGGTATGGTGCATTTTAGCCATCCGGGATCTTACCTTTCCTACTACTCACTTTCAACCCGGCTTACGACCACTTCCGAGCGAAACGCAGAACGGGATGCCGGAGGACTCTCCGCCGCCAAAGGTGGGTTCCCCGCGAAGAGTTGCAGATTTTTCTGGTTGAGGTTTACAGCCTGGGCGAGAAGGGTCGTCGCGTGCCACTTTCTCGGCTCGTGGGTTGCTGAGCCCCCGGCCCGGAGATTGTCGGAGGCGGTGATGATGACTGGTTAAGTGGGTTCTTGTCGTTGCTGCGGTTTGGCTCCGGTTGTGGGCATCGGGGGGTGGTTGTATCCTCAAATTTTATTAAATTTGTGGCTGCGTTTATAGTTCATGGGCTGGGCTAGAAGTGCACTGTGATCCAAATGTGATGAAATATGCAATAATCAGATAGCCATCCCCCACATCAATCTCCTAGGTCGGGAGTATCGGTGGGGGTGACTATCGTGATTGTTAATGAACTAAAACTAAACTGAACTAACACTAACTAAACTAATGAAGCGATGGGGGAAGAGGTAGAAGAGGGGATAAATGCAGCAAGAAATAAAGAAAATCATAATTGTTCATCACTCGTGAGCCATACAGTACTCGTACTCGTATAAATGCGGTATGGTACAAATGACTAGACGACAAAACTTTTGTTTTCCTCCTCCCATTGCAGTGTTTGGAATAAAGGGGGATGGGGGGACAGGGGCAAAACAAAACGTTAAAAGTTAGAAACATTAACTCGAGAAGAAAACAAAAACAGAAAACAAAACATTTTAGCCACCTGTACTCGCCAGGAACATGTCCAACGCCCCATCCAGCATGTAAAGATGCAAGAAAGCAAGGAATTAAGATAAACCCAAGCCCGATAAAAAAGCAGACAAGATCCGGGCGAATGCAGCAGAAGCAAAAAGACGGAAAAACAGACAAACACCGAAAAACAGAAGAAAAGAAGAGAAAAAAAAGCAAGTATTTCCTATATCGTTCTGAAAAGAAAAAGAGTTCCTCTGAGAAAAGGAATCTGCACCTAATTCGTCTACTCCATCATCTCTGCCCCGATGGAAGACTCTTCTAAGTTTTCTAGGTCGACGGCTTGTTGTCTATGTTGGTCTGCCTGCTGCTCGTGCCACGTTTTCAAGTCCATTTTATGCACCTTCTTGTGGTGATCATTGCAGGTTCGACTGTGCATATATACCTTACCACAACTAGGGCACTGAGTGCGACGGCTAGGGTCGTGGTGTGCCATGTGATCTCTGTATTCACCACGCTATCAATATCACAACCGAGAAATGAGTAGTGTAAGTGGGAAGGGAGGATGGGGGGGGGGATTACTCTAGGCGGCATTTCTGCATAGACTCGCCCCTTTTGGGACAGTCTTCGACCGGGCAGAAGTATCTTCCTGCTGTCCGCTTTGGGCCCTGCTTACGGACGCCTGCAAGCGAAAGGTCAGACGAGGTACCGGAGGAGTCCCCGCTGTCGGAGGTGGGGTTCATGGCAGATTGTCGGGGGTTTTGTCCATTGAGGAGTCTAGCCTGGGATAGGCTGAAGTGTTGTTGCGCGCTCATCTGCTCTGTTTGTGGATTGCTGGCGGAAGTTATGCCGGGTTGGTAGATTTCCGGTGACGATGAGGGAGGTTGGGTATGGTGTTGTTGCTGCTGCAGTTGGTGAGTGCCTGACATGGCTGTATCCTCTGATAATTGCCGTTCCAAATCCGCGATCGCTTGCTGGGCGAGTTCGACCCTGGTGGGGGACCGGTGGTCCATACCATCTTGGGGATAAAGAGTGTCCAAAATTGACGCTTGGGGGTTGTAAGGGTCCTGGGGGTTGGAATAACTAGCCTGGAAGAACTCCCCCTCGTTGTGTTGCTCGCCGACGAGTCTTGGGCATCCTGCGCTGTTCTCTGCTGGAATGTTTGAGTGCACCGCGGCTAGGGCTCGAAACAGTTGGAGAAGGAATCCGGCATTATTGATCACTCGTGCATATTGATCGCCGTAACGTTCTTTGCAGCATCTGCCGATAGCGCTTTGAAGGTTGAAGAAGAGGTCTTGGACAAATTCTGGGTCTTGGATAAGATTCTCGAGTTCTGGGTACTGTTCGTAGGACATATTTAGTGTGGCGGACTTTGTCTAAATAGATAGTGAGTAGACCGATCGTACGTGCATTGAGCATGGGGTGGGGGGTTACAAATTATAAAGAAGCAATTTCTGTGATGAGGCGATCGAGATGGGCAGGTGCCTGAAGCCGCTATTTTTCAAGAGCTATAGGGCTATATATTAAGAGACTGAGAAAGGCAGAGAGGCGTTGGAAATGGACTGTCTAGAACAAAAAAGAGACTCTAGAACAAAATGAAACGGCACAGGCAGGGGGAGCCGGGTCGGTGGAGTCTGGTATAGAACACTTTAAAATCGAAACTGAAAGATGGTGATGATGATGCACAACATTGTCCCTTCACAGAGATATATAAAGTAAAAAAAGAATGGGTGAGTGCTGCCGCATTCTTCGCACAAACATGTCTTTAACTCCTTGATGCACATATATTGTGTTAGCATATTCACAGTAGACGGCACTGACCACTGCACATAACGAGTGTACACAAGCCTTAAAGGAGTGCGCGGAGGACCGGAGAGGCGATGCTAACTCGGACAAGGATTGCACTGAGTTGAAGATGTGTTCGGGCCGTTGTAAATTTTCTGAGGCGAAAAGTTTACAGTGAGAAAGAGGAAAGGATTTGAGGAGTACTAGTTAAGCCATCCCCGTGTTGTGTAGGAGATCATAGTCACGTGCATCTGCACACAAGCTGATTGTTTATTGGTTCATCAGAGCGAGTGACGAATTATGACTGGTGGGTTCGCGTCACTGCAAGCAAGATCTCGAGATTGATGAAGAAGGGCCCGAAAAATCTCCGGAAGATCTATCGAAAGGCTGATTGGGGGCTGTTGTCAAAAGTTCTTAACTGCACACACGACTCTGAATTTGTGCAGGTTAGTTATGCACCAACGTGGTAAAGAGAAGCGTCGGTGGGAAAACCTCACGTTATAACCACCAGGAATAATTCATCCACAATTGTGAAGCTTTTTAAGAAAGTCCCCTCTCTGGAAAGGCGTTCCTGAGGTGGTATCACATCAAATGTTTGATATTTAACGGATGATTTAGATGTGCTGTAGATCTCGCTACCACGTTACTCTGCCTAAGAGACAGGCGGGTCCGGCAGAAGGCTTTCTTCTGGATGTGAGGGAACATTGAAATGATTTCCCAAAGCGGGTACGAAATCGTGCCTAAGGTTTGCAAGCGCAACCTAAACTGCAATAGTGGCCACAACGATTAGTTCTAAAAGGGCTCACAAGACTGGGACATCAGAATAGAGCGCCCTGAGTGGGCTAAAATTTGTGTCCTGGTACATAGCACAGGTTTTACTGGATGGTCTGTGCCTGATCACGTTTCCCATTTCTAAGGCGGTGGATCCTTGAGGGAAGGCATGCTGATAAGAGCCCCAGTGAGGTCTTCAGGGTGGACTTCCTATCATAGTATATCAATATCCATCATGGTTCATTTTGAGACTTTTACATTTTGCCTGTCTGACTAAAGTTATCTTTCGGTGACAAAACCTGCCTTTCTGAAGGGGGTGTGTTGACTTGCCTTTCTTGTGATAAGGATGCTCGTAAAACCTAACCCTGGTGCACAGTACCGTACTCGTGTGACAACAAGATTAGATTATCTTGATTATTATCGCAATCTTATCTCACTAACTTTCAACAAACCAATACCACAGAAAACTACCGTATCAGACTCGTACCGGTAGAGTGCCGGCGTTTCGGCGGTGGAATTGGGCTCTTCGATCGGCATAGCCGTATAAGGCCGATCATTCCCAGATTTTCAAATGCCTGTGTATAGACGAGTAGAGTACCGGCATACCGGCATTCAAGAACTAGACTAGTAGAGGGTAGAATAGTTTAATCATATGCTTTCTAGTATGATACGAATAGCATAGCTTACGGTTAAGTGTATTTTTGACCCATAATAAGTTTTCCTTTAATTGAATACACCTGCTCTCGTAAAGTACTAGTGCACCAGGCTGGCGCACAGCGGCGAATAGTCAAAATGTTACTGGAGGGTTGTAACTATTAGCAGGAAATAACTATCACAAGTTGCATATTTACCATACCGATATCACATATTATCGTATCAGATAATGTATTTCGGTTGGGTAGCTCGGGATTGATGATTCTAAGAGTATGGGTACCTAACAGAACAGGATGACCTTCGTCTTCTCTTATGCCCCCTGTGTGTAACGGTCTTTTTGTATGGGCCTTGTGTGTGTGGGTGTGTGTGAGGAGATGAATCCAGGAGGGAGTGGGAGGGAAAAAAAAAAGAAAATGATGAAAAGGGAAGAAAAGGAGTGATCAAGACGAACTCGATAACATCAACAACGCGTCTCCCACTTGTCCATTGGCCAACACCATGGTTTCTGATTTCTTCAATTCAAACTGAAATCTCCATTCTATGGATCATCCCTGGCGCTACCATTGATTACATACAATTCGGTCCGCAAGCTCTTAACGCAAAAGAGAGGAAAATTTTAGGGAGATGCCTCGACGTCGCAAGGAACCTCCCCCGCTTACCGGTACTTCACAACCACAATCGCAACAACCACAACTTCAACCACTACCACTACCACCACTTCCACCACCAGCACCGCAATATCACACCCCAGTTCAGCATTCTCCTCCGCCTCCTCCTCCTCCACCCCCCCCACCTCCCTCGCAATCCACTCTTCAAGTCTCCACCTCCGGTACTATTCCAATCACTCAACAACACCAACCACATCCACCGCATCAGCCGCAGCAGCCCCATCGTAATCACATTCAACAAGATGCTTCAATCCCACTTTATAGCCCTAGATCTCTAGGTGCACAATCCCCTGAGCCACTTAGACTCTTAGCTGTCTTGGATTCGCTAAAATCACTCGGATTTACCTCGATTTCTGATTTTCTTATTCGCTTATTCAATAGTGATGACGCGGCTGTCCGACGTCGGGTGAGTTTGTTTTATACACATGGCGGTATTAAAACTGTTCTCGAGATCTTTATGAACTCAAAGCGTGCTCGGGATAACGGTGGTGACGAGGTCGCTGTGTCATGGGCTGGTGGAGTGTTTAAGGATGAATTTGACGCTGGCCTTGTCAAGGGTGGTGTTAGTGCCCCCTAACCCTGTGAAATTATTACCCTCATAATTGAATTTTTTTTCTTTTCTTCTATTTTCTTGGAATTCTTCTAACTCGTTAAATCGATAAAAATTTACAGATTAATGTCGATGTACGAGCTAATTCTACCGAGTCTCGTGGTCGAACAACTGGAGAAATTTTGAAGGAAGGTCTTGAGAACTTCGATCTCGCCAAAGTCCAACGGCAATGCGAGCGTAAGGCACCCCTTCTTTGGCGTCTCCTAGAAACTCTCTCGTCTTCAGACCGTGAACGGGTAGAAGTGAAAGCACTAGCTGCTTCCACCGGGGACGAATCGGCTCCACAACCGTTGTCAAAACGACGAAAAACGGATACAGGCCCCACTACAGCCTCGTGGTCAATAATGGGGGCACCCTCAAACCCCCCACTTACAGTCACTATCATGCTACTACTTCTCGCAAGCTCCCAGGTTAGAAATAAATTCCAAAAATGGCTTGGACTTTATCTTTACGCCCAGGGTGTTCGGAAAGGACCCTTGAATTCGCTCCGTACTTTGGGTGTTGGGAGCGAAGGCAAGGTTATTGGTGATAATGGTTCGACACGATCTTTCCCATCAGAGTCTGTGCTTTTAGGGCTGATTCTCCCCCAGTTCTCCGAGTGATAGGCGATGACACCAAGAAAAAGCTACGTACGGAGATGGGTGGATCAGACCTACAGGTCCGAGGCTCAGGTGCTCCACGAATCAACTCGCGAGCAGCAAAGCGGAAATCTATTCTGACAGAGCCTGGGCCAATGGATATTGATCGTCCTAACCCGCTAGAGGGAAAACGCCCATTTGTTATATCCCAAATTACCTATCATCCTACACCGAAGGATCATTTAAGGGCCGACAACTTTGCACCCTGTGCCACAATCCCCTTTATCATCAGACTACCTTTATCAACGTCAGTATTGACTAAGGCCATGGTGAGAACCTCATGTACCTTTCGCCGTGAGAAATACATCCATAATATTCCTTCCACCCCGGCCTCTTCCATACCTCCTCTTCCACAGCCTTCAACTCCTGTCAATAGAGACCAGCCTTCCAGTTCAGCCTATCCTCCTGCGAGCTATTATCCCTACAATTTTGCCCAATCTGCATTCAATACCACCCCTAGTTACGATGCCCCCACACCTGCACCAAACGGCGATTATTATTTTACCCAACCCAGCACCCCTGCCGTTTCAGGGCCAACTTGGCCTAGGAACTCAACGGCTGCCCAGGGAACAGAGGTCGGGTCCAGGCTCTTGTTGACCGACCAGGACGGTAAAATCTTTTGGAGAAATCAATCGAGGCTTGCCGTTTGGCGTGCCATGAGGAGGCTCTGGCCCAAAATTGGAGAAATCCTCGACGAAGAAGAGGTGAATACCGAGCAGCCTTACCTCGGCACGTTTTCAAGGGTACCAAGGGTATCAAGGGTAGATGAAAGTGAAGTCGCCCAGGGAGAGCAGCCCGCTTCTCAGATATCCGAGGATGATCTTTTCCCCATGCCAAGTATGAAACGTGTGAGCACTAAAAAAATCGAGGAACAAATGTCGATACTGGAAATGATAACCGAGTACCTTGGGATTAAGCCGGAGCATCTCAAGGGCGCTGGTTCTGGAAATAGGCTATGGTTGTGGGCTGGGAACCTTGAATTTATCTTGGCGTTGAGGAAGGCCAAATCGGCAGCCTTGCCCGATTCCATCCTTCACAACATTCACCCGGTGCTTCAATTGTTTGATATTCGCGAACACTTTCTATTGGAGTTATTGAAGCAGCATTACGGTAGGCCAAACGACAAAGATCCGACAAGCTTATGTCACCATATGCAAGTCATGAATCGGAAGTTTCTTATTTTCGGTTTCTCAGTAACTGGCCAATATGCTGAGGGTCTTTTGCTTCATTCGCTTGAATCTCACCTTATTGATTCGATTCTTACTGTCACTCAGGTTCGGGAATCAGGTCCTAAAACCAAGAAAGAAGCTTTAGATATTATCACTAAAGTTTATGATATGTATCTGGAGCCAGAGGTAGTAAGGAACTATCAGTCAGCTTCAGACCCTCGCACAAGAGATGAGATTTTTGAGAATCACATGCTTTTAATGCAACACTCACTGGTATATTTGACATTACTAGATGCAATATCCACCGCTTCCACAACCTCCCTCCTTCACGTTCTCTCATGGCTTTCAATAGCTTTCCAATCACTGAGTTCCCCCATATCCTCAAGTCTCGGCCGTGAACTCCTTGATCTCGTAGCAGGCCTCACCCATGAATGGGAAGCGCCCCTCCGCCGAGCAGTCCTCGACTCAATGCTAATTCCTAAGACCCCCGGCGCATCTTTCCCAGTGCTAGCGTCCCACCCTGCATCCCCGAAAATCCTAGGTGACTATCAAGAAGTAGACTTCGCTATGAAGCAACTCCTCCGACAAACGAAGACCGTCTTCGACCTCCGGGATAACCCCAAACACGACTTTTTTCGCGAGGTAGCTACGCCGAACATAAGGACTATTTCCAAGGTTGTTAGAAACGCCGAGGAATCCCTAGGCACAGCGCCCCGAACAGCAAATCAGTGGAAGAGTCCGGCAGAGAACGTAGACCCGGACAAGGAGATACCGAAGCTAGTTAAGGAACTGAGAGAAGCGAGGGTGGGGGAATGGGTGCCTGGTCGGAAAGCCGGATTCAAGATCTCACACTTGTTTTGCAATGGCGAGGAGAAAGTCCGGAGTCCCGGGTTTTTGGAAGAGTTTGTCAGGCGTGGTGATGGAGGGGTGATTGATGGTGAGGGTTCTGGCGAGACGGATGGGGATAAGGAGTGGAGGAGGAGGAATTTGTTTTTTGCGGAGGATTTCGCGTTTGATTGGGGTTTGTGATGTGAGCACCTGCTGTTGCCGTCGCGAGGTTATTGTCAAACAAGGGCGGTGGTTGAGGTGCTATAGGAATTTGTGGGGTTTTGTTATATTCGGTGTAGATATATCCTTGGATTTTTCTAGCGTGTCGGTTTGCTTGTTTTGTGGATGGTGGATGTGTGGGTCAAAAAAATGGTTGGCAATTTGTGGTTTTTTTGGTTTTTTTTGGTTTTATTGTAGTTTAACGGAATCGTCTTGAGGACTATTTCTGCGTAATTTATGTCTATTTGGTGGTGGTCTAACTTTATGTATCCAAGTTCTTTTGGAGGTGGTTGATTTGGGTGTCGTCGATATCGTGTGTCACTGGGAGGTTCTCCCACTTCAAAAGCTGTACCGTTTCGGATCTTCGTGATATAATTTTCGTTGATCGTTGTTTTTGTCGTTGTCGTGGCCCTCGCTGCGTTACAAGTGCGGGAGTGACTACCGTCGCTTTTGCAAAGGAAAACGATATCGGCGGGCATACGCACACATACACTATTACTCGATTATATTCCATATCGTTTTCATGATCCGACCTAGGCTTGTGATTGTGAACGTAAGTGCGGTTTGATTGACTCGGCGGGATTATGATATTTTGCACCTCGTCAGTTCTCTGAGATGGCGAATTTAATTCTTGAGTTTTTGCAAAAAAAAGAATTACTAACGCTAAATGCCAGGCTGGGGTACAGTACTCCACCGATACCGGTATGTTAGCGGAGTTTTGCTGTGCGATATTGGTGACTTGTATGCTTTGTTTGCAACGGGGGCAGTGGGCGTGGCCTTGCCAGTGGATAAATATGCGCTGATAGTACGCTTGTGGCTGTGAAAAATGGCTGCCCTCAGATTGGCCTGCTCTCCACCGGAGATCAATCTGGCGGCTGCTTGCCTGCCTTCCTCCTTCCCCTCCTACTCCAGCTTCCAAGCAGGGGACTCCAACCAGCACCCCCTGAGAGGTCTAAAACAGAACTACATCCCTCTCTGCTGGAACCAGTCAAGGCTGATACCTGCAGTCAGATCTCACCTCCCTATCAATGGTACCTGCCACCTGTTCCTCTCATTAGTTGACACTGTTGAGGCCTTCCCTATCAGCAATGCACACCTGCTGGTCAGATCCATCCTCCCTCAGGATCCTCAGCTTTGCTCCCTCTCCTCCATAAAGACCATAGTACAAAATCAGCTCCTTGCTGACTGGATGCACCTTGCCCCTCCTCCTGCTTACAACAAGTACTCATCAATGTTAATCCCTCACACTTTATGGGATGACCAGTTTACTGCTAGTAGCATCTATCAAATCCAGGCTGGAAAAAGCTACCTAGCTGGTCATCCCTCCTGGAGCAATCCTGATGGCCCTACTATGCAGTCTCTGTGTGCTTGAAGATGAGACATTTGAGTTCACTATACTATTCTTCCCTCTGAAGTCCAAGGAACATCCTTCCACCACTCACGAGTTGACAACATAGGACCTAGGCCTCCCTTATGGAACTGCAAGGAACTTACTGAAGGCTTTACATCATACATTCACACTATGCTCACCAATTTTCCATCAAGTATATTGGCCACATCAGTTACTATTCTTTCCTCTCTTGAGAGTGTTTCTGATTAGTGCCACTCTTCATGTCTCTCCTTTGTCTTTTACTTATCTAAGTGATGATGGAAGGAATTTCTTTACTTTTGATTTGGGTATCTTCATTGAGTTGGAGCATTTCACTTACTTCTTTACTGGTTTGAGTAGTCATTATGTAGGGCCCAGTGATGGAATTGTCATATCAGGAGAAATTGATTCAGATTATTTCACTTGTTAACTTAGAGGTTTTTGAGATTAACATTTTGTTTTTACCATAGCTAGGGCTACATGCATCTTCTTGTATGTTAACAGTGAATGTATGAGTAAACCAAACAAAAACAAATAAAAGTATGCTTGTGGTTATTAATTGTAACTGTGGAATTAGCAGTGGGACCTACCATATTCCATGCTATAGTGAGATCATCCATCCAAATACTAGCCACTAAACCTTTGTGGGTTAGGGGTCTTGGTTGGGACAGGGGGATTTACCCAATCAATACCCTTTGAGCAATTTTCATGATGGCTTCAAAGTCTTTATTCTTACCTTGGGAGGTTCATTATTTTCAATGCTCCTTGGCCTGCTTTTTTTTGTACAACTATTGATATACCACCCATTTGCCCTTATGAACCACAGCATTTACCCCATCATTGGGCACCAGTACCTGGAACCATATTCTTTTTTGCTTTTGCAGATGGCTGAGACTACAGCTTACAGTTTGAGGACCCTCTTGAGGCTTGAGTCCATACCTTCTTTGTCGACACCACCTAGTACAGACATGAACACAATCCCGATAGCCTTTCATTTTTTTCACAATCATTCCAGGACCTATACTACCAACCATCTTTTAGCATATAAGACCTAGGAGTTGAGTTTTTTATTTCTCCTAGGTGATTATCATAAGTCCTGGGCAACCCCCAGGTAATCCAATGTGAAGGAGTGTCATGCCTTCTCACTCTGAGAGGAATAGCTTAGACCCTCAAAATTGTTCACCATATCTTGGAATTTCTTCGGCAAGTTTACCTGGTTGCCTTAGTATGGTTACACTACATCAGAAGCCCTGGCTTACCTTCAAGCAATCTATTTTGAGGATTGGTGGTGGCTGTTCTTTTTAGCCTGAAAAGGAGAGGAGATCAGGAGGTGTCATCTGACTGTGTTGATGCTAGTAGCCTTGAGCAAGCCCCCAGTAACCATGAAAGGGCTATGACCCTGTATTCCCACTAGGTGTGGTGGGATGTCCAGGGAGAAGGATTGAACCTGTGGATACAGTCAGAGAGGGTGATTGGCTGCTGGGGAGGGTTTCTTTTGTGGGAGAGGGCTGCAGGGCAACAGGCAGGTCACTAATGATGTATTTGTGGCAAGTGGCCAGGAAGTGGATTTCTTTAAGGGGGCTCTTGGCTGGGGGGAGTATCCCATGCCATTAGCTAGATACAATTTAGTTCATGAAATGGGGCTTACCCCCGGGCTTGGGAGTGATGAAATATATAAGGTTCCATACTAGCCACTATTTAAATCTCAACTGAGGCTCAACCAATTACTTTGCCCAAACTTGCAGATGGCTCGCTATAGCATGGAATACGGTACATGAGAGGGATAGGTTACAGGGAATCTTTTGACAAGACTTGAGTATTAGATTTCCAAGGTACCTAGCCACTGGCGATAGAACGAGGTTAAGCTGGAGGACCGGATATGTAGCCCAATGATGCATGGATTGATGTAGCGTACGAGTAATGGTGTTGTGAGTAGATCCGGGATAGGCTAGGTTTTGGTTTATTATGCGGGAGCACAGTACACCGGGTTCTCCAGTGTTCAGTAGGAAGTAGAACGCGATGGATCGTATGTTCCCAAGCACACGCCAAAAGCGGGTGCTTGCGTAGCTAGCGGCTAGCCGAGTTGACGATCGGCGGGTAAGAACACAATTTCCCTACAAAGTGTCCAACTTTAACTCGCCCGCTCTATGACACTATAATACAGCAATCTGCAGATCAGATAAGATCAAGATCTTACGAGATTAGGTGAGTAAAAGTCTAGTCTACCGTAAGAACTCGAATAATCGGACCATGTGCTAGGACGTTGGGGTTGCCTCTCCTAGTAAGGTTTGGCTTTTTTTTTCTTTTTTATTTGTCTCGGAAAGCAGGTTTTTTGGTGTGTTTTTCGCCCCTTTTCCAGAGGAGGATATTTTGGACTAACATAGCACATGGTCCGATTATTCGAGTTCTTACGGTAGTTCGCCCTGAGCTAGCTAATAAATCACTGGAGAATCATTACTGCGCTATTCGACTCGTGGCTTACTACGTATTGGCATTGAACCACACTAAGTTACTGAGTTAATAACTTTGGATGCATATGGGCTTGAAATTCAAGGATGGCATTCGCGTAATTTGGGTAGTTATTTTAGTAACTGTCTAACATGCATATACCAGCTGCCCCCCTTTGTTTGCCCATCAGAATCATCATCAGCATCTTCAGTATCATTGTCGACCCTCACCTCACTTCTCCTGTTTAATGTCCAGCTATATATTCCTCCATCTTTCCTAGGCCTCATATATATTATTAGCTTATGATATCATGCCTTCATACAGTATCTCTCACTTTGAACGACCCGGTAGTCAAAGCGGGACTTGTGTCAAAATAGGACGTAAACGAAGCTCTTCTAACAGAACGCACTAGACAGCCTTTTCCCATCGCACCTACACACTCACACACACACTCCCGCCTGTACAGAATCTCGTTGGTATCGGCGCACTTTCTACGAGGGAACGAGCGATGATAAGCGTAGTTTCCACACTTCATCTACCTAAACTACTCCAACGGTCGAGTTCTGGAAATCTTGTTATTAGGGTTTAGTTGTCCTCCTCCAACATGGTCTCGATGGCTTTTCACGCCAAAAGGTCGACAACGTCTGCCGTAAATCACAGATTTCAATAAACTACATAACAGCGGTGATGGTAGAAATCAAAATTGTTCAAAAAAAAAAAGAAAAACACAGCAACAACTGTGTTTGTAGAATGCGGTACTGTGGGTATGGGCAAGGTTGCAACGTGTTGAATAAATTACTGGTGAGGATTAGATGGTGTTGATTTTTCTGCTCATCACGCATTTGATTGATTGATTGGTTGGTTGGTTAGTTGGGTGGGGATTGGCTGGGTATAGTAATTCCTCATGAGTCGTGATAAGCCCCGGATAGGTTGGGAGGATGAAGAGGTCCGAGTGACTGGTTGTGAGGACTGCGAGTTTTTGTCATGATGCTGAGAGGGCAAGCGGGTGTATTACTTTATTCGTTTCTACAGGATATTAGGTGTCTGTAGTTGACTATCGATAGCTATGTGTGTTATGCATGGTCTCTATTTCTATATGAGATTGAAACCGCCCATGGCCGCCCTCCTAGCTGCACATTGCAGCCTACCGCCGCTGTGTAAAAGTATATTGCTCAAGAGGAATCTGGCATTGTGAATGATTACTTGTTAGGCATTGTGAATGCTGTGTTAGGCAGCTGTCTACATTTCTTATCTACGATGGCCGGTTAGTTTCAATAATTGTGGACTATAACTTAGCTTGCGCGTAGAAGAGGGATATCTGGCGGCGGCGGGGATGAGCATAACATACTTATTAGATGAATTTCCAACGCATAACTTTAATGCTCTAATACTTTAGCAGTATCTAGTACTAGTATAACCTCATTTATCTTCTACTACATTTCCTAGCTGGCTGAGGATGATTTAATATGACCGGGTGATTTTTCATGAACAAGATATCAGGGATTAAACTATATTATCTTGGGTTTACGCAGTGATTTTTTACAATTTCTTTTAGTTCCTGGTATAAAGGGTACTCCTACACTCTATCCATCTCTCCCCTACTCTCCCCCTGCTATACTTAAAAGTAATGACCCATCTACTCCTCTCTTGGGATTTTAAATTCAAGTTTTGCCGAACCCGCAAGCTTTCTCCCTCCCCTCTTTGCCGCTAACTTGAAAAGCCTCTCTCTGTCTTACTTAAAAACTTTCACACTTACACAGGAGGGGCAAACTTGGAAGAGAGAGCTTGTCGCGTCGTACCTTTTCCCTGAGTCAGAGCAGCGCTAGCGTCGCCCTTTTTTTGCCCACCCCACCATTAAAGCCTTTCATCCCGCCGCCTCTTCTCTCTTCTTCACCACCCTCCTCCCCACCACCGCTTCTTAACTTAACACCGCCTCCTCTTTCACAACCCACCAACACCTACAAAAATTTCGTAATTCAATCCTTAATACCCTTAATACCTCGCGTAATTACTAGGTGTGCATAACCTATAATGTTAGCAACTTCCCCCCCCCCCCCACCTCCTTCCCTTCAACACATCTCTACTCCTCCTTCATTGTTATACATCCTAACCTACTAGCACTCCTTACATCACCAGTAAACATTAAACATCATGCCTTTCACACACCTACCCAACGAGTTAGTTTACAGGGTTGCAGAATTTCTGCCTCCCCAAGACATCAATTCCCTCCGTCAAACTAACCAGCGCTTCGCCGCACTACTTTCTGTCGGGATTGTGAACATTACTTGCCAACAGAAAGACCGTGACTGGTGCATGAAGCTCGTCACATTCTACGCCGGGAAGGGTAACGTCCATATCGTCCGTAGAATCCTCGAGAGAGCGGCGGAGACAATCAAGTATGAAATTGATCCTACTGTCCTCGAAGGATTTGTTAGAAGCGAGAAGGACGAAAATCTCTTCCTAACCCTCCACGCAGCGGGGGCTAAAATCAATGGCAAGTATGGCCCCTTCGAGGAGCGCCCCATTCACTGGGCCGTTGAGCAAGGCCGCTTGAAGATCCTGAGAGTTATATTAGACGACGCCGAAGCCGACGTCAACTGCATGACCTCCTACGGATACCCTCCGTTGGTCCTCGCCATTACTAGTAGGCAGGAAGAAGCGGTCCGCATGTTACTAACCGACCCGAGAGTGACCGGTACCATGGGCGGCATTCGCAAGGAGGGAGCACTCCACCTCGCAGCCGCAGAAGGAAACGTCAATGTCGTGAGAATGTTGCTGGAGGATTCCCGATACAAGAACTTCCGCGGAATGGATGACAACGGCAGTCCATTGCTCCACGCCGTTAAACGCGGTCGTACGGAAGTTGTCCAGTTGCTCCTCGAGGATGATAGACCTGACCTGGGTAACTTTGCTTCCGAGAATGGCCTCGGCTTACTCCACGAGTCGGCTAAGCGTGGGTACGTTAACATTGTCAAGATCTTTCTCGACCATGGTCGTGTCGACGTCAATCAGCAGGATATATGGGGCAGCACCGCATTCGGACTTTCGTTTTTCTACCGCAAGGCGGATGTCCTCACTCTACTCCTCAAAGATCCAAGAGTCGAGGTCCACGCACACGATCCCGACGTCGACTATCGTGAAGAGCCGAACGTCGGTGAATCCCTTCTTCACCATGCGGCTCGTGATGGCGATTGCTCGGTTAAATTAACCATCGCCCTCTTGGAAGATTCCCAGAGGAGGTTCAATGTCAACCAATTGGACAGTCAGGGCCGTACCCCGCTTCATCTCGCCGCCTACAACGGAGGTTTGAACCTCCTGAAGGTCTTGGTCTGGGGGTCCGGGGTCAATATCAACGTTGTCGACGCCCGCGGCCAGACTGCGTTGCATGTCGCATGTAAGACTGGGAACAGCTATGCTGTGAGAATCCTCTTGACCCATCCGGATATGGACGTCAATGCCGGGAGACATTCAGATGGCAGACCATTGCTGGCGCAGAGACTAACGTGGGAGGTCCGCGCTGCTATCGAAGACTTTTTTGAAATGAGGAGACGTGGTCTCGATCCCAGGACCCTTATCTAGTAGATATATTCGTGATGAGCAGAGTGGGATGGCTAGTTGCTAGTGTGGGAGTGAACTATCGCAGCTCACATCCGTTGCAAGATGTCACATTGAGAGCTTTCTGTTTGTTTTTTCATACCCTCTTTTTTTTTACTTTTTCTATCAACAGGGTGGTAACTGGAGCATTCAGAGTAGCTGGCATTGGAGTTGAGGTTGCTTAATTAGGATTTTCTTGTCCTTTCTTTTCTTTCTTTTGGTGTTTTGGTTTTCGTTTTAGTTTTCTTTCTTCATTTTAATACCAATTCACTATATGGAGGAGGTCCCATAAGGGTGCTTAATCCTCGAAGTTGACCGCTCAGGTTTAATATGGTGATCCGGTAACCCAGATACCGAAGGTCCGGAGAGAGTGGCCATTTCATCAGATGCTACTTGCTAATTTTACATTCGCATCAAATGTTCACATTATCAAAAAAAAAAAAAAAAAAAAAAAAAAAGACGAAAAAAAAACCCCCAATTTTGCTTCGGTTTAAAATCTTCTTCTTTTCAACTCTTTCATTTTCTGCCATTCGTTTCTGATTTCTTCTTGATTCTTCTAATACTATTTTGCTCTCTAACCCTTTCGCAGTGGATTTTCTTTTTCTCGTTTCCTTTTTTTTTTGTTCCCTTTTTGTTCTCTTGCTAGAAACTTCATTTCTTTTCGGATCTGATCCTACTTCGTGGAGTGAATTCGTGGAGCCAAGTGGGAAGGAGAGCGGGGACGTTTGGTATTGTACAGAAGGTTTAGTGGGATGGTTGTGGTGATTGAGGTTGTGGGGATACGGCGGTGATAACTTGGGGGCAGTCGGTTTTTGACGAGGATTACTTGTACTTCATTTAGCTAATGTGGATTTTGTATCACGAGATACGAAATATTGAGGAGGAGGAGGAGGAGGGGAGTTAAGGGATATAGTTTACGGGCTTCTCCAACGATTGCTACATTCAATCATTTCTTATCATGGAACTTTCTTAGTTTCGAAATTTTCTTTACTTTTCAATACTTCAGTTTTCGTTTCTAATTCTTTTCATTCTTGCGGTATTATACCGGGTTGTTTTCCAACCATCTGTGATTTCGTGTTCATTTCACTTCTTTCCATATTCTATTTCATTCCGTTGCTATAAGTAAGGTTTGCTTCAGACCTTTTTTTCTTTTTTTCTGTTTCTTTTCTTTTCGTTTGATCCTATCTGGTGACGGAAGCCCGGTGATGATAGTGACAGTGGTTTTCCGCTTATTCCAGATATTGCTAATTTGCGATCAGACCATTCCTTGTCATCGGAATGCCTTTCTTTCTTTCATAATTTTTTCGTAACTATTTCGATATCACAACTTTGCTCTCCATCCCTTGCAATTTACTTTTTATTTTTATTTTCTCTTCACTTCTTTCCACTTTCCTTTGTCATTTCCTCGCTATATAAGCTTTGCTGTTTCTCCTTTTTTTTCATTTTTTTTTTTTTTTTTTCAGGATCCATCGTTCTTGTCAACATATTCAACGATGTAGTTAATTCACAATCGAAGTGTTTTAAACCTGAAAACTGGGCGTTTCTCTTCTATTACTTCGTGAATCGTGACTGCCTAAAGGATGGGAGTCAATAAAGGATCGCCAAAGGTTCTATTAACAGTAGGGGATCATTTGGTATTCGTATCTCAGTGCTACGCTATTCGGAACTCCGGATTAGATCTCCCAAGGGAAGTATGATGGTGAAATCGATATCATGAAACATCACTCGATCTTGGTCTCAGGCGTGAACGGCGATGTGGTACAGTACTTCCATCTCTTCGTCTCCTGATGGACGTTTTATGTATCACAACGATGGGAGGCCCGGGCCAGCTTTCCTCCTCCTTCCAAGCTGATCTGGTCCTGCAGCAAGTCACATCTTGGACTTGTGCAAGTTGTGTTTCAAAACGCCACGGGTCGTTTGCCACTGCAGTCGCCACCCCAGGGTCTGGTCCCTAGGTAATCAGATTGAGAAGTGTTTCCCTTTTTTGTAGCTCGCCTTTCCAGAGGCCATGCTTTGAGGTACTTCCGAGAGTCATATTCATTTCTCCCAGAAACACAGCTTTTATGCCCTCCTCCGGTTTATAACTCACAACAGGCGTGGGCACAGGCGCAAATAATCTCCTAAACACAATGGCCCCTTTTAGGAACCTAGGCCCTCCAGGATACCCCAATACTATGGCAGCTGTCTCCTAGAAGGGTATAAACGCCTTTAGAGCCATATTCGCCATTTAGAACCTACACTCATCACTAAACTATCAAAGACAAGTGTTGTGATATAAAAATCTAAACAGATCCCCCTACCCCCCCTCGCCTTCATACCCTTACTCCTCCCTCCGGCTAACAACGGACACTCCAACAGGCTGGCGGCGGAATTAAAGGCCAAACCACCTATCAAAAAAGACTCATGAGACCTCAATACTACACACACGACGTGGTCTAACCCTAATGACTCAAGCCCAGCGTAAGGCCAAAATAACAAGAACCTAAGGTGGCAAAGTCCAAAAAAGTAAATCGCTTCCATCTCCTCCGATGCCTCAGGGCGCCTCTGGTATCATACTCTCCTCTCTACTGAACTGAGATTTTATTTGAAATTCCGAGAAGGCGGAGAGAGTGAGCTAACTTTGCCTCGGATAAGAACGTTACATCTTTAGTAAGGATTCAGAATGAGGATGCATTTACCTCCCGTGTTAATTTTCTGAAACAAAACAATCGGACATTGTCGACCGGTCACTACTGATGTTTAGTCAATGGTTGGGACTTTTTACTCCCAACTGGGGGGTGGATAACAGTAACTTAGAGGGCAGGCATCAAAATGAAAGGAGAAAAAAAAAAGAGAAGGTACTGGCGAACTACACATTCTCGGTTAGGATTAACGATAATTATTCCCTAACATATGGCTCCGGAAGTTTTCGGCCGGCTTCAAAAATGATCGTTGAGTTGGGCAAGAAGAAGAATACTTCAACTTTCTTCCCTTCGGCGGCCCCTGTCCCTGTGGCCCTTTCCCGCAATCACCACATATTACAAGAGCAGTGCTAGAAGAGCATATATTCCATTAGAACCCCCAAGAAACATGCCTATGACTGATATAAATCATGATTGAAGTTACGCGAATTTGAAAATCTTGGACGATGGCCATTCTTGAGATTTTCTAAGAACCTGGTCTTAAAAAATCTCAATGAATGACCATGAAAAAAGGAAAAACGAGAGCAAAAGCGAAAATTGATGGATATCTCTGTACCCCTTCTACTTAGTTCGAGGTCTCGAGGTGAGTTACCTTTACTGGGTTCTTGGTATTAATGCTGGAGCAGATGTATTGATCCGGGCTGGTGGGTCAGGTTTTACGGTTTGAAATATTGGGGTCAGATTTCTGTAGCTTGGGATTGTGGATACAATATTGCGAGTATATCATTACCTGAGATGGGATTCTTGCGGGTTGCAATTTATGGTTCGGAATCGGATTTTGGTTGGTAGATGAAGCGGAATGGTGTGGCGGTGGAAATGTGGCTGAGACAAAAACATTTTCGAGCTTGGGCCACATGACGGTTTTTGCTCCGGTTATTAAGGTTTTCGGTTACAGCTTAATCTAAGACCAGGAGCAGTTTCAGGATTTTGGTGTGGGGTATGGAAGGAGATCTCGGAAAGGGTTTGTGGGGATATATTACTTTAATCTCGAATTGCTCGAGTTGTAGATCTTGGACAAAAGTCATCGTTGATCGGCAGAAGTACCGGCTAAAACACACCAAAATGGCTGAAATTCGGGGTCACAACGGTAAAGTGCACCTCCACCTCTTGATCAATTAAAACGAAAAATATACCAATGGGTATACAAGGATCTAGCAATTCTGAAATTTGTATTTTTATAAGATATTTGTTTGTTCTGTTGACATTGCTGGTCTGTTTGGAGCCACTGAGTCCAAGACATGAGTTTAGCAACAGGAATTTGTATGAGTGCCCATACAAAAAGATACATGTTTTGAAAATTGCCAATTTTGCATTGCTACAGCTCATGCAATATTGTACTATACCCTTCAAAATTTGAATCCCACAATTAAAGTACCCAGGGTTACTATTTTGTCAAAAATTGATTTGCTTGCACTGCAGATGGTCGAATTCTGGTGCTGTGAAGAAAAGTATTTTGGTGTAAAAGTGGCTATCAACGGTGACATTTGTCACCTCATTGTAGATAAGTGAGGGATGGTGAAGAGTATCGAGGTGGAGCACCAGCGTGCGTTTTCAATTAAGTGAAACAATCATCGAGACAAAATCCCCAATGGCGGCAAAAAGGGTTGTGCTCTCTCTGCTGGCACT
The DNA here is from genome assembly GCA_003788595.2 of Choiromyces venosus 120613-1. Classification (NCBI taxonomy): domain Eukaryota; kingdom Fungi; phylum Ascomycota; class Pezizomycetes; order Pezizales; family Tuberaceae; genus Choiromyces; species Choiromyces venosus. The sequence goes on from ML120409.1 coordinate 607,323, forward strand.
TTTCATACTCAAAATGTGGATGCCCATTCCCTTTTGTTGACGACGTATTCAAACGCACTTTAAGCACTACACCTTTTCATTCCGTTCTCGATATGGTACGAGGCAATTTTTGCTTTGTGCTCTCTTGAGTTACTCTAAACAGATCTAGCCCAATGGTTGTTGTGGTGATGTCGATTTTGAGAGCCTAACCTCCCACAATAAATCTTTTCCAAAATTTTGAGTCTATTACATTTCCATCGTGCTTCGGTGGCATGACTTTCAAAATGGTTGCTGGGCTACTGTAACCCAATGTTTCGCTGACAACGCACGCCGGTGCTTAACGTCTACACGACATGATGCTGCAAACTTGGTCTACCTACAAAAGCCTAGATTATTGTACTGTAGCTCTCTTCCGACTTTGTCATTGCTTGCGAGACAAGGACTTGTGAAAAGTGAGACATGGAAAGCTTGAACCTGGTATGATAAGCTCGGAGGTTAAGCTCCCGCGAGCAAGCTCGATGTTCGGGTGAGTAGTTACCCGACAGCGATAGAGCTCTTAAGACTGACTTACCGTACCGGGACAAGTGCTCTGATGAGGAGCTGTTTGCAGACATAACTGTTTGGTTCGTCCTTATTTGAGGCGACCGTGATGATCAAATGATGATTTCGATTTTCAAACGATGCTCTACTAAACATTACATGGGGAATTTCGAATTTTGATAGAGTTATTTATGCTAAGGGCGAAGGTATCGTAGGCTTTGAGAAGTAAGTTCAAGAGAACGATGAAATTTAATATCCAGACATCAATACATCACGAATAGCATTAAAACTGGTTGCGATTTATCTTAATGTTCACTGGGCAACATATTATCGATATTTTTAACCAGGTTCAAATTCTAATATTGAGAGCAAAAATCACGAAAAACACGATTGGGGATTATATTAGATCAATCACAATTTACCGTATCATCTCATGGAGGTCGGGTTGGAACAAAAGGGAGCTCAAGAGAAACTAAGGCAACCGAGCCAATAGAAGGGCATGAAGACCGCCAACTCGCCACAGTTTAAACATATAGAGAGCGTAAACATATACTCGAGTAGAGAGCGACGATTGGGCAACTTCAAGAAAATCCTCATTAGCGCCCTTCCGACTTTTATGAGATTCTACTCAGGGTGAGAAAAAGTATCCGGGTGAGACATGCCAAGACCCAACCCTGATTTTGCAAATAATACTTTACACAACTCGGTAACGTGATCTATGATAAACAAAGTGTATGTAGATAAAAATACAAATAGCCATGATAAAGATTCCTGCCTTCTTGCATGAGTAGTTTAAGTCTAGGTTGAATAGTCGTTTATGGGGTCGTGGTTGCAATCTACAATTGTTTTGTTTTGCAATATCCTGGTTCGGTCTTGGCTTGTCTCACCCGGATACTTTTTCTCACCCTGAGTACGGTAGACGACGGCAACGATGAACCAAACACAATACAGTCTTCGACGAAACTGGGCTAGTGACGAACGGGGATCAGTATCATAACAAGTAATCTTTTGTTACCCTACTTTGGCGAATCCTCTTTTTGCCCGTCAAATACTCCTGTTTGTCACCAGCTCAGTTTCGTCGCGAGTATCATACCGTACTCGAGCACGGTGAAGACTGTACCGTCATCTCAAATTCTCAATCCACGTATGTTCGTACGGTAATTTGGGGTGACAAACGACTCAAATAACGGTTAGTCAAACACTCTGTTTGCCCAAGGTCTGGAGCCCCACTCCAAGTCAGATATGGTCCATCTTGCCGGAATCGAGTGATCAGAGGTATAAAATTATTTGCATCGTTGGGATTTTGTTCTCTGGCGCTCATGAGGTATCCCTTTTATATTTTTTTAATTTTATTAGTTTTATGCTCCGGTAATATATTGCTTGCGCAGGTGCTAGTAAAATTATACCAGTGGTACATTACAAGTTGGATCTTCCGAAAAATTCCACAGTTGGTGTGCGGGCACCTTACTGTTAAGTAGTCCATCACTTGAGTCCATTTGGTCTATCATACCTGGGATTGATCGTTATGCATCACTCGCGGATCGCAACTCGCTACTCTGACTGGGCAGCACAGCGTACAGTATTATACAATACCGTGCAGCAGAGAGCTTGGTGCTTGCGTTGTTTCAACTCAACTCGACCTTTGTTGGTTACAGTGCAGTACCCTATCAGGTGGTGCTCCCAAGATATATAGACCGGCTCATGTTCACATTCAAATTCCGACCGGATTCCCACTTTACAAATGAAATTTTTGAGCCTACCCTCCCACCACCCTCACCATACCCAATTATTCAGTTGAACCCAGCTTTAGACAAAAGAGAGGGCCAGTGCTGATATCGGTGACCCTTTATTGTGGAACCTCACATAGTCTACGGGTACGCATAGAGGCTTGGAACCGCACCGTTGACTCATGGTAACACAGGAGCTGAAGACTTGAATTCTAAATCGACCGCTTGCGCCCGCTGAAACCAACTATTTCTATCATCCTTAACCTTCCGTCTTCCATCCCCAAAGCTTTCTGGTCTACAGTATCTTTCCTGCGGCCGACGCGATAGCTGCTATCGGTAAATCGAAGCCACTTCCTAAAGGAAAAACCCACTATGTCGTTCTTGCACCTTCCAAATGAGATTATCCTTCAAATATCCGAAGATCTCTCGCTTGGGGGTCTCAGCCTTCTTCTACGAACGAACCGCCGTCTCGCATCTCTTCTATCCCCCACCATAATCGAGCGGATATGTCGAGAACGATCTCGGGAATGGTGTACGAAGGCACTATATTCGGCAGCGGAGAGAGAGGATAAAGCCGCCGTTACACTCCTTCTAGAGAAAGCCCAGGAAGTTTTGAACTACGAGGAGGACCCCACGTTACTCGAAGAGCTAATAAAGACCCAAAGCGAGACGGTCTTTAGCACTTTACTAGAGTGTGGGGTCGAGGCAGACATCAAGCATTCCCCCGGCTTACAAACGCCGCTCCACTGGGCGGCTCAACACGGACGCTTGGCCACGCTACGGTTGTTGATAGCCCGGAACGACGTGGACGTCAACGCGAAGGATGGCGACGGCTTACCACCCTTCTTATCGGCGATTCAATTCGGGCAGTGCGAGATTGTGAAGGAGTTACTGCAGGATAAAAGAGTCGATGTTAGCTGGGTCGGCCCCTATGGTCAAGGACCACTACATGAAGCAGCTACTGAAGGGAATACTACCGTCGTGCAGCTATTGTTGGACGATGAAAGATTTGACGTGAATTTAGTGGATCGATATGATCGTACGGCGATATATGCCGCCGCATATAAAGGGCATGGAGCAGCTGTACGCTGCTTGCTGGATGATGAAAGGGTTATAATTAATCTGCAGGACTTTTACGGCTGGACGCCATTACACATTGCTACACGCGGGGAAGACACAGACAGGGATGCCGTTGTTAAAATATTGCTAGACGACAAGAGAATTGACGTGAATATGCGGGATCGGAGGGGTCGAACACCGCTACTCCTCGCGGCAAGCCACAACAACTACGCCGGAGAACCCGAAGACGAGGCTCAAATCGCGACTCAAGTGGCGGTGGTACGGGATCTACTAGAGGACGAAAGAGTCGATGTTCACCTGGGAGATTTCTCGGGTCGTACACCACTGCATTTTGCATCCACCGGTGGTCTTGTTTGTTTAGCGGTTCAAGGGCTCCTGCTGGACAGTGAAAGAGTTGACGTCAATAAAAAGGATAAAGCCGGTCGAACAGCATTGCACTCTGCGGTCAGGAGTGCCAGCGATTCGGCCTTACAGCTTCTACTAGACGACGTCAGGTTCGACGTTAATCTCCGGGACCGCAATGGCCGGACACCCTTACATGTCGCGGTAACAGAAGCTCGTGACGACGTAACAGTGAAAATGTTACTCACAGATCCTCGAGTCCAAGTCAATATTAAGGACCACAAAGGCTGGGCACCATTACATTTCGCAACTTGCGAAGGACTAGACGACTTGGTCGAACTACTCTTAGCCGCGAAAGATATCGATGTTAACCTCCGAGATCACGAAAGCAAGTCGCCTCTCCTTATCGCAGCAATCCAAGGGCGCGAAGCCGTGACAAAGCTTCTACTCGCGGACGAACGAGTTGATGTAAACTCGGCCGATAGCCGCGGTCGGACACCACTTTATCTCGCAGCATTAGAAGGCCGTGAGGAGGTGGTTAAACTCTTACTTGAGGAGAAACGAGTCATTCTAAATGTCGACGATCGTGTTGCTATACCAACTCACGCCGCGGCATGGCGTGGGCATGATGAGGTAATGCGCATCTTGCTCGCGAGTGATCGAACAGACATCACATTAGAAGACCCAGCTCGGAGAACCCCGCTACACGTCGCCGCCATCCAAGGTAATGAGGCGCTCACCAGAATATTGCTTGCAGACAAGCGCATCGACCCAAACCTCCGAGGCCACGATGACGGCGGCACACCGCTGAACTTTGCAACTGCAAATGGCAATGAAGGAGTAGCCCGGATCCTCCTGGCAGATCCCCGTGTCGACGTGAACCTAGAAAGCTACGAAGGCTGGGCACCCCTTCACACCGCAGCATGGGGTGGTCATGAACACCTTGTCCGATTATTCCTCGCAGACCCCCGAGTAAAGGTGAACCAGACGGACCACGATGGCGGCACACCACTACATCTCTCCGCGATCAAAGGCCACGAATCAATCGTTCGCCTCCTGCTGGCGGACAAACGCGTAGATCCAAGTCTGGAAGACCACGACGATAAAACCCCTCTCCACCTCGCAGCCTGGAATGAGCAAGACGAGGTAGTGCGCATCTTCCTCTCGGACAAGAGCCACGATGTAAGCGCTCCTCCGAACGGCGGCTGGATTCCACTCCACGACGTAGCCTGGCGCGGCGACACTGCCCTCAGTACCGCGAGAATCCTCCTCGAAGACGCCCGCTTCGACGTCAACCATCAAGACCACCGCGGCCGAACCCCGATCCACCTCGCGGCCGCCCAGGGTCACGAGGAGATGGTTAGATTGCTGTTGGAGGACCAGCGCGTGGACTTCAATATACTGGACCACCAGCGTAAGTCTCCGCTGCAACTTGCTGCTCTGGCCGGGCACGAGGAGATTGTTAGGATCTTCCTGGAACAGGACGGGGTCGACTTGTACACCAAACCGAATGTGAACGGGGAGTCATTGCTATCGCAGAATTATACCCAGGAGATTGATTGGGCTTTTGCAGAGTATATTCGCAAGAGGACGGTTCCTGTCGACGGGGAGGGTAATAATGGCAGAGGTGGGGCGTATATGGGGTTAGATTGGGTGGCTTTTAGGTTCGGTGAGAGGGGGATGAGGTCGCTAGGCGCTGATTTGATATAATTTCTCTCGTTTGCAATGGTGCGTTGGAGTTGGTGTAGATATCCGGGGGTTTACTTCTATTTTTTATTTTTATTTTTATTTATTTTTATTCTCCTTTCTTGCAAGCGGACGGTACATTAGAGCTTAACTTTAATGCTGTTATCAGGAGGTTGGTTTTTACAATCGGGTAATGGTCGAGGAGATGTGGGGTGTTTCATCACAAGTGCTAATTAGTACAAGGTTGAATTCTCAAATTGAACTTGCTATATTTTTAAGGCTAAAACATTGTGATTAAAATTGTACTCGAGTACTGTAAGTTGGAGCATTGTTTAACTAATTAAACTACTTTTGTAAAAGCAAAACTTATCAGTTAATTGACCCCCACATTTCTCCATGGGACACCAGGTTGTATCATGGAAAAAATGAGCCGGGCATGTGCACGAAATCCCCAACCTACCAATCCGTGAACCTACAGTAGCAAGCCATGGTGATAACTTGGACTATCGGATTACCTAGTTTGAGAAAATATTGAACCCGGCGTCATCCCAAATCAATTGTGCTCCAGAAAAAATCAACACTTTGTAGACCATGGGTTAGGGTTTATCATTATCTCTCAAAGTCACTCGAAAAGTGGAAGCTCAAATATCAAGTAACTGAAAGGCTAGGGAAGGGTATTTAAAACAAATTTTTCCTATAAATTCACCAAACCGGAATTATGAAAGCCACAATAAAATATATGAAGGAGGAAGGGAGAAACCAGAATAGAAGGGATCAATAGACGGACAAGAGGGCATGAGCTGAAGATGAGAGAAGAATAAATGAACCAAAGAAACACTGCCGGATTATACTGTGAAATTCTGCACCAAGTGTTACAACCGTGGAATATCCCATCGTAAAGAAACAAACTCTGAGCTCGAGGAATAGAGAATTTAACATGAATAACATAGGAAGAGACAAACGTGTAGCACTTTGAGAACCTCTGACCAGTTTAGGATTCCTTAGTATCCCACCGATGTACTGGACTTGGCGCCAGTTGGGCCAGAATAGTGAGTTTGGGCGGCTTTCAGTAGCCTCACGATTCCTTCGTAACGGTAATCGTAATAATCGTAATTGTACATGGGATCGTGCTCGTACTGGACAGCGAGCTCAAGAGGTGTAGCGCCGCTCAGATCGCGAGCGTTAAGGTCGGATTCTCCTCGTTCCAGTAAGAGCATTACGACCTCCTCTCGGCCACCTTTAACTGCCATGTGAAGAAGCGTATGTTCTTTGTTGTTTACTTGATTGCGATTAATACCCTTGCAGTCGAGTAGTAACTTTACTATTTCTGCGCGCCCAGCCCCCTTTACTATTTCTCCGTACCATGCCCCCGCAGCAGCCCATAATATCGGGGTATTACTGTCCTCATCCACCGGGTTTAGGTCGATATTGTCCATGGCTAACAGCATTTCGACTATCCCAATATGTCCGAATTCAGCGGCAAAAGATAACGAGGTGCGACCATCATTATTTGCGATGTTTGGATCAAAATTGTCCAGATTAAGGAATAGTTTGGCTGTACCTCCTTCACCGGTTATGGAAGCGTGGAGGAATGGTGTATTGCCTCGACTAGTCTTCGAATTAGGATCAACATCGGACCGAGACAGTAGCAGCTTCACGATATTTGCACGTCCGTTGAATGCAGCAATGTGAAGTGGAGTGTCTAACGAAGAGGACTTCGCGTCGGGGCTCACTTCAGGCATTGTTAGGAGTCGTTCCACCATCATTTCATGGCCCCAGTCAGCAGCTAGAAAAAGTGGAGTAATTCCATCTTCATCGCTTATATCAGCGCGGATGTTTGGATCCCTCAGAAGTAGCGCAAAAATTGAGTGACTACCACATCGGACAGCGTGTGCAAGTGGAGTCCTCCCACGAAAGTCTTGTTGGTTGATATCAGTGCTTTTGAGTTCCATCAGTGATGATACAAGCTCATCGAGACCAAATAAAACAGCGCAATGTAGTCCGGACATCCAACAACCATCACGGAGGACGGGATCACTTTCCCGGTAGTAGTAAATATGTAGGTATGCCCAGAATGGTGAACCTTTCTCTCTGATCCTCTCCCCCAAATCCCTCTCGGCCAAATCAATTACACTTCCTGATACATGATCATAGTCTTCGAGAAAGCTGAGGGCACGCATCTTCAATGGCTCTGTCATTTGCTTCCCTGCATGGTATCCCCAGTGGTATGAAGCATATCCAAGAAATGGCATGTTTGTCGGTGGTGCCCCCATTGATAGAGGAAGAGCTCTGACGACTGAAAAGTTGAGATATGTCAAACACACCTCCGCAATCTTGGCATGGCCATTGCCAAAAAGAGTTGTATGAGCTTGTAGGTATTCCAGGAGCGTCGAGTGAATCAGACGGACCCTCGACGTTTCCTTATCGACGGCCACAAGTCCCAGACAGGACCCCAGAAGGGTCTGTATCGGAGGGGTGTTTTCGGTGTTGAGATCGGCGGATCCAATTTCTACTCCGAGAGCATCACATAGTTCACTGACAGATAAAGGCCGCTGTGCCAAAGACACCCACAACAGAACTTCCATTCCAAGTCTTGCCTTATCCCCACGCTGGCGGCGTATTCTATCCAGTGTTGCAGCATACACTTCGTGCAGGCCATTTGATTCTTGGTGTAGTTTCTGTCTTCTCCGGTGAATACTCGTCTCTCCTAGTATGGCATCGATTTGCAGCGCAACTAACAAAAATCTTGTAGCACTTGTTAGAAAATTCCTGCAATAGTCTGTTTTCTTTTTGCTTCTAGCTTTCTACTTACATATCAGAAGAGCTCTCAGAGATACGCGTTATTATCTCAGATTCTAATTTGCCGCTCATCGCATCCGGATCTGGGTCTTCGGAAATCTTCATGTTAATGTACTTTTTAATATCGCTTTCGTGAGGCTTTATAGCGAGATGAGCTACGGATTCCGAAAGATGCTTCTTTACTTCCTCTTTAAGATGCGGTCTCCCGGCTAGGAATAAGCGTGTAGTTGG
>ML120409.1:616521-632826 GCA_003788595.2 Choiromyces venosus 120613-1
TATAATATGTTAAAAATTAGTGTTACAAAATCGGAATTTTTATATCGTTCAAGTTAAATTCTTAAGTTGGAACATGATTAATCGTGAGCACTACATTGCGGGTTGTAGAGGGGCTGGTAATGGGCTAACATTTTTGGTTGGAGGACTATTGTCGATATGTCGTAATTGCAATTCGAGATTACATGGCAGGTGAAGTTCTTTCCTTTTATTTTTATTTTGTTCTATTTTTATTTTTTATCTTCATTTGGGGGCCTATAGATGTGGTTGAGGTTGCGTGGTAACGTTTGCTCTCTTTAATATAGTTTAGTCGCGGATCGCTGGAGTAGGGGGAGAGTGGCTTGGATTTTCGGTGGGTTAGATTGGGGTATATGCGGGGTGGAGGCGGTAATGATGGGAGGGGCAGCTGTCCTTGGCAGGAACTTGTTATCACATTTGTCAGAGTGAACACGTCTCATTAAGCAGATCATAATATGCAGATAGTTTTAGTGGGCGAGATGCGTGATCTATTTATATATCTTTGGGGTGATAGTCTATCGGTTTCGAGGATACGTTGGGCATCACCAAAAAACAGTCGGCATACTATCAGTAACTATCTCACACTTGTTTTTGTCAGAACGTCTAACTTTAACAGTTTATAGCGGCTATTTTGGACGGGCCTCCATTTTATCATTTGCTACGTTGAAGCGCACTCACTAGTACTGGCCTAATATTCTCGCTCGGTCGACGTTCTTTTACCTTCCAGAAACATAGAGAGTCCAGCAAATTTATATGAAGGTGATGAGTTGTCTTGACAACGAGTATTGCTTTGAAATTGTATGTGATCTTGGAATTAAATAGTAAATACTGTGCTCAATTCGGGGCTGATGACTGACTTGGTGACTATCCGCTGCCTTCAAGTCGTAGTTTGCCTCTATACAGCCATCCCATGCGATACTATAAGACTTTAAAAGGGTCGACAAGCTTTTTATCTAAAGAAAAGAAGTTCGCTATTTTTAGGAACATATGGGAGAGTCATGGTCTAACCATACTATTTCGTATTCAATAGGCTAAAGCGAAAGAAAGCGAAAAAACGGAAAAGGGAATAGGAAAGAGTAGGAAGAGAAAATCGGGTCCTATACATACGGCCATATAGGTGACCGAGCGTCCAGGACATGTTTTAGACCGAAGTTTAAGTGGAGTTAATTTTGTACAGCTTTCATAACGAAGTCGCACTACTGTCCACACCTATACCAGCCGGTTAACAGTCCGGTGAACCCTGTACACCTAGATCCTTTACTGACCTCTGTATGACTACATATAAGTATGATGTTTAACGATATTCATCCCGTCAGAGTCCGCACAGATATCTGTTCGTTCGTTCTGTCGTTGAGAGAAAGAGAAAGAAAGTAGTTAGTCAGGGTAATGAAATGTGAAGCTAAGGCCAGAGAAGACACACTGGAGGCTGTTTTGTATTCTGTAGGTTCTGCTCACTGTATCGCACTTGGTCCTGTTGGGGCGAGAGTTTCGGTATAAGAATCAAGGGGAGATGTTAGGTGGTTACTAGCGGAGTTTCGAAAGTCATGTCGTAGAAGAACTCTCGGTCTAGCATCATTTTTCTCTGATGTAAGTTGGAGCATTGTTTAACTAATTAAACTACTTTTGTAAAAGCAAAACTTATCAGTTAATTGACCCTCACATTTCTCCATGGGACACCAGGTTGTATCATGGAAAAAATGAGCCGGGCATGTGCACGAAATCCCCAACCTACCAATCCGTGAACCTACAGTAGCAAGCCATGGTGATAACTTGGACTATCGGATTATCTAGTTTGAGAAAATATTGAACCCGGCGTCATCCCAAAACAATTGTGCTCCAGAAAAAAATCAACACTTTGTAGACCATGGGTTAGGGTTTATCATTATCACTCAAAGTCACTCGAAAAGTGGAAGCTCAAATATCAAGTAACTGAAAGGCTAGGGAAGGGTATTTAAAAGAAGTTTTTCCTATCGATTCACCGAAGCGGAATTATGAGAGCCATGATAAAATATATGAAGGAGGAAGGGAAAAACCAGAATGGAAGGGATCAATGGACGAACGAGAAGGCATGAGCTGAAGATGAGAGAAGAATAAATGAACCAAAGAAACACTGCCGGATTATACTGTGAAATACTGCACCAAGTGTTACAGCCGTGGAATATCCCATCTTAAAGAAACACAAACTCTGAGCGTGAGAGAGATAGAGAATTTTACAGGAATAACATAAGAAGAGACAAACCGCCAGCGCCGTGAGAACCTCCGTCCAGTTTAGGATTCCTTAGTACCCTACCGATGTACTGGACTCGGCGCCAGTTGGGCCAGAATGGTGAGTTTGGGCGGCTTTCAGTAGCCCCACGATTCCCCGGTACCTGTACCCCTTCTGGACAGCAAGCTCAAGAGGTGTAGCGCCGCTCAGATCGCGAGCGTTAAGATCGGAGTCTCCTCGTTCTAGTACGAGCATTACGGCCGCCTCTTGTCCACTGAGAACTGCCGTGTGAAGAAGCGTATGTCCTTTGTTGTTTACTTGATTGCGATTAATACCCTTGCAGTCGAGTAGTAACTTTACTACTTCTCCGCGCCCAGCCCACGCAGCCGATAATATCGGGGTATCGCCGTCTCCATCCACCGGGTTTAGGTCGATATTTTCCATGGCTAACAGCATTTCGACTATCCCAATATGTCCGTATTGAGCAGCGAGAGATAACGGGGTGCTACCATGATTATTTGCGATATTTGGATCAAAATTGTCCAGATTAAGGAATAATTTGGCTATACCTTCTTCTGCATGCTCGCGGAAAGCGTGGTGGAGTGGTGTATCGCCTTGAACATTCTTCGAATTGGGATCAACATCGGACCGAGACAGTAGTAGCTTCACGATATTTGCATGTCCGTTTTGCGCAGCAGCGTGAAGTGGAGTTCCACCCCAAGAGGTCTTCGCGTCGGGGCTCACTTCAGGCATTGTTAGGAGTCGCTCCACCATCATTTCATTGCCCGACTTAGCAGCTAGAAAAAGTGGAGTTCTTCCATTTTTATCGCTTATATCAGGGCGGGCGTTTGGATCGCTCAGAAGTAGCGTAAAAATAGAGTGACTACCACATCGGACAGCGTGTGCAAGCGGAGTCCTCTCGCGAAAGTCTTGTTGGTTGATATCAGTGCTTTTGAGTTCCATCAGTGATGATACAAGCTCACCGAGACCAAATAAGACAGCGCAATGTAGTCCGGACATCTGAAAACCATCAGGGAGGAAATTACGCCACTGGCCGGAATCATATAGGTATTCCCACAATGGTGAACCTTCCTCTCTGATCCCCGCCCTGAAATCAATTACACTTCCTGATACATGGTCATAGTCTTCGAGAAAGCTGAGGGCACGCATCTTCAATGACTCTGTCATTTGCTTCCCTGTATGGTATCCCCAGTGGTATGAAGCATAGCTAAGAAATGGCATGTTTGTCGGTGGTGTCCTCATTGATAGAGGAAGAGCTCTGACAGCCGAAAAGTTGAGATATGTCAAACACACCTCGGCAATCTTGGCATGGCCATTGCCAAAAAGATTTGTATGAGCTTGTAGGTATTCCTGGAGAGTCGAGTGAATCAAACGGACCCTCGACGTTTCCTTATCGACAGTCACAACCCCCAGACAAGACCCAGAAGGGTCTGTATCGGAGGAGTGTTTTCGGTGTTGAGATCGGCGGATCCAATTTCTACTCCGAGGGCATCACACAATTCACTGACAGACAAAGGCCGCTATGCCAAAGACACCCACAACAGAACTTCCATGCCAAGTCTTGGCTTATCCCCACGCTGACGACTTATTCTATCCAGTGTTGCGGCATACACTTCGTGCAGGCCATTTGCTTCTTGGTGTAGTTTTTGTCTTCTCCGGTGAATACTCGTCTCTCCTAGTATGGCATCGATTTGCAGTGCAACTAACAAAGATCTTGCAACACTCGTTAGAAAATTCCTGCAATAGACTGTTTTCCTTTTGCTTCTCACTTTCTACTTACATATCAGAAGATCTCTCACAGATATTCGTTATTATCTCAGATTCCAATTCTCCGCTCATCGCATCCGGATCTGGGTCTTCCGAAATCTTCTTGTTAATGTACTTCTTAATATCGCTTTCGTGAGGCTTTATAGCGAGATGAGCTACAGATTCCGAAAGATGCTTCTTTACTTCCTCTTTGAGATGCGGTCTCCCAGCTAGGAATAAGCGTGTAGTTGGCGAATCCCGGAGAACTTGCTGCAGAGAGCGCAGAAGTTCGGGCCTGCGCTCAATCGCATATTCATCCAATCCATCGATGCATATGAACGTCTGGCGGAAGGATGCAAGGATCTTTGCTAACAGTTTGAGAATATCCGGAAGTTGAAGTCCTCGTCCGCCGATAGATTCTTTCGATTTTTGGAAAGCGTTGCTGATCTCCTCCGGGATTTCATCCAAAGCCGCCAGGAGTTGCTTTAGTATCCCACCCATCATACTGGTTGTCACTTGTTCCTCCTGAGCGTGAAAGTCGCAATACAAGCATGCAACTCCGACATCTTTTCCAGAAAACTGGTCGCATAAGGTGTCAATAACCAAAGAGCTAAATTAACCTGTTAGCAGATGTATTGATTGATAAGGAAGAGTGTAGTGCCTTATGTGAGTCTTTCCAGCCCCCGGATCCCCAGAACAAAATAGTGTAGAAGAAACAGACCCATCCTCCACCATACACCACTTCTGAAACTCCGCTGTCTCCAGGAACCAGTGACCTGTACCCTCAAGTCTTCGGTTGCTCACACCTTGGTGCCTTTTCTGAGGCTCTAAAGGAGATAACCATTGAAGGAGTCTAGATTCCTCGTCCGCAACAGATGTGACGTTATAATTGTTGAACAGGTTAAAACTGCTGGTATTATTGCTAAAGATGGAATTGAACCATGAATTCATCCTGGCTCGATTTTCTTCAATGGTGGTGTTGATGAAGAACTAGGAGCAGGCAGCTAAGGTGTTGGAGCGGGGTATTTGTGCAACATGGATGGCCCAATAGCACTCCACCACAAGGTCAGCAATTTTTATGAGGCTGCCACTCGGGCCTGGTGCTGTATGCATAGGTCTCTTTTTACTCCAGTATGGTTATCAATGTAAATATTGTAGTTATTGCTTTGAGGAGATCAACGGTGGATTGATAGAGGGGAGTTCAGAATATGTCGTGGGAAGGGAGGGTTGTCCAGGTTCATGCCATGTCACTCGTCTTGAATGTCTTTTGTTTTATGGTAATTAAGATTAACTTGAACCTAGATTTTGTAGCGGACGTGTGAGCCAGCGGATATACCGGCATGCGTATCCTGGGCTAAAAGAGAAGAATGAGAAAGAATAAGGGAAAAGGCAAAAAAGCAAGAAAGCGAAATCGGATAAGTTATGCTTTATCATACCAATCCGGTACTGAGAGGGTATGCAAGGATCTTTATCGCTTGAAGAAAAGAAATCTATTTTTCGAACAGCTGGGAAAATTACAGAATATCATAGCGTGCCCTATCGACATACCTCCGTTTGATGCTGAACTTCCATCGCCTATCAGTGGTTCAGTCAGTAGTCGAGGCTTAACTCGTGTCATAAATAATAAATTTATGTTCTAATGTAAGTTAAAGATTCGTTATGAGCAACAGTTCTATTGAGTAGTGGAAGTATATTTAAACGACCTGAGAGATACAAAGACCTTCCATTTTCTTGCAGCTCGCTTGCTCTTATAATCCGGTCATGATCGCGCACGCGAAGTTTCATGGTTTACTATTTACCTACGGACAAATTATACCGGCAATATTTGACAATTTCAATCTGCAAGACTGTTTTCCTTCACACTCTATCCATGACTATCATACAGCTGACAAAAAACCACTACGCATTGCATAGGAGCTTTGGATATCTGATAGTGGGGTTTCTATATTTATCTAGTGCGTAGAGCGGGTGATTTTGATAGACGTATAATACTAGACGAATTACTCTGTACAAGTGAGACTGTTCACACTATTGTTCAAGGACGGTTCCTGTCGATGGGGAGGGTAGTAATGGCAGAGATGGGGCGTATATGGGGTTAGATTGGGTGGCTTTTAAGTTCGATGAAAGGGGGATGAGGTCGCTAGACGCTGATTTGATATAATTTCTCTCGTTTGCAATGGTGCGTTGGAGTTGGTGTAGATATCCGGGGGTTTACTTCTATTTTTTATTTTTATTTTGTTTTATTTTTATTCTCCTTTCTTGCAAGCGGACGGTACATTTGAGCTTAACGTTAATGCTGTTATCAGGAGGTTGGTTTTTACAATCGGATAATGGTCGGGAGATGTTGGTCGTTTCATCACGAGTGCTAATTAGTGCAAGGTTGAATTCTTAAATTGAACTTGCTATATTTTTAATGCTAAAACATTGTGATTAAAAATTGTACTGTAAGTTGGAGCATTGTTTAACTAACTAAACTGCTTTCGTACAAGCAAAACATATCAGTTCATTGACCCCCCCACATCTCTCCATGGGACACCAGGTTGTATCATGGAAAAAATGAGCCGGGCATGTGCACGAAATCCCCAACCTACCAATGCGTGAAACTACAATTGCAAGCCATGGCGGTGACTTGAACTATCGGATTACCTAGTTTGAGAAAATATTGAACCCGGTGTCATCCCAGAACAATTGTGCTCCGGAAAAAATCACTGCGTAGATCATGGGTTAGGGTTTATCATTATCTCTAGAAGTCACTCGAAAAGTGGAAGCTCAAATATCAAGTAACTGAAAGGCTAGGGAAGGGTATTTAAAACAAGAATTTCCTATCGATTCACCGAAGCGGAATTATGAGAGCCATGATAAAATATATGAAGGAGAAAAGGAGAAACCAAAATGGAAGGGATCAACGGACGAACAAGAAGGTATAAACTGGTGATGAAAGAAGAATAGATGAAACGAATTCAAAGAAATCCCGCCCCGGATCATACTGTGAAATTCCGCAACAAGTCTTACAAACGTGGAATATCCCATCGTAAAGAAATACAAACTCTGAGCTCGAGGAATAGAGAATTTTACATGAATAACATAGGAAGAGACAAACGTGTAGCACCTTGAGAACCTCCGTCCAATTTAGGATTCCTTAGTACCCTACCAATGCGCTGGGCTCGGCGCCACTTGGGCCCGGATGGTGAGTTTGGGCGGCTTTCAGTAGCCCCACAATTCCTTCATGCCTTCCCTTCGCAGCGAGCTCAAGAGGTGTAGCGCCGCTCAGATCGCGAGCGTTAAGATCGGTTTCTCCTCGCTCCAGTAAGAGCTTTACGACCGCCTCTCGTCCACGGCGAACTGCCATGTGAAGAAGGGTATGTCCTTTGTTGTTTACTTGATTGCGATTAATACCCTTGTGGTCGAATAGTAACTTTACTACTTCTCCACGCCCAGCCCACGCAGCCGATAATATCGGGGTATCACCATCTCTGTCCACCGGGTTTAGGTCGATATTGTCGATGGCTAACAGCATTTCGACTATCCCAATATATCCGTATTGAGCCGCAAGAGATAACGGGGTGCTACCATGATTATTTGCGATATTTGGATCAAAATTGTCCAGATTAACGAATAGTTTGGCTGTACCTTCCTCCCCAGTTCTGGAGGCGGAGAGGAGTGGTGTATTGCCATTATCAGTTTTCGAATTAGGATCAAGATCGGACCGACACAGTAGCAGCTTCACTATATTTGCATGACCATGTAGTGCAGCAACATGAAGCGGAGTTCTACCCAAGGCGTCCTTCACGTTGGGGCTCACTTCAGGCATTGTTAGGAGTCGCTCCACCATCATTTCATTGCCCGACTCAGCAGCTAGAAAAAGTGGAGTAATTCCATAATTATCGCTTATATTAGGACGGGCGTTTGGATTTTTCAGAAGTAGCGTAAAAATGGAGTGACTACCACATCGGACAGCGTGAGCAAGTGGAGTCCTCCCGCGAAAGTCTTGTTGGTTGATATCAGTGCTTTTGAGTTCCATCAATGATGATACAAGCTCATCGAGACCAAATAAAACAGCGCAATGTAGTCCGGACATCCGACAACCATCACGGAGGAAATTACGCCCCTGGCCGGAATCATATAGGTATTCCCACAATGGTGAACCTTCCTCTCTGATCCCCGCCCTGAAATCAATTACACTTCCTGATACATGGTCATAGTCTTCGAGAAAGCTGAGGGCACGCATCTTCAATGACTCTGTCATTTGCTTCCCTGTATGGTATCCCCAGTGGTATGAAGCATAGCCAAGAAATGGCATGTTTGTCGGTGGTGTCCCCATTGATAGAGGAAGAGCTCTGACAGCCGAAAAGTTGAGATATGTCAAACACACCTCGGCAATCTTGGCATGGCCATTGCCAAAAAGATTTGTATGAGCTTGTAGGTATTCCTGGAGAGTCGAGTGAATCAAACGGACCCTCGACGTTTCCTTATCGACAGTCACAACCCCCAGACAAGACCCAGAAGGGTCTGTATCGGAGGAGTGTTTTCGGTGTTGAGATCGGCGGATCCAATTTCTACTCCGAGGGCATCACACAATTCACTGACAGACAAAGGCCGCTATGCCAAAGACACCCACAACAGAACTTCCATGCCAAGTCTTGGCTTATCCCCACGCTGACGACTTATTCTATCCAGTGTTGCGGCATACACCTCGTGCAGGCCATTTGCTTCTTGGTGTAGTTTTTGTCTTCTCCGGTGAATACTCGTCTCTCCTAGTATGGCATCGATTTGCAGTGCAACTAACAAAGATCTTGCAACACTCGTTAGAAAATTCCTGCAATAGACTGTTTTCCTTTTGCTTCTCACTTTCTACTTACATATCAGAAGATCTCTCACAGATATTCGTTATTATCTCAGATTCCAACTCGCCGCTCATCGCATCCGGATCTGGGTCTTCCGAAATCTTCTTGTTAATGTACTTCTTAATATCGCTTTCGTGAGGCTTTATAGCGAGATGAGCTACGGATTCCGAAAGATGCTTCTTTACTTCCTCTTTGAGATGCGGTCTCCCAGCTAGGAATAAGCGTGTAGTTGGCGAATCCCGGAGAACTTGCTGCAGAGAGCGCAGAAGTTCGGGCCTGCGCTCAATCGCATATTCATCCAATCCATCGATGCATATGAACGTCCGGCGGAAGGATGCAAGGATCTTTGCTAACAGTTTGAGAATATCCGGAAGTCGAAGCTCTCGCCCGCCGATAGATCCTTTCGATTTTTGGAAAGCGTTGCTGATCTCCGGGATTTCATCCAAAGCCGCCACGAGTTGCTTTAGTATCCCACCGATCATACTGGTTGTCACTTGTTCCTCCTGCACGTGAAAGTCGCAATACAGGCATGCAACTCCGACATCTTTTCCGGAAAACTGGTTGCATAAGGTGTCAACAACCAAAGAGCTAAACCAACCTGTTAGCAGATGTATTGATTGATAAGAAAGAGTGTAGTGCCTTATGTGAGTCTTTCCAGCCCCCGGATCTCCAGAACAAAATAGTGTAGAGGGAACAGACCCATCCTCCGCCTTACACCACTTCTGAAACTGCGCTGTCTCCAGGAACCAGTGACCTGTACCGCCAAGTCTTCGGATGCTCACATCCTGGTGCCTTTTCTGAGGCTCTAGAGGAGATAATCATTGAAGGACTGTAGATTTCTCGTCCGTAACAGATGTGACGTTATAAATGTTGGAGACGTTAAAACTATTGATATTGTCGCTGAAGCTGGGGTTGAAACATGAACTCATTCTGACTCGATTTTCTTCAATAGCGGTGTTGATGAAGAGCTCGGAGCAAGAAGCTAAAGTGTTGGTGCGGGGTATTGTGCAAAATGGATGGCCCAATAGCACTCCACCAAAGGGTCAGCAACCTTTATGAGGCTGCCACTCAGTCTTGGTGGTGTATACATGAGTCTCTTTTTACTACGATCTGGTTCTCAAGAAGGTGCTGTAGTGAAAACTTTGGGGCGATCATTTGTGGATTGTAGAGGGGAGCTAAGAATATGGCGTTGAGAGCAGGGTTGTCCTGGTTCATGTTATGTCACTCATCTTGGATGTCTTATGTATGTATCCTGGGCTAAAAGAGAAGAATGAGAAAGAATATGGGAAAAGGCAAAAAGTCAAGAAAGCAAAATCGGATAAGTTATGCTTTATCATACCGATCTAGTACCGAAAGGGTCTACAAGGATTTTTAGCGCTTATAGAAAAGAAGCCAATTTTCCGACCAACTGTAAAAATTCCCGTGTAGCGTACCGTACCGACATACCTTCGTTTGATGCTAAACTTCCATCGCCTATCAGTGGGTCAGTCAGTAGTCGAGGCTTAACTAGTGTCATAAATCATAAATTTCGGTTCTAATGTAAGTTAAAGATTCGTTACGAGCAACAGTTCTGTTGAGTAGTGGAAGTAGATTCGAACGCCCTGAGAGATACATACAGCTGACAAAAAACCACTGCGCGCTGCATAAGAACTCTGACTGTCTGATAGTGTGGTCTCTATATATTTGTCTAGTGTCTAGAGCGGGCGATTTTGATAGACGTAATACTAGACGAATTACTCTGCACAAGTGAGACTGTTTGCACTATCGTTCGAGGAATTCTTTTCTTGAGACCTCTCCGGTCAAAAATTCCAAAATGTTGCTATTCAGAAGAGCTCATGATAAGGATACTGTGATTCGTGTACTTGTATACCCGGGGTTCCTCGTACAATCACAAAGGCTTGGATGTGGATTAAATTGAGATTTGTGATCATCACTTATAGTAGCTCGAACAGTGAAAGAGATCATAATATGGTAGGTGAAGTCTTGGGTATTCCAAACTAGTGTTTTCCGTCAATTAATCGAACCGGAACTATGAGAAGCACAATAAGATACATGAAGGAGCAAAAAAGCAAACTGAAAGGGATTAATAGAGGAACAAGAAGCCATGAACTTAAGATGAGAAAAGAATAAATAAACCAAAGAAACCCCGCCCAAGATCATACTGTAAAACCCATCACCAAGTCTTATAACCGTGGAATATCCCATCGTAAAGAGACACAAACTCTGAGCTTGAGAAATTCGACAAACATGCAGCACCTTGAGAACTTCCGCCCTGTTTAGGATTCCTTAGTACTGATACTCCTCTTCTGGCTCTGAGGGCTGCGTTCTTTGGGTGGCACAGCTGGGATAAGTCCAGTCTTCAGTTCTCTCTGTTACCTTCGTTCTCGATGTGGGAAAGGCGATAAAATCTAGGTGGACCACACAGGTCGAAAGCTGAAAGCAGTAGGAGTAATAAAGTGAACGATGTTGGTTGAAGAATGAGAAATATAATTATCCTGAATAAAACCGCCGATGCTTCTCTCTCGTTCCTTCCCCTGATTGAGGGAAAAACCTCTCCTCCTTATAGTCCTCCCCAAACATAGGACTCGTCAACCTCTTTCTTCGACGCAATCATCCACGACACAGTCCACGAAATATTCATAAGTCACCAACGAAACCATTGCGTCCCCGACAGCACCTCACTGATGTACTGAGTACATGTTGTGACCGTTGCGATTGCCATCTCTCTGTCCCAGCAAAAACATTACAATCCCCTCTTGTCCACTGAGAGATGACATGTGAAGAAGCGTATTTCCTTTATTGTTTACTTGATTGCGATTAATACCCTTGCAGTCGAATAGTAACTGCAGTACCTCCCCGCTCCTACCTAAAGCAGCCGCCAATATCGGGGTATCATCGTCCCCATCCACCCGGTTTAGGTCGATATTTTCCATGGCCGACTTCCGTATTATCCGCTATTATCCGGTTTTCCGCCAAGACCAAGCGCTACTTAAGGTTGGACGGTGCCTGGTGTCTGAAATCACCCCTTTCAACAACCAAAATCACTAGATGAAATTAAAAATGAATACACCTTAAAATAATGAGATGATTAAAGGAAACTCTCCATAGAACTGCCTAACATTTACTCCTCTTTATTGCCATGAACTTTGTTTTTTGATCAAGTACTGGATGAGAAACATGGCTTTGGTAGGCATTAATACGCCTCAGTTTACATGATAACCAACTGGGCAGATTTTAGGTGTCCAGTACCGGTACTCCACTGCTGAGTGTGTGGCACTTGTTTGATCACCACGTGAACCCTTGTAGGAACCATGCCAACCCTTGTAGAAAAGTGATTGTAACACAATCAGCCGCATTGTTGCAGACACCTAGAACTAGGTTGGCTCACCGGCTAAGTGGAAGAATACACAAAAGCTATTTTATTTTACCAAATACTCACTCAATCAAAAAACAAGATTCATAGTAATAAAGAGGATTAAGTGTCAGGTAGTTCTATCAAGAGTTTCCTTTAGTCATCTCATTATTTAAGGTGTATTCATTTTTAATTTCATCTAGTGATTTTGGTTATTGAAAGGGGTGATTTCAGATACCAGGCACCGTCCAACCTTAAGTAGCGCCTGGTCTTGGCGGAAAGCCGGATAATAGCAGCACAGGAGTGAAGAAAATAGTGGGACAACGCCAGTTACACACACCCAAAATTGCGGTTTTGAGAAATTGACGACAACCCCAAAAGAAGGATTTTAAGAAGACTAGAACCATAAATCGAATGTCATGCCTCTTCTTTTCTTCCCCAGATTTTTTGAAAATCTTTAGGCCATTGGGGCTTGATGAATTCCTTCAAGTTGCTTGCTAAATAAGTATTTCGTGCCAAGACTGCCTTCTCCAGGCCAAAAAACACTGTTTGCTGGTTTTTCGGTTACCATGAAAGCGTCAGGTTTGGGCCTACTACTAGTTCTGAGCCAGTTATATGAGGGCTATTAAAGCCTGTAGCAGTAATTACTAGAGGCAAATAAAACTATCTATGGAGAGATTGAAATCTTTAAAGTGTTTCTTTTCATGTTATTGACGCTGCCAAGTACCTTACTTTTGGTGTGGGACATGTAATTTCCCGGAACTTTCTTCACTCCTGTGGCAGATGGTACGGTAATATGGTAGGTGAAGTCTTGGGTTTTCCAAACTAATGTTTTCCATCAATCAATCGATCAGGAACCATGAGAAGCACGATAAGATACAGGAGGGAGCAAAAAAACAAAATGAAAGGCATTAATATAGGAACAAGAAGGCATCAACTTAAGATGAGAAAAGAATAAATAAACCAAAGAAACTCCACCCCGGATCATAATGTAAAACCCATCACCAAGTCTTATAACCGTGGGACACCGGTATGTCGTTCTTGCATCTTCCAAACGAGATTATCCTTCAAATATCCGAAGAGCTCTCGCTTGGGGGCCTCAGCCTTCTTCTACGAACGAACTGCCATCTCGCATCTCTTCTATCCCCTACCATAATCGAGCGGATATGTCGAGAACGATCTCAGGAATGGTGTACAAAGGCACTATATTCGGCAGGGGAGAGAGAGATATAAAGCCGCCGTTACACTCCTTCTAGAGAAAGCCCAGGAAGTTTTGAACTACAGGGAGGACCCCACATTGCTCGAAGAGCTAATAAAGATCCAAAGCGAGAAGGTCTTTAACACTTTACTAGAATGTGGGGTGAAGGCAGACATCAAGCATTCCCCTGGCCTACAAACGCTGCTCCACTGGGCGGCTCAATACGGGCGCTTGGCGACGCTATGGTTGTTGATTGCCCGGAATGACGTGGACATCAACGCGAAGGATGGCGACGGCTTACCACCCTTCTTATCGGCGATCCAATTCGGGCAGTGCGAGATTGTGAAGGAGCCACTGCAGGACAAAAAAGTCAATGTTAGCTGGGCCGGCCCCCATGGTCAAGGACCACTACATGAAGCGGCTACTGAAGGGAGTCCTGCCGTCGTGCGGCTATTGTTGGACGATGAAAGATTTGACGTGAATTTAGTGGATCGATATGATCGTACGGCGATATATGCCGCCGCATATAAAGGGCATGGAGCAGCTGTACGCTGCTTGCTAGACGATGAAAGAGTTATAACCAATCCGCAGGACCTCTACGGCTGGACGCCACTACACATTGCTACACGCGGGGAAGACACAGACAGGGACACCATTGTTAAAATATTGCTAGACGACAAGAGAATTGACATGAATATGCGGGATCGGAGGGGTCGAACACCGCTACTCCTCGCGGCAAGCCACAACAACTACGCCGGAGAACCCGAAGATGAGGCTCAAATCGCGACTCAAGTGGCGGTGGTACAGGATCTACTGGAGGACGAAACAGTCGATGTTCACCTGGGAGATTTCTCGGGTCGTACACCACTGCATTTTGCATCCACCGGTGGTCTTGTTTGTTTAGCGGTTCAAGGGCTCCTGCTGGACGGTGAAAGAGTTGACGTCAATAAAAAGGATAAGGCCGGCCAAACAGCATTGCACTCTGCGGTCAGGAGTGCCAGCGATTCGGCCTTACAGCTTCTACTGGACGACGTCAGGTTCGACATTAATCCCCAGGACCGCAATGGCCGGACACCCTTACATGTCGCAGTAACAGAAGCTCATGACGACGTAACACTGAAAATGTTACTCACAGATCCTCGAGTCCAAGTCAATATTAAGGACCGCAAAGGCTGGGCACCATTACATTTCGCAACTTGCGAAGGACTAGACGACTGGTCGAACTTCTCTTAGCCGCGAAAGATATCGATGTTAACCTCCGAGATCACAAAAGCAAGTTGCCTCTCCTTATCGCAGCAATCCAAGGGCGCGAAGCCATGGCAAAGCTTCTACTCGCGGACGAGCGAGTTGACGTAAACTCGGCCGATAGCCGCGGTCGGACACCACTTTATCTCGCAGCATTAGAAGGCCGTGAGGTGGTTAAACTCTTACTTGAGGAGAAACGAGTCATTCTAAATGTCGACGATCGTGTCGCTATACCAACTCACGCCGCGGCATGGCGTGGGCATGATGAGGTAATGCGCATCTTGCTCGCGAGTGATCGAACAGATATCACATTAGAAGACCCAGCTCCGAGAACCCCGCTACACATCGCCGCCATCCAAGGTAATGAGGCGCTCACCAGAATATTACTTGCAGACAAGCACATCGACCTAAATCTCTGAGGCTACGATGACGGCGGCACACCGCTGAACTTTGCTGTTGTAAATGACAATGAAGGAGTAGCCCGGATCCTTCTGGCAGACCCCCGTGTCGGCGTGAACCTAGAAAGCTACGGGGGCTGGGCGCCCCTTCGCACCGCAGCATGGGGTGGTCATGAACACCTTGTCCGATTATTCCTCGCAGACCCCCGAGTAAAGGTATACCAGACGGACCACGATGGCGGCACCTCACTACATCTCTCCGCGATCAAAGGCCACGAATCAATCGTTCGCCTCCTGCTGGCGGACAAACATGTAGATCCAAGTCTGGAAGACCACGACGATAAAACCCCTCTCCACCTCGCAGCCTGGAATGAGCAAGACGAGGTAGTGCGCATCTTCCTCTCGGACAAGAGCCATGATGTAAGCGCTCCTCCGAACGGCGGCTGGATTCCACTCCACGACGTAGCCTGGCGCGGCGACACTGCCCTCAGTACCGCGAGAATCCTCCTCGAAGACGCCCGCTTCGACGTCAACCATCAAGACCACCGCGGCCGAACCCCGATCCACCTCGCGGCCGCCCAGGGTCACGAGGAGATGATTATATTGCTGTTGGAGGACCAGCGCGTGGACTTCAATATACTGGACCACCAGCGTAAGTCTCCGCTGCAACTTGCTGCTCTGGCCGGGCATGAGGAGATTGTCAGGATCTTCCTAGAACAGGACGGGGTCGACTTTTACACCAAACCGAATGTGAACGGGGAGTCATTGCTATCGCAGAATTATACCCAGGACGAAAATGCTTTCATCAAATTAATCAATTTGTTACGAGGTTGAATGTTATAATATGTTAAAAATTAGTGTTACAAAATCGGAATTTTTATATCGTTCAAGTTAAACTCTTAAGTTGGAACATGATTAATCGTGAGCACTACATTGCGGGGTGTAGAGGGGGTGGTAATGGGCTAACATTTTTGGTTGGAGGACTATTCTCGTAATTGCAATTCGAGATTACATGGCAGGCGAACGTTCTTTCCTTATTTTTATTTTTCTTATTTTTATTTTTTATCTTCATTTGGGGGCCTTTAGATGTGGTTGAGGTTACCTGGTAACGTTTGCTCTCTTTAATATAGTTTAGTCGCGGATCGCTGGAGTATGGGGAGAGTGGCTTGGATTTTCGGTGGGTTAAATTGGGGTATATGCGGGGTGGAGACGGTAATGATGGGAGGGGCAGCTGTCCTTGGCAGGAGAACGCTTATATGAGACGTTTTCGGGTTAGTTAA
>ML120410.1:15256-29127 GCA_003788595.2 Choiromyces venosus 120613-1
TGGATATTAAGGGCATTATTCTATTGTAATCGTGGGTATTGACATTTTTCTAGCAACTTTACTAACTTGTTTGTTTTTTTCGTGAACATAGCCTCAATTACGGTTGGCGGCGAGTACGAGCGGGTCTCGTGCACTATCGAGTTTTTGATTGTTATACAACTTCGAGCGACTGATTTCGGGAGGGAGCGGACTATGATAGATGGACGAATCTATTCGTTCGAGCAGATTGTCTGGGACTTCATCTGAAGCCTCGCACCCGGGGGCCCACGTCACGCCACCTCCCAAACTCGTCTTGGGATCCATCAGAACCGCGTTCAATTACCGTCCCGAACTGCCGGACCAACTAGGGTGGACCAGCTCTACATTTTACCAACTTAAACCTGGACCTTAACTCCCGGGATCTACTGTCGAAGTTTGTATTAGAATAGGGAAGCTCTCCTACACCAAAACATCGGTACGAAGAGCTCTTGACAAAATTGCTCTCACCAAAGTTTTATGAACTGTCAACCGGTGTCATACTGGAGTACTTCCGCGAGCCAACTTCTTTTTGTAGTAAAAAGTTCTCGGAGTACCCGAGACCTACATTCGCTATTGGTATTCGGTGTGATGGCTATTGAGTGTGGGACCAGACTTACGCGTTTAGGAGGTGATAACAAACTAAAAGAATCGGCAGCTATTGAGATCTCTATGTTCAATGCCACAAGGGGGTATGGCCATGTTACCATCTAGTACTTAACTACAATGTCTCGTCCCAACAACTACTAAAATCTGTTCTCGTTACCTTGTTCGTTGGGTAATGGGAAAGTTACGTTTTGGGTGGTGTTGAGACGGTCTCAGTTTATTCTCAACTAAAGTACTATCCATACAACTCTATCCATAACAGATAAAATACTTGTCTAACAAAAGAGAAATGCAGATGGTTATAACCTATTTTATCCGTAAAGAAGTACACTTGTCATAGAACCACACGATAAGCCGCACCCCACGAGAAAATGACGACATGATAGCTAAGTACTAAATGGGAACACGGAACCTTTATGGCATTCTCGAGCTTATTTGCCTGGAACACGATCCTGCAACCTCAACGGAGA
Organism: Choiromyces venosus 120613-1; assembly: GCA_003788595.2. Classification (NCBI taxonomy): domain Eukaryota; kingdom Fungi; phylum Ascomycota; class Pezizomycetes; order Pezizales; family Tuberaceae; genus Choiromyces; species Choiromyces venosus. The sequence goes on from ML120410.1 coordinate 16,348, forward strand.
GGATCATTCCAGTCTGCAAAAAAAGAAAAAATAAACAGAACCCTTCGTCCAAAAAACGACACAAAAAGCGGGCAAAAGGTCTCCTCCTTTAAAACCTGACGGATCGTGTACCAGCCCAAGAATGCCATCAACCCGCGCCGCTACGTCAGGACACAACAGACTCCATGACTTTTTGGTTTAAGAGCTACCCAGTCCAAGTTTCGTGGTTTGCTTTTCTGCTTTCTTTTCTTTTTTTTGTTTTTTTTTGTTTTTTTGGTTTAGAGAAGACAAGAGACGAGAAAAAGGTTAGATAGGACTAAAGGGTTGATAAATACAACTTTAAGAGGTTTTGGTTGATAGGGTAACAAAAGACTATTAGGAAAGAAGGTTTCGAAGGAAAACAGGGTAAAAGAAGGCGAAAAGGCGGGAAAGGCGGCAAAGGTAGTAGAGTGTATCAAGAAAGTAGTATGTTAAACGATGAGATCAATATTAAAGGGCCTTATCTCTTGCATATGGTGCAAGTTTATATCCTGTCAAGTGTTTCCTTTAACCTGCGCTTCATTCAATACATGAGCAGATACAAATACGTTTGCATATTCGTTCCTTGTGTCGTGCAGAATGCGAGCAAGGCATACCATTGTCTGCAATCGAGATAAACCAGAATCTACACGGGGCATAAAAGCTTAGAAACAATACAATCATCCAGGATTTAATACCATCCAGTCCATTTCGCCAAAGTATTTTACCCACGCCCAGGAAGGAGTAAATGTAGTATGTGGCGCAAGTACGAATGCCTTCTATGTTTGAAGAAATGCAGGGAAACGATGTACTTTACCCCAGCCTCCACTGTGAGAATTAGTATCACACCCTACCATATCGAGATTTCCCAGTCTTTGTTTTTTTTTTCTACCGACCAAAACTGCACTTAATAGCAGCATACAACCATTCGGAAAATTGAAGTGTCTCGGATACCAAAGTGATCATAATCCCGCTTCTGGTGGCTATCTTCTTAAAGGCAAGTTAGGAGCAGTGAAGCTCATATAACTAGTAATATTATTCATTGAACTATACATTGCTACACCACATGATCAGCCCTGTCACCAATTGCCTCGGTGGTTTGTATAAAGCAGTCATAGATAGTCACTCGATTACACGGCACCTAATACTGTTGTAAGTATGCTCTAATGCATACCTGTGATGCTTCCTGATAATGGAAGTGGAACGAGCGGAAGAGAATAGATGAGGTGGAATGGGCCGAAGGTGGAATGGGCCGAAGAGGGTGGTTCGGACCGAGCGGTATTGGGTGGTACCGACGCAGCCGACCGGACCGAGTGCGATAGTTATGGGATCACCAGATACTTAGTATAAGAGAGAGATGCACAGCATCTTAACAAAAATAACGAGAAATTGAGGTACACTTTTTTCACTCAGTAACTTGCATCTTTCGTACTCTACCAAATTGGCTTTTCCTGCGAACTTTACTTATCGAGATATTTTTTCATTTTACTACAAATACTATCCATTCATGCGTAATAACAAACGAAGAAAGCCAAAAAGAGAATCCAAAACGTAGAAAAAAAAGTCATAATACTGTACGATACATGAAAAGGAGAATATATGATGTGAAAGGTAACCGAAACGATAGTGAAGACAAAAGCAACGAAAATTTGAAGTTCGGAAGTAAAAAGAAAAAGAAAAAAAGAAAGAAAGAAATAGGAAAAACAAAAGGTTCCTGCATCTATTATGCCAAATGCCGAGATGAGAAACCAACTAGTCTAATTGACCAGGTAACATCATTGAATATCGGAAAGTTTGTGGATAATTGTACATGTGCTAATACTCCAAGAGACGAAAGGTTATGATAGATGGCTGGAAAATTTGGGAGTGGGATTGAGGATTAACCCAAGGGGAGAAGCAAAGGGAGGGAAATAAAGAGGGAGGATGCAAGCGGTGCTGATAAGACAGTTCAGAACTTCAAAACGCTACAGAGTTTTAAAAAGATAACAGAGACAGGCGTTAAAGTCAGAACATAGAGCGCAGCGAGGAATGCGGGGGATAGTAGAACATACCCGGTCAAAGAAGGTAAGAAAGACAGTAACAGTAAAGCCCATGGATTTTGAATCGATCTAAGGGTTGAGCTTTGCAGACTTGCACCGGGTTCACCTCTCCGTAATGCCCTCAGCCCTATCACAAACGCATAAGAGGGGTTATATCTCATAACCGTTGACAGACCTTTTGGGGTTGATATCTTGCAGCTCCGATATGAGCTTCACAATTGCTTCTTGGCCTGCCTCAGCAGCTAACGAGAGGGGTGTTTGACTCTTTCTGTCCGGCCTGTGTGGGTTGACTTCTTTGCGTTCCAACAGTAGTTTGACCACTGATTCGTGCCCGGTGGATGCAGCGTACGACAGCGGTGTTTTACCATGACAGTCTGGCCTATCGGGGTTGACTTCTTCGCGTTCCAAGAGTAGTTTGACCACTGACTCGTGCCCGGTGGATGCAGCGTACGACAGCGGTGTTTTACCATAACAGTCTGGCCTATCGGGGTTGACTTCTTCGCGTTCCAAGAGTAGTTTGACCACTGACTCGTGCCCGGTGGATGCAGCGCACAACAGCGGTGTTTCACCATGACAGTCTGGCCTATCGGGGTTGACTTCTTTCCGGCCCAGAAGCAATTTCACTATTCCCTCGTGCCCCCTTCTGGCAGCCTGAAAGAGAGGTGTTCGGTAGCCCCCGTCTGTCCTGTTGGGGTTGATATCTCCTCGCTCCAGCAGTAGCTTCACTATTTCCTCATACCCTTCCGTCGCAGCCAAGATGAGTGGTGTTATTCCGTCATTTCGGGGTTTGTTGGGGTCGACATCTTTCCGTTCCAGCAGCAACTTCACCACCCCCTTCTTATCACCCGAAACAGCAATCATGAGGCATGATTCTCCGTAGGAAGTGTCTGCGCTATTAGGGTTGACCTCTTTCCGTTCTAATAGCAACTTCACGAGTCCCTCGTAGCCTAGGTAACAGGCCTGCGAAAGCGGTGTTCGGCCATCTCTATCTTGGGTGGCCGCGCTGACATCTGATCGTTCTAGTAGCAGCCTGGCAATTTCTTCATGCCCCCCTCCGGCTGCCCAAAAAAGCGGTGGTCGGCCATCTCTATCTTGGGTGGCCGCGCTGACATCTGATCGCTGTAGTAGCAGCCTGGCAATTTCTGCATTCCCCTCGTAGGCTGCCCAAAAAAGCCCTGTTCGGCCATATCTATCTTGGGTGGCCGCGCTGACATCCGACCGTTCTAGTAGCAGCCTAACAACTTCTTTATGCCCCCCGCGGGTGGCCCACAAAAGCGGTGTTTGGCCTTTTTTATCTGCCAGCTCGACGTCTACACGTCTCCTGTGTAACGCTGGATCCATTTCTCGCCTCTTGTAACCGTATAGAAGTGTTGCGAGTCCGTGGATGCTGAGTTGTATCGTGCAATCCCGGTATGGAAGACCCGCGTTTGTTTCGCAATTTAATTTATCAAGTTGTTAGGTATGATAATACCGGTAGGTTGATCGGAGGTGTTATGGTATGGTTCGGGGTGTTTGAAATTGAGACTTAGGCCGGAGTTTGATAGAGCTGTAAGATGGAACGGCTATCCAGTTTATGACTCTTCAGTTGCATCAAGGTCTCACGGTCAGCTCGCTTATATAAGCTTGTACTCGCGCGTCTTTGCCAAGAAAAACGCCGGGAGCCGAAAGCGGGGGGTTTACCTTTCATGCGGCGAATTTCGGGATGCCTTAAACCCGAGTTGTTGCACCACTGGTAGGGAGCCTGGATTTACCTCCGGCGATTAGAGAAGGGTAATGAAGGAGAATCTATTCACGTAACAATAGATTTCATTCAGGAAACAGTAGAAAGCAAGTGGATTACAGACATATACAGGTAGCTGTGATTATGAAATGAAAAGATATAAAAAAAACCAAAAGAAGAGAATTTCATTAGGCATTGAAGTTGTTTTTTCTACCATTCTCCTTAAGCTGCCTAAGATTTGTATGAAATTTGCGGCAATGATGGTCGATAACATCTTGTAGCATGGTATCCCACTCATCTTTAATGATTCTTTTGTATCGCTCAATTTCGGATAGTGATTGACCATTTGGACAAGGGTATTTGGCAAGTCGATCTTTGAGGTATCGCCAAATTGGTTCAATCTCATTAAGATCAGGAGAATTGGCAGGCCAGTATGGAAGGCCATCAATAGGCGAATTTTTGTGTGGAAGTGATTGCTCTGCTCCTGGTTGTCATTATCGACGTTACCATAAGAACTGGAATAATTGAACCTCACGCTAAGACGTCTAGAATTTCCCTCTTTGGATTAAGGGGAGAAAACACAGCAAAAAACCTGCTTCCCGAAACAAATAAAAAAGAAAAAAACGTCCGACCTTACTAGGAGAGGCAACTCCAACGTCCTAGCACAAGGTCCGTTTATTCGAGCTCTTACGGTATTTCCAAGGTACAAGGGTAAATCATGAATCGATAGTACAGCAGTAAAAGAACACCCCACACTGAATAGCACACCAAGATACTGTTCGCATGAAGAAATGCCTGTTTTATCCAATATTGGTAGACTTAAAGAGAAAAGAATCGGTTCATAAAATAGGCAATACCTATCTCAACATACCTATCATAAAATCAACTCTTATTTGACTCTGGCAGAGTTGTGGTGGGCTTTGCATTGAAAGGGTAATGGGTTGCTTGTTCCATTGCTCCTGTCTAAAATCATCAACAACCCTGCTCTGTAACATCAATTCATGATCTACCATTGTACCGGTATGGGGGAACACCGTAACTTGTATCTCTAGAGTTATCGACGGCTAAGAAAATCAAACAATAGTGGAGGATTTGCGCATTCAGACCAGGGTGTGAGTTATCGGTAGTGTGGCTTATGGTTATCGCTTACATCTAGAGTCCATGAGGCTCTTGAAAAATGATGTTTTTCCTCAACCGAGCGCCTTCATGAGGTCATACTGTGGCCAACTGTCAAGTATTTTGAAACCACTCTCATTAAAATAATAGTCGAGAAGCATGGCTACAAAACCACATCCTCTCGAAGGGATAAGATTATGTTTGAAGCTGTCATCTAGGGCCCTCAATTCCAGGTCCAAATTGAACCATTTTACATCTCGACCAGGTGGGATCAAGCAACCAGGCCGTCAAACTCTGCCACTAACTTGTGTTAAGACTACCTAGGGTTCTGCTCAAACCCTCTATTGCACTGTACCTCGGGGTCTATGCTTGAAGTTTACTTCAGGGTCTGTTAGACTGGCTTGCTTATCTAAGCAGGTAGATAGTATCAGTCGAGGGAGGGCTTTAGTCAGCGAGCTTCAACCTATTGTTAGTTTTTGAGCTATCACGTACTCTGGGCGAGCATAAGCGGCGGCTGCAAGTGCTTTTTTTGTTTGTTCAATCATTTCAATGATCTTTTTACAGTTATGGATGCTAATATTATCTTATTACGGGAATTATAGGTATTTGGGGGCCTTATCTCTTGCATATGGTGCAAGTTTATATCCTGTCAAGTGTTTCCCTTAATCTGCGCTTCATTCAATACATGAGCAGATACAAGTACGTTTGCACATTCGTTCCTTGTGTTGTGCAGAATGCGAGCAAGGAGGGACCAAAGGCGCGACTATGAAGCTGAGCAGTGCCCTGGTCATGGCTTCAACTTTATTCTGCAGAACTCGTTGAGTTTAGAGGTTCAGAAGCTCCAATACTAATAATAATATTAATTCAACCCCTATTCCTCTTCAGGGCCAAGTTAAGCACAGCAAATCGCATGTTCATGGACTCATGGAGTGGCCTGTTGGGATGTATTTATAAGCTGGGTATGCGTGGGCTTCGGTAACAATATAGATAGTAGATGTGCGTGATGATGTGATGGGAGAATCGTGTTGGTGATCGGAAATAGTTTCCGCGGTTTGCTTCTACTCCAGTACATACGAGGACTTTGGCAATCCAGCTCTTTTAACCAGGAAACACACGCCATGGGGTTCTGTTTAAAGTGGTCAAGACAGCGTCATGCCGACAGATTCATGCACTTGAAAGCCATACCGAGTAATAAGATATGATTGCGTCACTTTACTTTGGCCCCTAAACACGAAAATCCGCATCCTCATTTTTTAGTATCAGCCTTTTACTCCTGATTCAACTTAGAAATGAGCAAAGAGCAGTAGTCTCTTATTGTGCGAGCAAGTATCTAATCGCCCTTACAATCAAACCTCTGCCAGATGAAAACTTTGCGCCCTCAGTCTAATCTGGTCAACCTCTCCGGACCTCAACCTCCACAACTCTCCCATCCCTTAACCTGTATTCAGGCACTCGTGCTAAGGTGGGAAGATAGCGTAGATTCGGAGAGTAACTAAAAAGGGTAACGTAGTTAGCGATGATGATAATCATGATGTAATATAGTAGCAGATGAATTTAGTCAACAGATAAGGAACTGCAGAGAGTGGGAGTTGGACATTATGAGCAATACAACAATGGATGATTTGAACAACAGATATGAGAGCGAGGAGGAGGAAGTTGAATTTTGTGGGAGAGGAAGAGGCCTTGGACAGATTGCTGCCACTGAGATCACCAACAATGAAGAAAATGCTGACCACAAAGATGATGAGGACGAATACCAAGAGCAGGAGGTTGGTGATAAGGATGGTGAAAGTGATGAGGTAGAGGGAGGAAGAGTGCAGAATAGGCGAGACTGGGCACAGATAAACCATTTACCTCCAGTTCCAGCCTTCAAGCCATATGAGCACCCAAAACTAGCACACAAAAGAACTCTGAGCCTTCCAGTCGAGTTCTCCAGTCAGTTTGATGCTGTGCGGAATCTTGAGCCACGTATCATGCAGCATCCAATTGACTTCTTCACACTATTCTTTGATGAAGAAGTATTTGCCAATCTCGCAAGAAATACCAATATATATGCAACAGTAAAAAGGGCTGGACAAGGGGGTTCTAGAAGGTGGCAGGCAGCACAGGGGGGAGAAATTATGATTTTTTTGTACTTGATAATTTATATGAGCCTGTATCATACAAGTACAGTACCTGACTACTGAAGAAAGGATGGTCTTGCTCCACTTCATAGGTAAATATTGAGCACTATTTTTATTTTGTAGTAGTCTAATAAATCAAATATTAGAATATCTCAGTATATGAGCCAGGTGTGATATGAGAAAGGAAATCACTCTTTTTTATATAATAATACTTGCTGAAGATTTATCTCAGGTACGATTTGAACAGCTGAAACAATTTTTTCATGTATTAACACTGGTTGAAAATTTACTATGTCACCTCTAGTACCAAAAGATGTAGCCCCTGTCAAGTACCATGCAATGCCATTTTCAGTGCTATTGCACTCTGGCTACCGAAGTCTCAATTGATGAGATGATGATTCAATTTATTGGTTGATCTGTTCACACTATTAGACTTCCCAATAAGCCTATTACTGAAGGGTACAAAGTGTTTGCCTTGTGTGAACACAGTTATACATAGAGTTGAGCAATTCTCAGGACAGGACTTACCTTGTGAGGGTCCTGGAAATCTTCATTTAAGTCCTACATCTCAAGCAGTTCTACAGCTTGCCCTGGCATTACCCTATCAGCAATATAGGTTTACTCTCTTTTGTGATAATTATTTTAGTAACATACCTCTATTTCAGGCGTTAAGGTACTACCAAATTGCCACATGTGGGACAGCATGACCCAATTCTGCTGAATACCCCCCTATTCTAAAAATCAACAAAAGGCACTCATATTTACCATGGGGCACAGTTTCAGGTATCATACCTGAGGGCCATCAAGTATTGGCTGTGATTTGGCAAGATAAAACATTAGTAAGACTTCTTATAACTGCATATGATATGCGACCAGAACCAGAGAACTATACTCCCTGTATGTGTCATCATCCTTGGCATCACTGCAACTGAGATGCATATTGTAATATGATTGACAAAGTCTAGGGTGAACTCACAGTGCATGAGCTTACACTATCAACTGCAACAGTCGACTACAATATGCACATGGGAGGGGTAGATATAGCTGATCAGCGATGCAGCTATTGTTCCACATAATTGTAGGTAGTTTGCAACTAGATGCCACTTTTCTTTTGGCTCTTAGACACTACAGTAATTAATTCTTTTCTTATTGCACAACAGCACATAGCTGGAGGACAGAATTCACTTTGGCAATCACATTCACAGTATCGTGAAAGACTAGCTGGGGATCTCGTTGAAACTGGGTATCAGCAATTACACCCAGGAAGTAGACAAGTGCTACAGCTACAGATATCAGAGCCCCAGAGGCATGCTTCTAAAGGAAATAACCCTGTAAGTCATACAATGGGTTATATCATGAAAGTCACCTGCCTTCCTTCTATGAGGAAATATTGAGTCACACATACACTTTCCTGAATGAACACAGCATCCCGAACCAAAACAGCATTTGCAATGAATCCTGTATCTGGAATGAACACAACCTCCCGAATGTGACCCAAATACTGTCTCCTATGTCACTTTCTCTCCAAGCTTCCTCCTGAAGCTCCATACTACGAAGACTTTCACAATTCACCAGATGGCCCACATGGCAGGATTCGAAGAACTTATTTTGTATGTAGTTACTGTAAAATTGGTGCCTTGAAGGTTCCGCTCTGCAAAACCTACTGTTTTAATCTATTCCATTCCCTTGAATAGGCTTCCTCTTCCTCTTTCTCTTTTTCATCTAGTTCTGCTTCTTCTGCCTCTACTTCTTCTTCTCCCAGCTGTCCTTTTTCTTCACCTTTATTTTTTGTGTTTGTTGTGCTTATCTCACAACCGATCATTGCTCCTTTTGTATTGAATCTCAACCCTGATCACTACTTGTTTTGTAGATGCGATCGATGATCCGTTCATTAGTGCGACGCTAAAAGTGCGTGAACGAGAGTACAGGTTAAGGGATAACCGCTTCAGTCTTAGCCCTAACAGCGTTATGCATCAAAGTGTTTGTCACGAATTCTTTTACCCCGCGAATCTTTCCCGCTGTCCTACGCGCATGTGTGTAGTCAACGTACATATCCTCCATGTACGTCGCTGCATAAACTGGCACTTCGTTCTCTGCAAGTACATCTTCGTTGTAAAGGGATGGCCATTCCGCATCTTTCGCAAGCACTTCGGCTACGCCTTTGAGCTTTGTGAGCTCCCCGTAGTCTTCAAAAGCCCAGGGGAAGATCTATTGATGTAAGTACTTGCGAGTGGATAAATGGAAAGAACAAAGGGGGAAAAACCATTTCGCCAGTGAAGTATATTGGTTGATCCTTATTGTCGCAGTCCAGGCTTTGTTTCCAATAGAATTCTTTATCATCTGGCTTTGTGTGTAACGCGGACCAGTTCGCGGAGTGGCTGTACGAATTATTAGTCAATTCTAAAGCGGTAGGGAGGATGAGTTTACTGTTGGCAATATATCGGCTCGTGAACAAGGGCGTACAAGATGTTTCCGTCAAAGCTTTGGTTCCCCTCAATGGATTGAAGAACTTTGTACGAAAGATGGCCGAGAACATTTAGGTCGGTATGTGCGCGTTGTACGATATCTACTAATTATCAATCCACTATCCTTAATTCACAATAGACGTAGGTACTTACGATGCACACTATCAATCCCGCCTAACATACACTTGTCAGCAAATTTCAACCAAGTGCAAAGAGGACCCACCATGACCACCAAAAGCCAGCCCAAGCCCTAAAAATCTCCTTGAGGTAAGACGTCCACCGTTAGGAACCCGCACATCTTCCTTTGACAAATGAATCAAAATATCCCTAACCCGCTCAACATCAAGTGGATACTTTTGGTAGTAAACCTGATTTCTCTGCTTGACCTTTTGCCACAGCGGTTTGTATACCTCGTCTGGGTTGTTCACAAGTGGTGGCATTCCGCCTGTTGTGAAGACTATAACTCGTCAGTTTAGCACACTATTGCAAAATTGGTTACCGCGATAGAAGGTTCGTACATACCCTCTCTCAGCCCCTCAGGGCTTCAAACAACCCCATCAGCCAACTCCAAAAAATGGTCAGGGCTTATTAGTACCCAACTTACTTAGGGCCTGTTCGGCATGTACCAGTTTTTTTAAACCATGGTATTTCCTGAAAATGACTTATAAGTCAAAATAAAAAAACCACATTATTTGAACAAATAAACCTGTTCGGCAGGGCCAGATTTTTAATATTGTATTTGTTGATTTGTATAACCTAACTTTCTGGGACAACTCTTTTCCCTCAAATCATACATATAACCCTGAAAAAAAAAAACTATTTCCCCACACAAAGACTAGTTTTTTTTTGCCATAAACAATCCACACTACACTGTTATCCTTTATTTAATCCATCAACCACTACATCTAAAATGTCTACCTCCTCCTGCTGCTCGTATTACCACATATCATCAGTACCAGTATCATTACCGCCACCACCATGACGGCCACCACCACTATGACCACCCCCATCATCCCCACAACTACTGCAGCCCCCACCCCACAACCCGTGCAGCCAACTCCACCACTATTAACACCAGCATATCAACCACCCCCCAACCTTGATCAACAGAACTGTCGCCTTACCAATATCCTACACAACAGATCAAATTTCCTTTCTCTCTGGTCAAGACTACCCTCATCTTTGTTGGCTCATCTCTGATTACCAAAACAACAACTACCAAGTCAATAATCCCCTTCGATAATCATATTTACCAGACTCTGAGCTATCCTCCTGGTCTCCAGTCTTAACCTCTATTGGTATTGTACCTTACACTCAAAATATTCCTTGAAATCAGCAATTAGCATTTTATTTTTTATATTGCTAACTGGGTAGGTGTGTGCCAGTGTCTAGTACAATGGGTAATAGTATCTGGATTGAAACAACAGAGAAATTTCTGATTGAGGCTCTACTACAGCGTGTAAGGGATGGTAGTCGAGTAGAAACTACTTTCAAAAAGCCTGTATGGACTGAGGTTGCGGCTGAACTGAATGCTGCCTTTCCAGTTGTGTTTTCAACACCAATTACGGTTAAGCAAGTAAAGAATAAAGAAGTTATGGTATGTACTATAAGGGATCCAATCCATCAAATATGAGGGGAATAAAAAGGTGATCATGTGATTACTAATGGTCTTATTTCTTATATTATAGTTGAAGAAAGAATTTGAGATAGTTCGTGCTATTCGATCAAACTCTGGATTTGGATGGGATGAGGCAAAGTCTTTACCAACAGCACCTGCTTCTGTCTGGAAAGACTATCTATCTGTAAGTCATTTGAAGTATCTCTCTTTAATAGGGGATTATTTTTGAATTATTGAAAAATATGAAAGTTAATATATATATTTCTTTATAAACCACCAGGTACACAAAGAAGCAACCAAATACCATACAAAGAGTCTTCCATACTATGATCTACTAGAAGAGCTTTTTACTGGTTTGGCAGCTTCTGGTCGTTTTGCTCGGACTGGAGATCTCTTATCTCAATTCGAAAGTGAGGCTTCAGCAACTGGTATACCACTTGAACGGATGGTAGAGACCTCGGAGTTCAACTTTATGGATTCCTCCAGCCAAGCTGGAGTACAGAGGTCTTTACCAAGATCCAGTTCTAGTGGTACAGGGAGCCTGAGGACCTCCCTAGCCAGAAGCTTTAGTGCTAGTTCTGATGGTCTGAGTACCGACGATACCGAAGGTGATGGCTCACAGCACCGAAGAAAGCGTGTACGCCCAACCAAACCAACACAAGGGACTTTGGCTAATGCCCTTCTTGCACTACGTGATGAGTCAATACAACAAAGACTGCAAGGCGAACCAATCAGTAAAGAGGAGCAAGCCATTAAGACTCTACTGGAACTGTATCAGGGATCAGACAAGTATTCTACTGAGCAACTTACAGACCTTGTTGATATTCTTCGTGAGAGGAAAAATGCTCTTTGCTTCTTATCAATTGCAACCTCTGAAGATATTAGAAACTCTTGGCTCTCACGACAGCTTGCAGCCATAGGAGGTGTTTAATTATATATTATTCCCTTCAGTATATGTCAATTATTCTTGTCTGTATATATTGTTACCCCCCCCCCCAATTAATGCTTTATTTTTAGGAATCAATTACTGACCTTGTATTCAGGTCTAATAACCTGAGGTGATAATCAGCATTGATGGATTGTTAAGTTGGGTTGAGTTCTAGTTTCAGTCCCTATTTTGTGTAAGTAGTTCTCTATTTGGTTGAAAAAAATAGGAATTGTCTATGCTTCTTGAATATATCTTTCTTTTGAAATAGTCTATATACTGACCTATTCTCAATCCCTTTTACACACAGAGTACATTCTGTCTGGTAGTATTGGTTGTGGTTCGGTCTTGCATTTCTGTTTTACCTAAAAGTCCTTTCTCTTATCCTATTTGGTTAATTTTTGTACTGTATAGGATACCATTGGTTGATAATTGATTGTCTATTTTCTGAATGAAAAACTTGAATAATAGATGCCCCCTTCTCTTATATTTCCTCTGTCTGTCCTATTGGAAACATGCTTGCATGTTTTTCTTTTAAAAAAAAAATAAAGCTGCTTATAGCTTTTACAAATATCTCTCCACTTTGATCTATCTTGTTTTTTCCCTTTTACTTTTTGCTCAAACTCCGTGTATTTCTATTTCTAGCCCACAATACCTTGGATGACTTTTTCTCTGATTTTCTATCTACTAATAATTGGAGTACAGTATGACTACCTCAAGTGTCTCTCTAGGTACACTTGATAATCTCTCCACATTTCTGTGGCAATAGCCTCACGC